>CM041776.1:346420698-346849260 GCA_023374045.1 Limonium bicolor | reverse complement strand
TCAAAACAATCCATGTCTGGTTTGTTTTGAAGAGCTTGAATTTAGATGAACAATAATATAATTTTTTTATTTGGACTATATTTTAAAAGTTAAACAATTAAAGTTAATATAATAAAAAGACAATCCAATCAATAAAATCAAAGCTAACTGGACCACCAAATGAAGAAACTGCACCTAATTTACACGGCCTGCCCGCATGATCGATCGTCTGTACACAGAAACATCAATTTGTGATCTCGATGAATAAGTTAATTCAACTTTTATAAGTATATCCAAATTAAAACGGGATTTTAATATGCTTTGTTGCAAAAACGAATATATCATATATTAGATGTAATATATTATTCAAAAATCTTTATATGTATTCAACTTGAAAGTAAGGTGACTAATATACTATTAATCTATAAAAATTGTAATGTTAAATATAAAATTGTACGAATGTATATATAAAAATATATATTAAATTTTGATTTTACTAAAATTATACTAGATGTATTGATTTTTTATACTGTACATTAAAGTTACAAAATTTATATTTTTTATTTTTCTTTCCTAGCTAGTTACCCTCTAAATGTTGCTAATGACTATAATTATTTATTGTATTAATTATTGATGATCAATATACCCATTGATTTATAGAAAACAATAAAAATCCTTATAGACTATACGGAAGACTGCTTGCTCACAAAGTTAACTTAGTTCTTAATTTGATGCCTCTAGCTTTAGATCAAATCTTAATTTAAGCTTCATGCATCTCTTTGGGGCTATCCCCATCAAGTATGTGGTGTGGGTATCCCATCACGTCTACTAGTCTAAGGATTTTTTTTACTCTAACCCTTCTTAGATACCATCACCTCTTGGGAGAAGTATATTCTTATGCAGATTGCCTCACTCTCACTCAGGTTGTCCTATATATAATGATCGAATTTTGGACCTCTCCTACATTAAGATCCTAAGAATACAAAAGTCTATCAATAAGTTCTTTCACTATTTTTCTCTGGCGAAATGTGAAGGGGAACCCGGATGTTTATTGTATTTTCCAATTCTAATCTCCATAGTCGTTGCTGCTTCCGTGTTTAATTGGAACGATCCATGGACAAATTATCAAGTAACTTCAAGAATCTTATGATCATACCACTGAACTTATATTATTTATGTCCGACAAAAAGAATATTGAGTCATGCCCGTATAGTTAGTATAAGTCAAACCCCAAATAAATATAAAGATTATTTAACCTATTAAACCATTGTTGTGATTAATTAATTATGCACTCTTCTTGTCACCTCTCTTAACATTTTTTAAGGTCCAGACTATCTATTACTAAAAGTTACTTCCTCGGTCCTGAATTGACCGTCCTGTTTACTATTTGGACATGTCGTTTGACTTCAATTTTTAACATATAAGATAAATTAATTTTGAAAATTTAATTTTTGCATATGATTCCTTACATGATAAACTATATGTTACAAAATTTAGTTTTATAAAATTATTTTATCTTATATACTTAATATTAAAGTGAAAAAACGTGCCATAAAGCAAACAGGACCGTCATTTCAGGACGGAGCGAGTATAACAAAGTGTTTTTAAAGCAACCTATTACAAGCTAAGTGCGCTTGAAAAATAACGTCGAGGAGAACTCGTGACGTGAGAACACCTGAGTTGATAGTCAATTTTATTTTTGTTGTAAATGAGAGGAAAAAGTAATTGCAGAGAGACACGAGATGGGAGACAACAGATATTCTTATTACGATATGAGTATATAAGACCTCTATTTATAGAGAGTACATGGGGAAACCCTAATTACAGATGTGGAGTCCACTATAAATATATCTATTTAACACTCCCCCTTGGACGAAACATCTTGTTATATGCTGTCTCGTTAAAAACCTCGCCTGGAAAAACCCTGTGGGATAAAAACCTCGGGTGAAGGAAAAAAAGTACAGTCTTACAGTAACTTCACGTAGCTATAATATTCAATCATGTCATTCACAACAATGAATCTGTTGGATGATTGCCTCGTTAAAACCTTACCTGGAAAAAACCCAATGGGAAAAACACCAAGGTGAAGGAAAAAGAGTACAATCAACATTGCTCCCTGATGAAAACATCGCTTTATTACTTTGATTGTATGCATCCCCAATCTTTAATTGGTCCTGCACCCAGTTACTTGGGAAGCACTTGGTTGAATACATCCATCACTTTTGCACTTGAGCATATTGCTCTATATTAATATCGATGACTCTTTTATAAGTAGAACTTTTGGTGGTATGAATTTTCTAATCAGTATAGATGTAATCATCTATATCATCTGGGTATTAAGCCACATATTCAATTAAACACACCCTCAATTAATCTCTTGGATGGTGGGGGTTATTCATATGTGTTTATCTATAAATATCATAACCCATTAATCATTCTACGGTAATAGCATTAAGATTGGAACTTCATGATCATTGATTCAACAACCATCAGGAGACTCGTAAGGAGTTCCAATTAACTCTTACACTGCTACTATAGCAACACGAATTATCCAATAAAATTGGACTCGTCTTAGAGATACCTTTTCAATAGTTTTCTCTAAGGTAGTAATTCCACAATCACCTTTATGCTAAGATTTATTAACCTGGTCACAGGGGCATTCCCTTTCAGAATTCACCAAACTCCTCCAGGAGTTAATCTCTTTCGAATCTTATATAAACGCACTATCAAAGTGATCTACCTGTATAAGGTATAACCATACAAATTAATCATAATTTCAACTATACATATATCTTTAAAATAATCAACTGCTGGGGATAAAGCCTTTTATAATCAATAGCAGGGCTTTTGAAAAATCTGTATACACCAATACAGGTTGTATATTAAAACACATTTAAACCACACATTTTCATTTTCGTACAAACACTTGTTTGTATCCAACTGGATTCACATCATTATGTGGACATCAAGTTTGCAACATTCACAACTTGAATGTGTTGAGATTCTTCTCATTTGTGTCTTTCAAGTACTTTTGACAAATCAATTCAATGTCCTCGTCATTATTGTGACATGTAGCGCTACATACATTTGCATGCATATACATAAATATAATCAACGTTGATTTCTTATCGGTTCCATTATCTTATTGACATGACATAATATCTCGAGATCTCTATTATCATCAGGTACCTGATTACCTTATACTGGTAATTTGTCATGTCTGACGGCTCATCTAGAGCTATACCCTTTGTAGTATGACCATTTTAATTCTATGCTCCTTTTAAGGGCTTTGTCATTGGAACCACATAGTCTACCATGCTTCAGGTTAGACTTATTTGCACTTGTCCTTACAAGACATTATAATACAGGAGCATTAGACGTTGGCGCATATTTTTCACTCAACATCAAGCAATTGGGTTGCCAACTTTTTGGAGATGAATAGTACTTTGAACTTAAAAGTTCTTACTGACGAGGATGACACAATTATATATTTCATATCATATCATCTCACCTTCCAATTGCTTCTTTTCTCCCCCTGATGTTGGGAAAAATTACTCGCCTAAATGACAATCGAGTCATAAAGGTATCCCCAGCTGTTAGTTCAAAGTATTAAAATTTGAACTCAACATACAATCCCAACATCTTCAAGGAATTGATTGATCCACTGAAGCATAATATATAAATCTTTCAAACAAAACCTTTTATGGGAGAATATTTAGCTTTTGACTCAAAGTCATTTATAAAGAGTGAGAGTTCATCAACACTATTTGGCTTGATGCAAATCAATGTTGCTTCATGTAAATTACATGTCTCCAAATGCATATTGGGATTCTCAAACCAAAAAATCTTACAATGTATTATAGATCTTTGATCGATGGTTCTTCTTAACCATCAATTTATCCTAATGAACATGTCAAAGTTCATATCAAGGTGTTAACATTTCACCAGCATTGTCTAATCTTATGGACTTCATTATTCAATCTTACAACCTTAAGCTGTAATGACCATTTGGTTGATACATCAATTTAAACCAAATATTAATAGTCCAAAAATGGTCAAGATATGGTCCCCAAAATGGTCCCCATATCTTACCTGAATTCACGCGTATAAAAATCCAGGTTCACACATAATATCAACTGGTGATAGCCTCATAAAAGAGTTTTCAAAATAAGCAACAAATCATTTAGTAGAAGAATATAATTCTTCAGCCAGTGTCCACACGTACAGTGGATATCAATTTGCATCATTTTTGAACCGGGATGGTCTAACCGGTCATGCCAAAAAAACATTGGAAAACTTATTGTTTTCTTTATCTTATCTCAAGTTCTCCATTGTACCAACACACATGTGATACAAAACAAAGGAGAAAACAAGCAGCTACAATCACGACTTATATTTTTTTTCAGAATACATTGATATTCTCTTATTTGTAGTCTTAACGTGATATCCGCATCAGGTATATCAGTACCACTTTTTGAGGAAACTTGTTACTTACAAAGCTTTCTCAATACAAAATTTAACTCTATATGTGGTATTGCAGCTGCTCTTCTAGAGCTTATTGACCTTTATCTTATGATTTTTCAATCATGAAAATCATTCTCACACATGAGAGTAATGCCTTGTCATCAAGACACATGCTTATGGGTCAATTATAATTCTTTGGAAAGGGTAGCGAGCTACAACTGCACTGCTTCCAAGCAAGTGTTAATTCTTGACTCCATCAAGAAATATTATTTATAGTTATATTGTCTTTAATCATTTTCTCAAACATACGCCTTCCCGGACATATGCTTTTCATGACCCCTTTAAGGTGTACAAATTCTTTGTAAATGGATAAATCTCATTCAGAACATACGCCTTTCCGGACATATGTCTTTCGTGACCCCTTTTAGGGTGTACAATTCTTTCTAAATGGATAAAGCTAATAAATGTAAACAAATATACACATAATGTATATATATTATAAACAAGGAACAATAATAATATAGAATATATAAAGAAACATAGAATAATATTTAAAAATTAAAATTTGACATCCTCAACATAACTTCTCATTATAAAAAAACCATAGCTTCAATTTTTGAGCTAGCTTTGAAATAAGTCGAGTTATGTCCACAAAGACCTTGAAAGTCTTGCAATCATAATAACATCCAACCATGATAATTATTATGTTTTCCGCGATGTCAATAACTGTTCATCATCTCTCACAATCTAGTCATGACTTTTGTTCATGAAAACATGAAATTAAATGATCCGACAAGAACCATTCTATATTTGTCATGCCAATTTGTTTTCTTTAATAGATGAACAATATTTGGGTGATTCGCCAGAGTCACTCATTTTGTGATTTAGCACTATCTCAAAGGAGATGAACTTATGATTCATTGAGAATCATTTGTAAAATCACATTCAAATCGAATTATTTATACGACATCATATATATATCATAGAGGTCAAACTTGACATACAATATTCATCATGGTATATCACTTACGTAGTTTCCAAGAACTACTTCAAACGAATTTTACAAAATTTCTCCTGGTGCAATACCATCATTGATGTTTCACAAATCGTTGAATAACGTTCATCATCTTATACATAAAATATATACTTCAGATGAATTTGCCGGGTGTTATACCATCTTTTAGAACAATGATATAATCAATACATTTATTTTTCAGATATTGTTAATTTTCTAGCTCAATGCTAATACCATATCATATTAAGTTCAGAAGTTTCCGGCACAATGCCAATTTCTTTGCTCATATTGTATAAAAGCATTTTAATAGAAATCTGGCACCGCTCTTTATATTGATCATATTAACACTTTGAAGTGTGATGCCTTTTTATAACATATGCAAATAAAACTTCCAGGCACAATGCCTTTTATAGCATATTGAAGTCAAAGTTTCTGGCGCGATGCCCTTCTTAGTGATGTCCAAGGCCATAAGCTCAAGTTCGGCAATATTGGACATTGTTTATGATATGTCAGAATCAAAGACTTTCGGGCGCAATGCCATTATTTCATCAAATAATACTAAAATTAATTTTAACAGGCGCAATGCCCTATATATTGGAGTAAACATTACAAATAGCAATCATAAAATAATGAAATATATTATATATCACAATAAAATAAATCAAATAACACAATAAAAGTAGTGCAGTAAATAAAATCCGGCACAATGCCTCACGTGATATTTATATCGGGCATAATGCCTTAAATGAAAATTTATATCTGGCACGATGCCTCACATGATACGAATTTCGGGCACAATGCCACACACGATAATTAACAAATAAATAAAAAAGAAAAATGGGATAAAGAAATGATGCAGAATAAATAAAATAATTAACATTACCCAAGATCTGACACGATGCCTCATGTGATATTAAATTCCGGCACGATGCCTCACATGATTATTATTCCTCGCACGATGCCTCACATGATTATTATTCCTGGCACGATGTCTCACGTTATATTTAACAAATAAATAAAAGCAAAACTGATAAATTAAACTACGCGAAAACAAGATCTGGCGCGATGTCTCTCATGTGATATTGAATTCTGGCACGATGCCTCACATGATTATTATTCACGGCATGATGCCTCACATTATACTTAACAAATAAATAAAAATGAAACTGGATAAATTAAATAACGCAGAATAAAAATTAACAGTAAACAAGATCTGGCACGATGCCTAATGTAATTATTATTCCTGGCACGATGCCTCACATGATATCAATTTCTGGCGTAATGCCTCATGTGATATTAATTTGATATAATAATAATAAAATCAATCAAAATTGTAAATATGTTGTTGATCGTTTTTTTTTCAACTTGGAGTAAAAAAAAATAGAGTATCCGATTTTATAGTTGTACGTTCAAAAACGTCTCCCACCGGTTTCTTCAACCCCTTCAATCTGATGTGTGAGATGCGGAGTTCTAAGGATTTATCACCGCCGCGGCGCAGTCACAAGAATTGAACGAAGGGAGGCGCATCTCATATCTGATGTTCAAGTCACCAACGCTGCAGAATTCAACATCACAAACTGGAATAGTGACATTGCCGCCCAAGTTTGCTGCTGTGTATCTCTCAAATCAATTTAGTGTGTTTGATTTTTTTTTTTTGATGTAGCTAGCTAGAGAGTCATTCGCGGAAGCGAGAAACGTTTATGGCCGAAGAGAATCAAAGACAGCAAAGTTGAGATGAAGGTTATCGGAATTTGTTTTTTTTTTAACTGGTGGTAAGAGCGTGCTGATAACGTGTTGTAAATGAGAGGAAAAAGTAATTGCAGAGAGACACGAGATGGGAGATAACAGATATTCTTATTACGATATGAGTATACAAGACCTCTATTTATAGAGAGTACATGGGGAAACCCTAATTACAGATGTGGAGTCCACTATAAAATATATCTATTTATAACAATTTTTATATTTTTTAAGGGAAGGGGCTGGGGAGAGATTCAAAGGACGGGGATCCACATGGGTTTTTAATTGGATACTCCAATTTTAAACCTCCTCACTCACCCGCCAACTCGCGGTAATGAATTCCACTATCTACGTGTGAACTCCCACCAAACCCAGGTACTGGCACACACACCGCAAACAAATTCAACCAACGGCGAGGGTCTTAACTGTAAAAAAGAAAAGAAAGTTGGGCTTTGGCGTGCTCTAACAGCATGAAAAGCTACTCAGAAACAGAAAGCTAGCCCCCCTCACTCTCTCTGTTGCACACACTGTACAGCGAGTCACCCTACACTTTCCCCACCCTATGCTTGCACCGTGCTTCTGTAGCTCTGTACTTTTTCGTTCGTTACAGTATGAGAAAGTGTGTGAGTGTGTGAGAGAGAGAGTACCGAACTGATATTTGGAGTTTTCAAGCTCGTTTTTGGTTCTGAGAGAAGGATCATCGCAATAATAATAATAATAGTGTATCCTGGAGGACGGCGAGAGATCAAGTGAGAGAGAGTTGTGGAGTTTTGCGATCTCGGTCAGAGAAAGGGTGAGAGAAGAAGAAAAAGTAGATACTATCCGTCATTATAACTGACAGGAATTGAAATCAATGGCGGCGATGTGTTGGAGACCGTTTCTCTGGACACGGGAACAGCCGTATTGAATGTCCGCGCATAATTTCAGTAATGTGTTCGGGATGGTGTAAGTAGTGTGGAAAGCGGGGGAAGAGCAAAACGCCGATAGAGCCATTGCTCTCTTTTGAGTGAACGCTTCTATTGCGAGCGAGCAAAAGGTAGTGAGAAAGGTAGATGCACAGGACAGATAGATAAGATATACACGAACTTGGTCTCGGCGGTTGTCACTCACTCGTGGATCAGTTTGAGCTCAGGAGAGTGCGGAAAGGTAGGCACGCAAGTTCGTTTTCTTGATTTTAGGCTCATTAGGAGAAAATTCAAGGTCAAGGCCTACCGATTTGTCTTTTCGGCCACTTTATTTGTCCGCTGGATGAAAGATGGCGGATAATCCCGCCTTTTCTTTCGCCATGAGAAATTCCCGTTTAACCGTTTCCAAGCAGTTCCACTCTGAATTAGGGGTCAAGTGAATACCAAATTTGTTGTCACACTTATGATATTCCTTTATTTCTTATTTCCCGGGGTATCGTATGTATACCTAGGGCGCCTCTGAATCGTAGTGTCTTCTGATTTTCATCTTTTAGCTTTCTGATCTGAGAAGCCGTTTTAATCTTCTGGAGCTTGTTTCTGGAAAAGGTGCAACATGAAGTTTATGAAGTTAGGATCAAAACCGGACGCCTTCCAGGCTAATGGAGCTTCCACCAGGTAATCGTCTCTCTTCTTTTTCCTGCTCTCTTTCTGCTGATCGAGGCAATGATTGAGCTTCACATACTTGACTTCATTACCTTTTTCGTGTATCCACAAAAGCAAATGGCCATAAATTGTCCTTGTCCAAAAAAATGAAACTTCGCGGTGAAATTGGGAAAGCTGGGAGCTGGCAGTGATTTCTACTTTTTCTCTTTTGCCCATCAACTATCGATAAGGGTGGGGAAAGAAACCGTAATTTCCATGTTTAAGGCAAGTGAAGCTTAGTTGCTCCTCTGACTGCTTTGATTTGCTGCACAGGTCTAATCTTGACAGTTGCATTTTTTTTTTCTTTCGATTTCTGTTTCCACAAATTGGCGGTAAACTTGGGTGGAGAGGTAAATTAGGGGCATGGTCTTTTGTCCGGGGTAGATTCGTTAGTGAGAGAGGGGGAGGAGAAGTGGTCCAGCCAGAGCACCATAATCGATGAGAGTGGTCCTATCTTGGCATGCTCTCATTTCAACTGGTCTTTTTCTATGCTCCCCACCTCGTCCTGTATATTCTGTCCCCTCCTCCGATCACCATTGCTTGCTGGAACTGACAATGCCACCTGGTGATGGGTTTTTGTCTGAGTGACCATGTGGGTAATTATTTAATGAGCTCGTTTGGGGAACAGCTTCCAGCAGCAGATAGCTTCTCAATTTCTAAAATCAGCAGGGTTCCACCAAACACCCAAAACCAATAGCTGACAGCTTCTGCAAAATCATCAGCTGACAGCTTCTCAATTTTCAGCAGTAGGACCTAACAATTGTCTCTGCTTTTTAAAACCATCAGTAGACGTTCCACCAAACACCAAAACTAGCAGCCGACAGCTTCTATAAAACCATCATCATACAACTTCTCAATTTCCAGCAGCAGGACCTAACAGCAGCCCCCGACAGCTGTCCCCAAACAAAATAACTTTTCTTACATAAGGGTATTAGAGCAACTATAATAGAGTAGCTTACCCAATCTCTAAAAGCTTATATGGAGGAGAGAGTAAGAAGAGGGGTATTTAGGAGTTAAGGAACTTTTATTTTTGAGACCCTAGTAAACAAGATAGAGACTGTTAGAGGATACAATAAAAATATTTTTGTTAGTGGTTCTTAAGGGTTTTTAGCTACAAAAATAAATAAAAAAGTTGAGTTGAATTTGAGATGGAAGAGAGACTAAGAACTCAAGAGAGAGGGTTAAGAACCCTATTATGGGTCCACATCGACTACTACCCCAATCAAAATGTTCTCAATAAGTACCAGACAGCAAGTTAAGAACCAATATATGGGCTCTCTGTTGTCCGTGAAAAAACCCAATACTTCTTAATATGATGTGGTAGCAAGAGAAAATAAGAAAGAGAAGACTAAAAACTTGAAATTGGGTTCTCTGCTAACATGCTCTTAGCCGAGAAACTCTTACAATAAATATGTACTGCGAGGAGGAGAATAAACTAACTTTTTTGGAGAGTGGATTCCACTTTCAATCTGATGCTCTTAGAAGTTTTGAACTGTTTTCTGAATTTTGTTGCTTTTAAACAGTTGCTGTGGAATCCTACACTGTTTTCTACGACAGTTAATTTGCTCACCTTGAGATGGCACTTCTAATTTTTGAATGAGCTGCAATTACAGTATAAAAAGATGAAAGGAATTTGAAAATGAAGGGCTAGGCTGCACAAGCGCCGGGAGTGTATTTGACACAGTATACACCGTAAAATCAGTTTCAATGGTATGATATGATAATATTGAGATCGATCAATGGCACATTTTGTAATTTCCACTAAAGATGGTCCTTGAAAGGATCTGTAGTCACTAAAAGAATCTGACTATCATTTATGCTTCCAACTTCATGATCCTCTGTGGCTGTTGGAGTCAACTTCTGCTAACCTTAATAAACCTATGAGCTTACAAAGGGAATTCGTGCCAATATTATGTTCCATGATTAAATTAATCGTCTGGTAGTAATACTAACACATATGGATGTAAAGATGAAATATATGCATCCAAAGGAGTCGTGTATGTTTTAGCTAATGGGTGGTTCTGTGTCTCTACTTGGCATGTTTCTCGTCCACTCAGGGGGTGTGGACACACCTGCGTGGATTACAAGTGATGGTTACAAGAATGGTGGGGAAGTGAGCAGTACCCAATGACTTTTAGGGATGGTTGTAGACCCATTGAGATGGATCTGCTGATTTAACCTCAATATCAGTTTTCTTTATCATTATCCAGTTTTCGTATTTGGATTTTTCACACCTGTTTCTCAAATTAATCGTTCTAATCCCTAACTCTGTTTGTTGCTAATGGATAATTATTTGTAATCCTTATGTACCAGTGCACTCAGTTTTGGTAATAACAGAAGAAGTCACTCTTGAAAAACCTTTCAGCTCTCTTCAATGTTCATGCTAACTTGGTTGGGGTTTTTTTTCTTTCTGTGTGAAACTTAGAGAAAGTAGTGCTCAGCATCGAGGCACTATTGAAACATTACTTAGTTCCTTTCACTTGTTTGGCAGGTATGTTCTGTCAGATTTGGCCAGTGATGTTACGGTAACTGTTGGTGATATAAAGTTTTACCTTCATAAGGTATGGGTTTGGATCAAAGACAGCAATCTTCTTTTAATGTAGTGAATTTGAAGTGTTTTCTCAGATTTCCTTGACAAATCAATTGTTATGGTACTGACAATGAGATCCTATGCTTCGTAACTACTTACGAGTTTATGTATTCTATCAGCTATCGAATGCACAAGACTTGTCATGGGAAAAAGAAGTAGACATGTAACTCATGCCTCTGGATAACTTCTTCACAATTGCTTTTTTTTTTCTATGAAATAAAAATGTCCTATTTGTATTTACCCACTTCTGCTAGCTCATTAAATTGAATCTGTATGATTGTTAATGCTTTTACTGTTGTTTTCTAATACTCCCTCCGTCCTGAATTGACCGTCCTGTTTACTATTTGGACATGTCGTTTGACTTCAATTTTTAACATATAAGATAAATTAATTTTGAAAATTTAAGTTTTGCATATGATTCCTTACATGATAAACTATATGTTACAAAATTTAGTTTTATAAAATTATTTTATCTTATATGCTTAATACTGAAGTGGAAAAACGTGCCATAAAGCAAACAGGACGGTCAATTCAGGACGGAGGGAGTATGCCTAATGGCCATCATCATGTTAACTTACGCATTCTAAGAAAATATTTATGGAGGCAGAAAGCTGTATATCTTCAAGAATAATTAAACAGTGGAGGAGTTTATCTCTTAACACTAGTCTGCCTTTTTCTGTCAGTACTCACATGCTTGGGTTTGATCCTCCTATGATTTTCCTGTTTTCTATTGTTTTTCCTTACTTGCTCTTTTGTGATGTCTTTTTCTTTTTTCAGTTTCCTTTATTATCCAAGAGTATCCGCTTGCAAAGGCTTATTTTAAAGGCCAATGAGGAGAACTCTGATGAAGTTCAGCTGGTTGATTTTCCTGGTGGACCTAAAGCCTTTGAAATCTGCGCTAAATTCTGCTATGGAATGACTGTCACACTAAATGCTTACAATGTGGTGTCTGCTCGCTGTGCTGCGGAGTTCCTTGAGATGACAGAAGACATTGATCGAGGAAATCTCATATTCAAGATAGAGGTTTTTCTTAACTCAAGCATCTTCAGAAGCTGGAAGGACTCCATAATTGTTCTCCAGTGCACCAGATCCTTCCTAAGCTGGTCTGAAGAGTTGAAGATTGTCGGTAGGTGTGTGGATTCTATCGCCTCAAAGACCTCAATGGACCCTTCTAGAGTTACATGGTCTTACACAAATAATAGGAAGCTAGCAATGCCTGATAAAAAAGTGGAGCACACTAGTGGAGAATCTGTTCCCAGGGATTGGTGGGTTGAAGATATATGTGAACTGGACATTGATTTATACAAAAGAGTGATGATGGCCGTGAAATCCAAGGGGAGAATGGAGGGAGCTGTGATTGGGGAAGCTCTCAGGACATATGCAATAAGATGGTTGCCTGATTCCTTGGAAGATTTGATATCTAATGAACGTATAGAAAGACACAAGTCACTGTTGGAAGCTATTATTAGCTTGCTTCCGTCAGATAAAAGCTCTGGCTGTTCTTGTAGCTTCCTGCTGAAGCTTTTGAAAGCTTCTATTTTTGTTGAAGTAGATGAGTCAGTTAAGAATGATTTAATCCAAAAAGTGAGCCTGAAGCTTGATGAGGCTTCTGTACGTGATCTATTACTGCCTGCTAAGTCTCCAAAGACTGCAAACTACGATGTTGAGCTGGTTCAGTGCATTGTGAAGAAATTTGCTATGCAGCATAAGTATAGTTGGAATGTGAATGTTGACGAGGAAATTGAAAGGGAAACAGGGAGTTTGGTGGTCGGGCGTGGGTCTTGGTTGAGAGTTGGCAGATTGGTTGACGGCTATCTTGCTGAGGTAGCTTCTGATCCTCATCTTGACGTTTCAAGATTCATTGAGCTGGCAATGTTGATACCTGAGATGGCCAGGTCCACTCATGATGAACTGTATAGAGGCATTGACATATATTTAAAGGTGAGATCTCCTTGGATTGTTTACTTCTTTCCGTTTTCCCTCAAGTTTTAGTGGTGGGTGGCCTTGGGTCCAAATTCATTTTGTTAAATATATATGGTATCAGCCACGCCGATTAAGTTTACATAAATATTACACTCTCTTGAATCAGTTATTGACAAATGAATCTCTGCTGCATTAATTCTATAGGAGCACCGAGACTTGCACAAATCAGAGAAGAAGAAGATCTGTGGACTGCTTGATGTGAAGAGACTCTCCATGGATGCATCAATGCATGCAGCACAAAATGATCGGCTTCCACTTCGGTTAGTAGTTCAAGTCCTCTATTTTGAGCAGCTCCGATCCTCCGCAGGTGGAGCCCATGCCAACAATGCCTATTCCTCCATTGACCTGTCGAATTCCACTACACCAAGCGTGGATGAAGAAGAATGGGAGAACAGCAATAAGGCAGCCTCCAATCTGCGCAGCTGCAAGTCCCTTAGAGAACAGATTGATAGAGTGAAGGTGAAAGATGGCGATGATGGAGAAGAAGAGGGGTTCAAGAAGGACAGGAAGCAGATGATGCTGAAGAAGGGTAGTAAGAACAGCAGGAGTGGAATTCAGCTGCTGCCTTCTCGATCAAGGAGAATATTTGATAAGCTGTGGATTATGGGAAAAAGCCTTGGAGAGAGCAAAACCTCAGAGACTTCTGGGAGCTCGCAATCTCCAACTTCTTTTGTTCCTGGGGATACCAAGTCTTCTGCGTCGTCTTCTAGGCGTAGGAGATACTCTGTCTCTTGAATGAAAGAGACAGACAGCTTTGGTAGAAACTTGATTATCTGATATTGTGAAATGTAGTGAAGTGCTAGATTCCTAGAGGAGTGTAAAGAAGTGGATTGGTGCTCTTGCCCTTGGGATATAGTTTATGAATGTAATTTTGTTATGGGTATTTTGGATCTGAAGCTGTTAAAGTGTACTGCTTCCATAGTTTAGCTAAAATGGGTATTTTAGTTGTAAGGTTCGTTTATTATAAGCAAAATATTTGTGGGTATCATTTTTATAATTAGTAAATGGCTACATATTAATCTTTTCTTGTTTTTTTGAGCCTCATCCATTCATTAACTTGTCATACAACCTAGTGATCCTGATGGAAACACTCATATAGAAGGTTAGGGATGAACAAAGCACACTCAATATACGCCCGTTGCCATTGATAATAGGGGAAAACAATCAAACAGTAACCGGGATAGATCAGGGGTGTGCCCTCCCAAAAGGGGAAATCAGGCTGTGCCTGCCAACATCCACAAAGTGGCCAACTAAAGATAATTCTCCAATACCTACCTAGGACTCCTATCTTTCCTTAAATAGCTAATAGCCTACGCACAAAACGACAAACACACAGACCACCCAAAATAACAAACACGCACAATGACACACGCACAAACCACTATAATAATCAGACCCACATGACAAACCCGGCACACTGCAGTAGCAGCAGCCGACAACAACACCAAGCTCCTTAGTGGTCCCTTATTTTATTCTTGCGTGAGTATGTGAGACGGTAACGGTCTCGGTCTGCCCTTCCGCTCTCATCATCCCTTCCCCGAAGAAGAGCCACCTTGTCCTCAAGGTGGAAACTTGGAAACTGCTGCTTAATCGTGGACATGAGCTCCCAAGAATCTTCGAAGTTGGGGCAGTCTTTCCAGCGCACTAGGACTTCCCACTCCAAGTCTGCTCGCTGTCTCACCTGAATGATATCACTAGGCGTGAGCAGCAGCTCCAATTCATCAGTCAGGTCCGGAGGAATAACAGGAGAGGTAGCATGACCCGTCACTGTTTTCTTTAGCTGCGACACATGCACAGTGTGGTGTATTTTGGCTTCTTGGGGCAGCTTCAGTTTGTATGCAACCTGGCCTACCCTTTCCTCAATTTCGAAAGGCCCAAAATACCGCGGACTTAGCTTCTCATTGCGCTGTCCACCCAACGAGCGCAGTCTATAAGGCCTCAGCTTCAGGTACACCCAATCTCCTACTGCATACACAGTCTCTCTACGGTGTTGATCAGCAAAGAATTTCATTCTATTTTGGGCCTTTGTCAGCTGCTCCTTAAGTTCGTCCAGTGCAGCATCCCTGGCATTCAGCTGGATATCTACTTCCTGGAGTGGTGAACTTAAAGGGGAATATCGTAGCAGTATCGGAGGTTCGCGGCCGTAGAGGGCCTTGAAGGGGGATGTGCCGGCACTGCGGTTGAAGGTGGTATTGAACCAAAACTCCGCCCATGGTAACCAGCGGACCCACTGCTTAGGTTTGGTGAAAGAAAAGCTGCGTAGGTAGTCTTCTAAACACCGATTTACCACCTCTGTTTGGCCGTCCGTTTGTGGGTGGTAAGCAGAACTGAGGTTCAGTGCGGTACCCGATTGCTTGAACAGTTCTCTCCAAAAGTTGCTGGTAAAAACCGGGTCCCGATCAGATACGATGGAGCGCGGAATGCCATGAAGCCTCACGATTTCTTTGATGAAGGCTGTTGCCACATCCTTTCCTGTGTAAGGTCTGGAAAGGGGAATAAAATGGGCGCTTTTGGTCAGCCGATCGACCACCACCATGACTGTATCGATGCCCTGTACTTTAGGCAGCCCGGATATGAAATCCATGGATATGTCTTCCCAAACCTTGTCCGGAATTGGGAGAGGTTGAAGCAGACCGGAGGGTGCGAGGGAACTATATTTGACTTGTTGGCAAGTGGAGCAGGCTGCCACGAAGTCCTTGATCTGCTTTCGCATTCCTTCCCAGTAAAAGGTGGAGCTGATGCGTTTATAGGTGCGCAAGAAACCCAAGTGTCCCCCTGTTAAGGAGCTGTGAAATTCCTGTAACAGAGCTGGAATTAGAGCTGACTGCTTGGGAATGGCCAGTCGCCCTTTGTAGAACAGTCTACCGTTGGACAGCTCAAAGTTTGGGTGGGCAGTGCGGTCAACCGAGATCTCCTGACTGATTGCTCTGAGTCGGGAATCAGCTTCCATTTCCGTTTCCAGTTGCTGCCAGCCCCCATACTCAACTACTGAAAAAGCCCACAATTCAAATGAGTTGAGTTCCACTCGAGAAAGAGCATCTGCTGCCCTGTTTTCTCTGCCCGGTTTATATTGAATCTCGAAGTCAAAACCCATAAGCTTCAGCGCCCATTTGTGCTGGCCTTCGGTGAGAAGTCTTTGTTCCCAAAGGTGTTTTAAACTCCGCTGGTCTGTTCGGATGATGAAGCGTCTTCCCAACAAGTATTCGCGCCACTTGGTGGTGGCAAAGACAACCGCAATTAGCTCTTTTTCATAGGTGGATTTGAGCTGCGCCCTAGGCCCTAGAGCTTGGCTCAAAAACGCAATGGGTCTACCCCCTTGCATCAGCACTGCACCCAACCCACGACCGGAAGCGTCGGTTTCCACCGTGAAAGTCTTGGAGAAATCTGGCATGGCTAACACCGGAACAGTGGTCAGCTTTCGTTTAAGCTCCTCGAATGCTCGCTGAGCGTCATCATTCCAACAGAATCCGTCCTTTTTCAGCAAATTAGTGAGGGGGGCTGCTATTAGCCCATAGCCTTGCACAGACCATCGGTAATAGCCCGTTAGCCCCAAGAACCCTCTTAGTTCCTTTACTGATTTCGGTTGTGGCCAGTCTACCATACAGTGAACTTTTTCTGGATCAGCGGCAACCCCCTGTTCTGATATGATGTGGCCCAAATATTCAAGCTGGGTTTGCTTGAATTGACATTTTTTTAAGTTTGCCACCAGATTGTTTTGCTGCAGAAGCTGAAGCACTGCTTCCAAATGTCGGTAATGCTCATCCAAGTTCTGACTATATACTAAGATATCATCAAAAAATACAAGAACAAACTTGCGTAAGAAAGGTTTGAATACCTCATTCATTACCGCCTGAAACGTCGTTGGGGCATTGCGCAGGCCAAACGGCATTACCAAGAATTCGTAGTGACCTTCATGGGTGCGAAATGCCGTCTTAGGAATGTCCTCTGCGCGAACTCGAATCTGATAGTACCCGAATTTCAGGTCCAGTTTGGAGAATATGGCAGCCTCGTGTAGCCCATCCAACAATTCCTCGATCACCGGAATCAGAAATTTGTCTAGAATAGTAACCTCGTTTAGAGCCCGATAATCCACGCAGAATCTCCACTCGTCGTTTTTCTTTCTCACCAGCAAAACCGGGCTCGAATAGGGGCTGTCACTCGGGCGAATCAGACCCGCTGTGAGCAGCTCTTTGACAATTCGCTCAATTTCATCTTTTTGATAGTGAGGATATCTGTATGGTCGGACGTTGGTGGAGTTGGCATCAGATTTTACTGGAATGGAGTGGTCCAGGAAACGAGCTGGTGGGAGACTTGAAGTTTCTGAGAACACTTCCTGGTAGTGGGATAACAGCCATGATATTGTTGGATCGTCGGTTTCAACCGTGTGTCGGTGTCCCTCCTCGGTTGCTGGGTTCAATAGAAATCCGCCCCCTTCCTCCTGCAGTGACCTCGTCATATTTTTCAGAGAGATTGCCTCGTGACAGAGCGTGGGATCCCCTTGCAGTTTAACCCATTTGCCCTGTTGCTTAAACTGAATCAGCAAAAGGCCCCAATTAGTTTTGGTATCGCCCAGTGATTCCAACCACTTCATGCCTAAAATTGCATCGATCCCCTTCAGATTAAAAGGAAGAAAGTCCTGTTGGAACTTGCTCTCCTTGATGGTGAACTTTACCACTTTACAAATTCCTCTCCCACTGATGCAAACTCCATCGCCAACCAGTACCCCAAAGGGTGTGGTACTGTCGATTTCTAAACCCAGCTTCTCGGCGGTTGCTTGTGCGACGAAATTGTGGGTCGCCCCACTGTCAACGAGCACCACCGCCTCTTCACCATTGATGTTACCCTTTAACTTCATGGACCGGCTTGCAGAATTCCCAGGAGAGAAAGCTGCGACAAGGTCACGTGAAGAGATTCCTCCGGCGTTGTTTGTTCGGGTTCATTTTCCCCGAATTTAGGTTCAAGCGCGGGTTCAGCCCCCTCTTCCTCTAACGTTAGTAACCGCAGGCCTGGGCTTTTACATTTGTGGCCCAGGTACCACTTAACCCCACAGCCATAACAGAGGCCCAGGGCCCGTCTTCTCTGCTCCTCCTGAGAACGTTGGGCCGTTCCTGAGGTCGAGCCCACCGAATACACAGAACCCGCTGGTGTTGGGCCAGGTCCACGTGTAATGCTAGGTTTTGATCCTGCTGAGCTGGTTGTTCCCTCCTTCCATGATGAGCCCATCGTCTTCTCCGCTGAAGCGCTTCGCACACCACCACCACTAAGCGACGACGGTTTTACTCCCGTCCAAGAGGTAATTCTCTCCGGCCGATACTTCAAGATTCGTTCCAACGCTTTGTTCTTTTCTTTCACCTCTTGGGCGACCTTCATCATCTTCGATAGGGTTCCTGGTTTAAACAGCATCACCTCCGATCTCAGTTCCGGTTTGAGCCCAGCCTTGAAGATACTTTTGTAAATGTCTTCCGACAGGCTGAGTTTGGTGGAGAGCTGCTCAAATTGTTGGCGATATTCGAGCAGTGTGTTCTCCTGCTTAAGCGCCATCAACTGGTCCATTTGGCTTCCTGCGGACGCCGGACTGAAACGCAACACCAGAGCTTCACGAAACTCATTCCAATCTGTCGTACCCTCATGGTCTTCTAGCCAGGAGAACCAGTGCAGTGCCTCACCCTCCAAACACACCATGGATGCTCGCACCCTATCTTCATCTCGAATTCCACAGACAGCAAAGTACCTCTCAGCCCGACATAGCCAACCGCACGGGTCTTTCCCGTCAAACGTCGGCATCTCCATCTTTCGTACACGTAAGCCGCGGTCGTCACCGCCCCGCATTCTCCCTGGTCCTCTGCCGGTGAGGGTGGAGTCGCTATCGTGTAATGCTTCTCTTCTCTCCATCATTCTTACCACCGCGTGAACATCCTGTTGAACGTTTCCATCGACACTCGCAGGTTTGCCATCGAACTCTCCAAGTTCGCCTTTCATCAATTGTTGTTCCTTTTCTATATTTTCCATTCTCTCAATACGGGTGGTGACCATTCAGAATCTCAGCTCTGATACCAGTTTGATGGAAACACTCATATAGAAGGTTAGGGATGAACAAAGCACACTCAATATACGCCCGTTGCCATTGATAATAGGGGAAAACAATCAAACAGTAACCGGGATAGATCAGGGGTGTGCCCTGCCAAAAGGGGAAATCAGGATGTGCCTGCCAACATCCATAGAGTGGCCAACTAAAGATAATTCTCCAATACCTACCTAGGACTCCTTTCTTTCCTTAAATAGCTAATAGCCTACGCACAAAACGACAAACACACAAACCACCCAAAATAACAAACACACACAATGACACACGCACAGACCACTATAATAATCAGACACTAGTGGAAAAAAGTTTTTAATGACGGTTATTTTGCCTATATACCACTGTTAGAAACCGTGGTTTATACTCGCGTGGTATATCGAAAAATTGCAATAAACCACGGTTTGGAACCGTCGTTTAAAAGACGAATTATAAACCACGGTTCGCTAAAACCGTCATTTAAAGCCCATTGTGTCGCAGGAATCAGACGACTTATACGACGGTTGGGAGAGAAACCATGGTATATAATGTCGTTCGATCAACTTTTATACGACGGTTCGGGTGTTAACCGTGGTATATGACTCTTTATACGACGGTTTTATAATAAACCGTGGTTTATCTCGTCGTTCCATTGAGTTTTAAACCACGGTTTTAGTGAACCGTGGTTTTTTTTTTTTTTTTTTTTTAGCCTCTACCACATATGTTTTCCAACACAACCCAATTTACAATCGCATATACAACCTGTACAGGGCATCCAACTGGTATTGCCCTTTGATAACCAACCACACTATACCATAAACCAAGTTGCCAGTTTGAATTGCAACATTGAAAACGAATTGCAAACAAACCCATTCAAACTTTCAAAAATAAGAGAGAGTTGAACTTTACAAACTTTGAGAGTATACGTTGCTTCAGCAAAAACAAAAGTCTAAGTCTAACTACACTAGGATAATCTAAGAAACACTCAAGTAATTTTTACACCAAAACTGCGATAAATGATCTCTTACAAAGTCGAGATCCCCTTTGGAATACGTGCTCCCTGCTTTTGAAATAAGAAACGATCTGTCCATAAAAAGAAACTGATCATCATTAGTACACAATTTTATTTAAATGCAATAACTTTAACTAAAACTTTGATTGGTATGGTTACCTTGTCATCATCCTTAAGCGTGTCAATATTTTGTACAATCTCGAACATGTACCGCATCACATAATAGCCACAGCTTCGTGAATCAGGCTGTTGAGGACACTGTCATCACACCATCCATGGATTACCAACTTTAGACAGATCAAAAAATTAAACGTTTAACTTTAATAAAAAATGCATAAATTAAATGATTACTTACACGTATGTATGGAAGTCCAAGATGGAGAATGGTTTCTTTTCATCACTTAAACCAAGCTTATGGCCCCTGCATAAATACAACATTTTAAAATGAAGCCATTTATTGTCAATAATCTAGGACAAGCTTAAAATAAATACAGAATGCATTAAAATTTTGAATACTCACTCCTTCAAATATTTCTCTACAGCGATCTCTCGAAGGTCATCAGGGCCGCCCAATGGGTCTAGTATCAACAAGCATGAGGTGTCGATACACAACACCATCAACATCCAATGATTGCTGCCACAGATAAAACAAAGAATGTTTTGTAGAACAATTATTAAATCACAATTAGGAAGCAAAAAATTCCAGTTATTGTGTACTTACATCTGATGATATGGGATCAGCAAATATTTGCTTCTTCTTCGCACCGCAGTACAAAATCCCTGCCTCACATGCTGTACATCCTTGCTCATCCAATGCGGCCTGATTTGCTGACATCAATTGCGGACACAAGAAAGAGATGGCAAATAATCTCTTGCTCGCTAGCATCTACTAGTCAAACACCTAAACAACATTTTTTCATAAGATATGTTAAATAGCTTAAAAAAATGAAAGATAATTAATAATTTAAAAGATACTTACACACAATAGGCCTGAATCACAGAGATGTTAAGCAGGTCTCCCATCAAAAATTCTCTTAGATCGCTCACGGTAATCATCAGATCTCTGGGCTCGGGGAGTGGAAAACATGCTTAGACACTTTCATGTTGAAGTTGGTGACAGACTGCGGCTCGTCATGAAAAAGTCATACAACATTTTTTGTTTGACTGTCAACTTCTTCAGATACTTGGGTGTCAGAATGGGGGATCTCCTAGGAGTCATATCGAAAGGTTTCACCACTTCCTTTCTCACACTCTGACTCTCCTCATTTGATTTCACAACTTCCTTCCCCTTATCCACTTTCCTCTTCTTAACCGGTCTTAATTCCTTATCAATCTAATAGTATACAAAATTTAAATAATAAACATATCAGTCAACAGTCAAGTTAAAAACTAAACAGTAAGCATGTAATTAAATAGTTTACCTTGTCACTGACATCAATGAGAGAATATGGCCATGGAACAACAAGATTTTGCTTGACCTATTTTACTCCACTGATTCCACTCCAACGGAAGGGGAGAGTCCTCATGACCTTGCACAATATCGTCTACCATCACACGAGCGTGGAGAGGTGGGATGGGCTTGAAATGTACTACAGTGTTCGGTCCGGTCTGTAAAACCCGACCGAATGCAACATGCACAGTCCCACAATCCAACACTTGAAACAATGACATGATTTAGCCACCTACATCAACTCACAACAGTAAGCAAGCTAATAAAATTATATTGTTTTAAAAGTAATGTTAAAATAACTAAGGAGGAAAAAAGAACAAACCGAAAGGTTTTGATAAGGAAATGTGTCTCTGGTAGGAGAAGAAGGTGCAGGATGATCGACCATCGGAGTATCCGCCGTCGTGGTAGGAGCAGACGTCGGTGTAGGATCATCGACAGTATCCGCCGTCGTGGTAGGAGCAGACGTCGGTCTAGCAGTAGGTGCCGGTGTAGGAGACGCGGCCACTATCGATGTATCCGCTCGCGGTAGGAGTAGACACCGGTGTAGGAGTAGGTGTCGGTGTAGGAGCATGCACCTGGCCCAATACTAAAGCCTCAAGTCTTCGCAGGCGCTCCTCGTAGGCTTGACGCTCCTCAGCGTGGCGTCTTTCCGACTCAGCGTGACGTCTTTCCGACTCCTCCAACCGGTCATGCACCCGTTCATCCACCATTCTCTCTATCATTTCAGCCTGTGGTACTCTCGATCGAGACGTAGGAAACACGTCTTTTTGGCGAACTTCCCCTCCAAGCCCCCGCACTCGCCCTGGATGATCCTTTTGCCCAAGGGCCTTATTCAGTGGATCATCCTGAGACGGAGGGGCCGGAACCATCTCCCATCGCTCAGTAGAGCCAGACTATTTTAAATTAACAAAAATATTAGAAATGAACTTACTAATTAGTAAACAACAACTTTTAAATATATACTTACAATCTTGGACGCCAACTCAGCAGTCTCGCTCTGCGGGAACACATATACTCCCTCGTCATTTTTCTTCATGACCCAGCATAAATGTCTGCACCCTACTTGCATCGTCAACATCATCAATAACTGACTGAGTGCCGTCTTCATTAGTTTTCGTCAGTAAGCCCTCGCTCTTCCACTTCTCCAACCGCCCCGTGTATCCAGCTCGCCCCATGAAGTGCTTGTAGATATTCTTCGCCCGGTTACGTCTCGCTTGTTCTTGACGTAACTGTTACAAAATTTGTATATTTGTAAGTTATACATAATAAAAAAATTTGTTAAATTTTATTCCTTAAATAATTAAGAAAGAATAATTGTAAAAGTACCTTAAACTCTTCAGTCTGGCGATGGTCGTAGAATATCTTCCAGTCCTCCTCCGTGATCATACCATCATACACTACCCACGGCGGTGACCTCTTGGAGCCCGGTTTGGTAATCCAGCCATCTACCAACCGATGCTTGAACTGTCGCAGTGATGTCGCTAGAAGTGATTCAATCTTCGTCCGAAGTTCATCCGCGACTTGTACTTCTTCTGCACCATCTGCCACATGATGTCTTTGTCTGCCTTTTCTTGATCTTTCCAATCCTTATTAATCGAGCAATGGGATTTTACCATCAATCCCAAGTAGGAAGCAAACTGCTGCTTCGACCCACCACGATGTCGGAGGTACTTGTCCCAGATCAAATCGATGGGAGAATCTTTCTTCTCCTTCAACCCACGGGTCGGTCCACGTCCCTTCCGAGGGTTTGCGAAGTAGATGCAGCTGGTGGTTCTTCAGTAGGGACGTCATCGTCAATATCATCCAACCCCAACAGTAAGTCCTCTTCGACTCTATCGTCAGGATCCATAATCTGAAAAATAATCAACAATTAACAAGGTTAATACGAACATCTACTGAATCAAATATTGAAACATGACAAAAATGAAATAATATAATATTGTCAACCAAACTTACAAAATAACATTTCATCGTTCAATCCACAATCCTTCATTGTGGTCGGACCTTCGATATTCAAAATTAGTTACATTATCTACCTCCATCGGCAACCGAATAGGTACATCTGTTTCATCTTCACAGTCGTATTCATCCTCATCAACAATATTATCAATCCCAACTATCGATCTTTTACTCTGCATTACAATAGACCATCTGGGATTAGACTGATCACGACAGTAGAATACTTGTTTTGCCTTTGATGCAACAATAAAGGGTTCATCAGTAGGAGCCGCTGTCGTTAAATCAACTAGCTTCATACCATGATCCTCCTCACGATATCCCTGTTTGTTGTCCACCCATTTGCAACGAAATACGCAAGTTTCATAACTAGTGTAATTCAAGACCCAAATATCCTCAATAACACCATAATATTCGTTCTTCAGTGTATTACGACTTGTTCCTGTGAAAATGTCTTGTGAAGCGATAAGATGCACACCACTGTTCTGGTTTGTCGATTTACAATCTTGACGTGCAGTGTAAAAAGAAAATCCATTTACATCATATCCTTCATAAGACAACACATCGAGATTTGGACCAAGTGCCAACAACTGGATCATTTCATCCACGTTCCTTGAATCTTCATACAACACCTTCTGTCTGAACCACTTAACAAATGTTGCATTCTGCTCTTTTTTTAATTTGGCATTACTCATCGTTGGGTGTTTTGTTTTGAGGTAGGCTAGGTGTGCATCGAAATACGGTTCAACAACTTCAGAATGATTCAACACAACCAGATGTGCCTTGTTCAATGTATCAATATCAACTCTGCATAATTTTTTCCCACAGGTACCAACCCCTTTAAGCCTGCCATCATGTCTTGCTTTCGGTAATCCAATAACATCAACACCGTCTAAGTAATGAGTGCAGAAGTCAACTACTTCCTCTGTTACTGTCCCTTCAATTATGCTTCCCTCTGGACGCCGACGGTTTTTCATTTTCTTTTTCAGTATACCCATATATCTCTCAAACGGATACATGTATCGAAGGTATAACGGACCACAATGTTTGATCTCTCTAACAAGATGAACAAGTAGATGCACCATAATATCAAAAAACGAAGGAGGAAAATACATTTCCAACTGACACATGGTGATCACAAGGTCATTCTGTAGTTTATCCAGCGTCTCCACATCAAGCACTTTACACGAAATTCCTTTGAAGAAAACACATAAATTTGTAATAGTTTTCCTGACATCAGCTGGAAGGATTCCACGGAGAGCAACCGGAAGTAAGTGCTGCATCAGCACATGATAGTCGTGAGACTTCATCCCTACCAATTTAAGATCAGACATTGATACCAAACTTGATATGTTCGATGAGTAACCGGATGGCACTTTAATATGACGAAGAGAACTACAAAAACTTATTTTCTTCTTTGGATAATGTATGACAAGCGGGAGGCAAGAATGTTCTTTTCCCTCTTTGTTGTGGCGCGAGTTCTTCTCGTATACCCAATTCAACCAGATCTTTTCTACCCTTTAAATGGTCTTTTGTCTTTCCTTTCACGTTTAGTAGTGTCGCAGATACACTTTCACCAATGTTTTTCTCCACGTGCATAGCATCAATGCAATGTCTCACCTCTAAATGTTGCCAATATTCAAGTTCCCAAAATATTGATTTTTTCTTCCAGATGCTCTTTTCAGTGGCTTTAATTGGTGGACCGAAGTTGTTCACAACATTCTTCAACTGATTGTAAGTCTCAGCAGCAGATAGTGGTGGTCGAGCGACTGCATGATCCGTTTTTCCATCAAACTCTTTTGTCATCTTACGGTATTTGTGCCCTTTAGGGAGGAATTTCCGATGGCCCATGTACACATTTTTTCCACTGTGTTTTAACCGTATACTGCAAGTTCTATCTCCACATATAGGGCACGCTAGAGCTCCTTTAATTGTGTATCCCGAGAGGTTGCCGTATGCAGGGAAATCATTGATCGTACAAAACAACATAGCCCGGAGCGTGAAGTTTTCCATACCATATGAATCATACACCGTCGCACCTTCATTCCACAACAATTGTAAATCGTCAATAAGTGGTTGCAAAAACACATCAATTTTGTTTCCCGGTTGTTTTGGACCCGATATCAACAGAGAGAGGAGAATATGTCTGGGTTTCATACACAACCATGGCGGCAGATTGTATATTGTCAATAAAACAGGCCAAGTACTGTGTATACTGCTCAAAGTGCCATAAGGGTTCATCCCATCAGTGCATAAACCAAGTCTTAAGTTCCTTGGGTCTGTACCGAATTGAGGGTATATTCTGTCAATGTTTCTCCATTGTGGTGAATCGGCTGGATGTCTCAATTTACCATCATCCTTTCTATGGGTAGCATGCCATCGGAGGTTCTCAGCATCTTTCTGAACTGCAAACAAACGTTTGAATCGGGGAATTATCGGTAGATACCACAACACCTTCGCAGGAGAGCCCACTTTAGTGCTTATGTGGTTTCTGTCACCCTTTTTTACATAGCGTGATTCCCCACATTCAGAGCAATGGTCATCCAACTCATTCTCCTTCCAATACAACATACACCCATTTGGACAAGCATGTATTTTTTTATATTCCATACCCATCGGACACATTAACTTCTTTGCTTCATAAGTTGTTGTGGGTATCACATTGTCCTTTGGTAGTACATCCTTCAGCAGTTGTAAAAGATCTGTAAAACTGACATCACTCCATCCATGTCTCGCCTTCAGATTGAATAGTTTTAGGACAACGCTCAATTTGTTTTGTGTTTGCGTTTCACATCCACTGTACAACGGTTCCTTTGATGCTTGCATCAGATTTTCGAATGTTTTGGGTTTGTTGGAAAAATGTTGTTCAACATCTTCCATCATTGCATTAAGGTCCTCCTGATCATCTGAATCACTACCTAGTGAATCATCTTGAGTATCCCCAAAATCGTGTGAAGCATCCATTTCTGATTGTTCTGCAACGACGTTATCAGCACATTCAAACACTTGTACTGAATGTTGACCATGCAGTATTGTTATGGCTTCATAATCATCTGTAAACCCTCTGCGAATCAGATGATCCTTAATCTTGTCCACACCTCGGTATTTGAAGTCGTTCTTGCAATCGACACAAGGACATCGAATATATCCCTTATCCCTTGGTTTAAGATTGTCAACAAGGACTTTGCAAAATTTATTGACCCCTTCTAGGTACTTGATGTCCAATCTGTCACTGTACATCACTGAGCGCTCCATCTCCTTTTTCAACACACACCAGATGTCGTGAACTCGTTCCATTGATCTCCTCTTTTTTTATTTACAGATTTAACAACCTAAACCTATCCAATCACCTTCGATCTCACCTAGGAACAAGTTAATAATATACAGTAGTTCAGTGATAATTTCGGCAGCATTACCCTACAGTTCTCCTAGTGTATATATATATATATATATGTACACTAGAAGAACACTACGGTAATGCTGCTGAAATTATCACTGAACTACTGTATATTATTAACTCATTCACAACCTAGATGGTGAGATCAAAGGTCATTGGACAGTCCCAACAGGGACTATCTAAGACATACCTCTATCAGGTAAATCTCAGACAGGTAATTCTATGTTTGAATTGATTTTCCATTGTTTTAATAGAAAAACAAAAATAAATTGAAACGTTTTAAATACCAACCTGATGAGTACTGGATGGTCAGCGCGAACAGCACAAGATAGAGAAGAGACAAGTAGACAGATGTTCTTGCACGTAGTATTGACACCTATTCAATGAAATAATAATAAGGTTTTAATTTTATAAAAACTTGAATAATTGAACATATTAAACAAACGATGGAATTAGAATCAGCTTAAATTCTGGAAAAAATTTGGCATGACCTTTGCGTATTTTTAGACACTCCACATTTTTTTAAGGCAGAAACAAACACAGTAGCAGCAATAACATTTATTCTCCGCAAACCATACGAATTATTATCAGACAGACAAGTATATATAATATATATGATCAATGAACAAAAACAACCACCCCATTTCAACTTAATCTCACATTTCACCACACTATGCAAATATATATTCTAATGATTGCAGAATACAAGTAGAATTTAGTATAACGTTTATTCATGACAATATAAGTATTTGTTTGTAAAATCATAATCAGAAACGCAAGTGTTTTACCGTGGGTTCTGATCAGGCAAACTGGTGGCAGAGGTTGACAGCAGCATGGTGCGACAAGTAGACAATCCGACCGTGTGTAGTGACACCTATTCAATGAAATTAGAATATAAGGTTTTGATTTGAAAAAATATGAATAATTGAACAAATAAAACAATGATATTTTCAATAAACCATGTTATTGAAACATTTTTAAAAAACTAACCTAATGAGTAGGGATGATCAACTCAAATGTGATGGAAGAGGAATTTTTCAACCGTAGTAACACGCACCTATCCAATAAAATAAGAATAAGGTTTAATTCTGGAAAAAATTTGGCATGACCTTTGCGTATTGCTAGAGACTCCACACTTTTTTTAAGCAGAAACAAACACAATAGCAGCATCAGATCAAGGTTCAAGTGATTCCCAAATGTTGACTAGTACACTCCATTTATCCAGTAATCCAAAATTTACATAGAACTCTATCGTCATACTTTCGCTCAAAAAACTGGAATGTCCAGAAACCTTATTTCAAATTCGAAACCTTAAACTTTAATTTGAACCATAATTCGGTTTTAGTGTTGCTAATTAGCATAACCGCATCAAGATAAAAAAAATTAATCCAACTACATACATTGTTTGAATTTGTGAACTTCCATAATTTAAGGAATTAGTAAACACTCACCCGAAAACACTAAATCCAGAATCGACCAACCACAACCAATTTTCCAAAATCATCAAAACCACATAAGTAATCTTCCACAATAATCACAAGATTTTGCCTATGGTAATCATAGCAAATGTGCTGAAATAAATTGCATCCCTATCTACAAGAAATAAATTGCATCCCTATTTGGCGAACAACAATATACATGCCTCTTTTCATTCTCTAATTTGCAGCCCTAACTGTCGAACAAGAACATTTTCATTCCAAAATTTTGCAACCCTAAATGACGAACATGAGCATACATGCTCGCGCCTGTATTCATTCTCTAATCGCAACCCTAACTGTCGAACAAGAACATACATAGTTGTGCCTTTCTTCATTATGTAATTATATACAACCCAACTGGCAAACATACCCGCGGTGGCTACAACGTCGGTGGTGAGCAGAGACGACGCAATGGGCGCGGCTTGTCGATGGCGATGGAGAAGCTGGGACGACGAGTGGGGCGGACCTGGTGGCGCAGACCGTCGGAGCTAGGCGTGGCTTCACCGGAGGGGGCGACTGGGAAGGGCGGCGTTGGCGCGGCGCGCTTCATTACCAGAGGGGGAGCTTCGGGAGGACGCGCGACAAGATGAGGGGCGGAGGCGGTGGAGCGAGCTGGTGACCGTGAGCAGGGCGACGGCGGAAGGAGGGTAAACGGCGAGGGGGGTGGGAGTCGTCGACGGGAGAGGAGGGGAGTCGGGCCGGAATCGCACAGGAGACGGGGATAATCGGGAGGAAGAAGAAGAAATGAGGCTTCGGGTTTTTAATTCAATGACTTTAAACGACGGTTAATACACAAACCGTCGTTTAAAACCTATGTCACGAGAGGAATAAACGCCGGTTCTTAGATAAACCGTGGTTTTTAAGTGTTGGCGCAATACTTTAAACGACGGTTCAATAGTAACCGTGGTTTATGTTGATTATATACGACGGTTGTAACGGGAACCGTCATTTATCTTCTAAGGCGTCGAACTATAAACGACGGTTTCTGTTGAAACCGTCGTTTATATAGTGAGCCAAGCAACATAAATGACGGTTCTCTAAATAACCGTGGTTTATACACTTTAAACGACGGTTTCATTATTAACCGTGGTTTAAAGTCCGTCATTTAAAATCTTTTTTCTACTAGTGAGACCCACATGACAGACCCGGCACACTGCAGTAGCAGCAGCCGACAATAGCACCAAGCTCCTTAGTGGTCGCTCCTTTTATTCTTGCGTGAGTATGTGAGATGGTAACGGTCTCGGTCTGCCCTTCCGCTCTCATCAAATCCATCTATCACATCTTGTAAGAAGACGAGACCCAAAATAAGCCAGAACTAAGGTAACTACTATGTGCTTCCCCATGGGGTGATGCATGAGTAGCTGGAGGAAGTATCAACCATAACTTAGCCCTAGAACACCAGAGGAACTTTCATCACCTAGCTGCATAAACCGATTAACAAACCAAAAGAGATATACAACCATAATGCCTCTAAGATGGATCCAAAATGCTAAATATTTATTAGAACTAACGAGCAACCACAACCATCTCATAGACACATTGAAAACAAAACCATAATTAGCATCGCATAGCCGCTTAAACAAACAAGACACTAAGTAGAACCCCAAGCTCCAAACACGAATAATTGCATGAGCCGTGTCCACTCTCCTGCAATCGAAGAGCAGAGGCTTCATACACCTAGGCAACTCCGACCCTTCTCCGAAGCCGCCTTGCCACCCACCTTCTTCTTACCACTATTTGGACTAACCGTAGCAACAAGAGCAGGTCATGAAGAGGTCACAATTTGCTTCTCTTTGCGGTCCATCTTAGCCAAGCTTAGATCCTAGAACTCCTCTCTCGACGCATTTGCAAGGAGTTGCTCAAAGTGGTGTTTCCCCAAGCTGTGAGTAAGGTCGGTAGATCAACTTGCATGACTTCAAGGGGAGAGGACGAATCCCTTTCCTCTGCAATTGGTTCAAGTCTTGACGAGGATCATAGATTCAGTCCAGTCTCATTTGAAATGGTGGGATCCCCCTTGCCTAGCAAATCCGAAACCATGCTACTCATGTATGACGACAACTCCGACATAACATGAACCTCTCTAGATCGTGTTTTAGCTAAGAACAAATTTGTACAAAGCCACATACCATATGGGGAGTCTGTAACGACCCCAAAACCGGGATAGTTCTAAGGTCGATACACACCGGGCACTACTAACTAGAAGTACGCAAGGCTACTAATCAAAACGTATCTTAACCCCAAAGATAAAGACTTATAATAATAATAAGTAACAAAGGTTTACAATTGCCCCAAAACATAGGTCAAAACAAACAAAAGGCCCGTGGGCTACACCAATGTTAAATTCAAAGTGTCAAATATGAAACTAAGTAAGTTTCCAAAACAAACATAAATAAACAGTCTCCAAGACACTAGCAAGAGATCCTGCGCTGATCAATTTGTAAAGTATTAGTGGAAAGGGGGTGAGCAACCACAACTCATTAAGTAGCAAACTTCATCAACGACATATGCTCAAAACTTGTAAACAACATAACATTACAATTATATAAGCATATCACATTACATTCTTTGCAAAACATAGTATTATGTCAAAGTACAAAGCACAAAATAGACGCGGATGCCAAAACCACACTTAGCAATACGATTCAAAGTTCACAAAACAGAGTGGGACGCTAGTTTTAGGCACACACAGAAAGGGTCAAAGACCCATGGATCAGAAGATCCTCGACAACGTAAAAATGGTCCGAAGACTAATGGACCCGTCGGTCTAAGAACAGAAACAGGGAGAGTGCCCGTGTACATAGCAGAATGACGTCTATGGAGCATGCTACGGGATAGCTTGACCTAGCCATCCATGACTCAAAAAGCAAAAAAAAACTAGGTCCCAAAACAGAAGCTTAACTTACAGATCAAAAGTGCATAAGCGCAATAACGTGAATAAATCACTCAATCAGATTTAAGGAATCATAACCCCGCAAACGAAACTCAAAACGGAGATCGAAAGTACGTTTTAATCAAAGTCAAAAGGGTGTCCAGATATGCGTTTGAGCTTGGAAGTCCGTACGCATGCCGAGACTTCAAAACAGACTTCCGGACTTGTGTTCGGATGTGGAAGTCCGGACGGAAGTTCAACAAAAACATACGCGGTGGTCTTCGAACTTGTGTTCGGGCGTGGAAGTGCGTGTCCGGACGGGGAAGTGCGGATGCAAGTCGAGACTTCGAAACAAAGAGATGTCCGGACATGTATCCGGGCTTAGAAGTCCGGATGCATGCCGAGACTTAAAACCAAAGGCGCATGAACTTGTGTTCGGGGTTAGAAGTCCGGTCAAAAGTCTGAAGAAAAATGTGTACTTGGTCCAGAATTGTGTCCGGCATAAGCCAAGACTTCAAACCCTGATTCATCCTCCAACCCTATTCGAACATGTAAGGCTGGACGAAAGTCCAAACACAGCCAAAACGGTCAAAGACAGAGCGTCCAAAAGTCTGTTAGAACATGCAAGTCCGGAAGGACGTTCGGACGTGGTGAAAATTGTCACGAAAAATGTTGAAACTTCATAATCAAAAGCACAAACACATAATCAAAGCACACAAAAATCACTTATTCCATGAGGGGTTTTACAGATGGAATTCATGACAAAACAAGGAAGAAACGGTTCACAAACTCATCAAAATCAGCAATAGACAAGAAACTCAAATCCCTAAATTCCCTCATGACCGAACACACTCCATCAAATCAATTCACCACCTACATCAAATCAAAGACCATCAATCCTCTTACCGAAACTGGATAGTACACCGCAAACCACTCAGAAATCAACGCCAACAATCTAACCCAAACAAATCCACGAATTCAGAAAAGCAACCAAAACAAAGAAGAACCTAAATTCTGACAAGAAAACTAACCACAAATCTCTAACAGACAGAACCCTTTGCTAAGAAGACCGAGAATCCACACATACCACAACGGTAGACTAATCAAACACTAGAAGAAAATGAGCAAATAGGAGAAGAAAGAGCGAGAGATAGAGCGCAGAACGGGAAATCACTACAAGAAAAAAACAGATTTAGCTACTGATGATTTGCTACCGCACATATATTGGTAGCTACTTTCAGAAATTGCTACTGATTTTTAATGGTACTAACATAGTGCTGTCTATTTTGCTACAAAAAGACAATAGTAGCTAGATTTTTTAAACAGCAGCCAAATCGCTATTGCCTGACAAGACTGCTACCATTAGTAGTAGCTATTTTTGATTTCATCTTGGTTCTTTTGTATAAACAATTTAGCTACCAATGTTGGTAGCTAAATTACGGAATGGCTACTGCTGGATGTGGCTAATTCAATCATGGTAGCTATTGCGCTACTATTAAAGCAGCAGTAGCGAAAAATATTATAACTAGTAGCTAAATTGCTACTAAAAGTTGCTACTACCAAATAGATAAGCTAAGTTAATGAAATTGCTACTGACACTCATCACGGTTACCATTCTGCTACTGTTTAGGCGTCGGTAGCTAATATGTTTAGCAAGCATAAAAATTGTTACTATTTTTAATTATGAAATTGCTACCCACTAATGATGTTAATGAGATTATGGTTAATATTGTGCTACATTATAAGAAATGATAGCTAATATTTTTAAATGATAGCAAAATTATAATTCTCTTATAATTTAAATGTGTGATACGTATATAATTCAAAATACACAACCATTTATAATTATGAGAAAGATATATTTTTAAGAAATTACCCTAAATTAATGTATATAAAGATAAGTGTGAGGAAGTATATTATTATTTTGCAAAAATCCACCATAACTTTGAAACTATGGATTAGGTAAATGGTTAACTACCCAATTAACAATTTTAATTACGTCATTATTATTCTGATAATAGTTTATCATCCAGATCTAAAACCTAAACACATTCATATCCCATCATGTTAAAGTGTTGTCTTAAAGCAAAAATAAAAACTGAATTAGAGTTGAGCATTATGGGCAGCTAGTCAAGTACATTAAATCGGGTCATTATTAAAAAAATCTAGTACTTTCTTGTAATCTAAAAAAAATAATTGAATTAAAATCAGGCTTTTAAGATATGAAATCGAGTAAACTCAGAAGAAAAGACATCTCAAATTCGAAGAAAAGTTTTAAAAAAATCTAAAGTAAAAATGGGACGATGAATTGCTATCACACATATTGGTATCTAAATTAAAATAGTTGCTACTAATTTCTAATGTTATTAACAAAGTGGTAGTTGTTGTGCTACTAATTTCTAATGTTATTGTCTCCATTAACTGTGCTAAAAATCAAACAAAAGAAAGGTTATACGCTAGCTCCAAGAAATGAGAGTCGGGAAAGGAGAACCTTCTTGATTTTCTGTCTGTTCCTGTTTTGCTTCGCGGTGGCCACTCCTCGTGCCCATCGTACCCTCTTCCCCCGGTGTTGATCTTCTTTCTCAGCTTCCTTTCAATTTGAGTTTTAGTTGCGTTTGCTGTAATGGCGGAGGATAGGTGCCTTGAGGAGCAGTCTGTCAAGAAACTGAAGAGCCATGGTGCTTTCTCTCAGGATATTGGACCCATGACGGAGGATCCTGACATGGAGATGCAAGCCCGCACTCCGATAGAGCCTGAAAAACAGCAGATTTCTTTTCGAGATGCAGCGGTGGGTGGTCCCAAAGGGAGCGACCTGGATTTGAGCCATGAATTGGACGAAGTCTCTGATGATGAAGAAGAGGGGATGGATGAAGATGACCCTAAATGCCCATCAATCTCGATTACAAGGGAGCAGAAAATTAGATTCCGTAGTCCGTGGAAGCAAGCGATTATCGTCAAATTGCTAGGTAAGACGCTTCCGATGAATGTCCTGAGTGATCGACTTCGTCGGAGATGGAAACTCCACGGGGATTTTTTAATGGACGATTTATCAAACGGATTTTTCAAGATCTCGTTTAATAATCAGGAAGATTTACATTTCGTCCTGTCTGAAGGACCCTGGCCGATTCTAGATCACTATCTCACTATTCGGAGATGGTGCCCTAACTTCAACCCTAATACTGAAGCACTTTTGTCCCTTGAGGTTTTAGTTTGGTTCCCCTGACCTTCCTAGCGAGTACTATAACGAGGAATTCCTCAGAATAGTCGGTTCAAAGGTCGGGAATGTTAAGAGGGTGGACTTATCTCCGGCGATTTCGGTAAATCTCGATTTGCTCGGGTAGCGATTGAGGTTGATCTAACAAACGCTGTTATCAAAGTATAGATTCCAGAGACGAGTGATGAAAATCGAGTACGAGGGCTTGCATCTTGTGTGCTTAATTGCGGGGCTACGGCCATAAAGACAACTCGTGTCCGTTTGGTAAAGAAGTGGAGACTGCCCAACAGGAGGAAGTGTGAGGTTAGTCCAGAACGTGAATTCGGACCAGATCTCCCATGTCACCGACGACTATGGAGACTGGATGGTGCCAAAAAACGCAACACCTCAAGAAAGATGAGGAGTGGTGCAATTTGAAAGGTAATCAAGTTCCTTGTACTAGTCCGAGGGTTCGAGCTTTGCTGTCCTGGATCCGAGGTTTTGCAAGCAGGATCAAACTGGGGTGAATACCCGAGTAGCACCTGTTTCAGAAGATCGCCCAGCCCCTAGGAAATCCAATGTCATCGCTTGTTTCATGGACAGAGCGCCTCTTCAGTCAAGGGATGGGGAGTTGATGTCACGTTCGGGGCCTAAGCCTCCGGCGAATCGAAAACCTAGCTGGAATTCTCGAAACATTACTCCGATGGAGTCTTGAGTGCCGGTGACGACAGAAGCAAGGGTAATCGCCCTCCTCAGCAGCAGGTCGATCAGGAACCAGCCAAACAAACCCCTAACCAGGTATCTTCGTTGGATATTTCCATTCAAACAAGGGAAGGTACGTAGCTTCTTCTGTATTTAATTTATGAATACTAGAATTGTTTTCTGGAATGTAAGAGGGGCTCTCAAGCCTAGTTTTCACCGTGCTGTTAAGAGCATAATTCTAGATAATCGTCCTGATTATGATTCTGCTTGAACCTAGAATCAGTGGTTCTGTTGTGGACTCTGTTTGCTCTAGGATTGGATTTGAAAATAGTTTCCGTGTTGAGGCCGATGGTTTTAGCGGTGGCATTTGGTTACTCTGGAATAGCGGTGCTTCTATTGTGGTTGTTGATAGTGATAAGCAATTTATTCACTGTAAGGTTGAAGTTGGTAGATACTCTTTCTTGCTAACTGCTGTTTATGCCCGTCCCAACTCTTCTTTGAGAAGTTCTTTATGGAACCAATTTGATCTTTCCGTCCTACTGATTCCACCCCATGGATTGTGGGAGGGATTTTATGCTACGTTGCTTCCCTCTGATAGATCCCCTTGTGATTTGAATAACTTTGGAATTGATAGGAATTTTGAATCGTGGTTCCATAAGCATGGCTTTGTGTTCCTAAAAACCAATGGGAATAGATTTACATGGACTAATGGTAGACATAGGGCTTGTTTGGATCGTGTCCTTGCTTCTGGTAGTTGGGTAGAGTGTTTTCCTGAAGCTGTAGTGGATGTTCTCCCGAGAATGGCCTCTGACCATAGCCCCCTGATCTTATCCCTTGGGAATGGAGGGAATAAACCTCGTAAGCCTAGACCTTTTAAGTTACTTGCTGCCTGGTTTTCTCACCCCCGTTTCCATAAAGATGTTATCCAGAACTGGAACTACAGTGGCACCCTTGGTGATTCACTTAAATCCCTCTCAAATTTTCTCTCTCTGGAATAGAAATGTTTTTGGCCATATTCTGCATAAGAAGAGGAGACTTTTTGCTAGACTCAGTGGCATCCAGAAGGCCATAGATGAAGGCAGAGGGGCCAACCTCTTAGGCTTAGAGAAATCCCTCTTAAGAGAACTTGACTTGTGGTTACTAAGGGAGGAGTCCTTGTGGCAGCAGAAATCGCGGGATCAGTGGGTTGGTCTAGGGGATAGAAACACTGCTTTTTCCATTTGAAAACCAAGCTTAGAAGACAGCGGAACAAAGTTGACAACTCCTCAATGATGTGGGGAATTGGGTTTCAGCTAGTTGTGATATCGAGGCCATGTTTATTAACCATTTCAGAAAACTCTTCTCTTGAATCCGACTATTGTTATAGGAGTTTAGGTCATAATTTCCAAGCCCTTAGTTGGGAAGAGAGGGATGCTTTAGCTAGACCTATTGATTTGGGTGAGCTTACTGTCGCTCTTAAATCTATGAAAGCCTTAAGGCTCCGGGTAAGGATGGTTTCCCTCCAGCTTTTTTCAAGAAATTTTGGAGTGTCCTTAGCCCCTCTGTTTTAGCTTTTGCTCAAGAATCCCTTAGCAATCAGAAGCTCGACCCGAAAAATCAATGAAACTGTATTGGTTCTTATTCCTAAGGTTGATACTCCTTGTCAGGTTAGTCAATTTCGACCGATTTCGCTTTGTCAAGTTCAATACAAACTGCTTGCTAAAGTCCTTACCAACAGATTAAAACCCTATATGGCTAGATGGGTCTCTGATTGTCAGGCCAGTTTTGTCCCTGGGAGGAGTATTTTCGAGAACATCATTATCGTCCAGGAGGTTTTATACTATATGCAGAACACAAAAAGTAAGGATCACTACTAGAAAAACAGTATTTACCGACCACCAAATTGGTCACTAAGTCGTCGGTAAACGAAATTACCGACGACTTACCGACCAATTTGGTCGTCGGTAATCCCCTCGTCGGTAATTCAAATGCCGACCAAAAGGGAGCATGTCGTCGGTAATTACCGACGACTTGCCGACCAATACAGGTTGTCGGTAATTGTTTTTTTACCGACGAAATAGCGACAAATATATCCGTCATTAATTACCGACTATTTACCGACAACCTATTATTTTACCGACGAAATAGCGACCACCATTGCAATTGGTTTGCTACCTTTTTCCAACTAATTACCGACCACATACCGACAAATACTAGACTAAAGGTTGGTAAATCATCGGTATTTTTTTTATTATTTTTTTACGTTTTATGGCTTTAAAATATTGTCAACAGTAATAAAAAAACCATGAAATACAAAATAAGATGCAAGATGGCACTACAGATTTGAGGTGATAAATAATAAATTTTATTTAGAAATTTATTGTATCACATATATCATCCGTACAAAAAAGAAATAAATGAAATACCACCCACACTATCACTCATACTATACAATATTGTATTGAAGAAACTCTAAAAGAGTTCCACGTTTCTAGTAGGTAAAACTATACAACTCTGATCCACCTCAATTGACCGAGACTTCTCCCCACCCATCTTGGAAGAAGATACCGTCATCTCGCATTGTTAATCCCAATATCCATAAAGCACCATTGGGGTTTTGAAGAGTTAGTTTTGGAGGAAGCTTAAATTTCACATGGTCCGCAAATTTCTTTGGTATTGCCTGACAGAGAACAAAGAAAAACACTAAAATTTACAATGAACATCAGAGAATAAAAAATAGACAAAGACAAAAAGCTTCAATGATGTAACTACGACTACCAGAACAAGTGCTGTAACAGATTGTATATTCAGGTTGTATTGGCAGTTAAATGTATTATTTCTTATAACATGAATAGCATTACCAAATAACAGTATGGGGCATCAAATCATATTATAATCAGGCATAATAGTTAAATGGTGGGATACATGGAGGTTAAAACTGAAGCATATCTATGTATTAACAAGAAAACAGTCCTAATCAAGAAAACAGCAGCTGAAACATTTTTAATAATGTAGCCGGCATAATGCTCGGGTATGAACAAGAAAACAGCAGCTGAATCACATAGAAACTGAGTAAAATTCAGAGTTAAAACATTCCTAAACAGCAGCAGCAGAAGGCATGTACTACACTTTTTTTTCCAGTTCGAAGCAGTCCTAATCAAGGCTTTGAAATAGTCAACAAATTGATCTACAAACAAACTAATATGCGGTTAAACAAATTAAATCAAAAGCAGAGCATGCACTTGACCATTAAAAACTGCCATATGAGACCCTGACCAGAGCAGCGAAAATTAATCCCAGAAAGAACAAATCATAAAACCATTAAAAACTGCCATATGCACTTGACCATTAAAAACTGCCATATAAGTTGTCAATCACAATTCTAGCTAACAGCACAATAAACCAGTTCAAATTGAAGTGGGAAACTTTAAAACCTTGAAAATCTAAATCACCCCATCATGAATCCTGCATGCAACACATTCAGCCAATTCTATTAATATTTGAACAAAAGCTGTCCTAGTCGATACACAAATTTCACAGCAGGGAAAAAGCCTGAAGGGAATTTTCAAGTAAAAATTACCTATGGTTTGGTAAACTTGATAGCTGGATGGGCTGCAAGACCAGCCAGATCATGTTCCATATACTCAAAATACAAGGTACAAGCTGCAGGACATCCTTGAGGTAACGAGACCTTCCAACTTAATAACATTAGGATGGTCGAGTCTGCGAAGGATGTGAATCTCCCTGGCCATGAAGCGTACACTTTCTGGCTCTAAGTTATCAAACCTTACTTTCTTCAAAGCAACAATTTTCCTATGTTCAAGATCTCGAGCTCTATATACATTGCTATAAGTTCCTTGACCAATCTGCAACAACATGATGACCATCAGAAACAAATCAGGATAGGCCAGACGAGAGCAGCGTTGCTGCGAATGACAGGGATACACAACAAAGTAGAAGAATAGAGTTGTAGAAGATTATTGTTTTGCTGCTAATGACAGCGAGAACATCGCTGCTGCTGCATCGACTCTGCACTTTGCCGATTATTAATCAGTTTCAAATTAACTAGAAAGGATTTCCATTTCATTATTGTACTTGTTGTAGATTACAACTTGTGTTTTACAGTGAAATTACTTGTGTAGTACGGCTACCTATTACAGAGAGGAGAAGCTTATGTATATATAGACTAGTGGACTAGGACTATTTTGCTAGTTAATGACTAACGCAAACCAAACCAGACAACACCTCAAATCGACAGAATCAATATCATAATGAAGCTAGCTCTTATTATCCCCTTCTCGTTAACCCTGTAAATGCCACCAAGTCATCAAACAAAATTTAAAACAACCTTAGCGCGTTATTTTGTCCCTTCCCATTAATTATTGGTAGTTGATGAGTCGCACTTTGTAAGATTATTCTTAAAACGTTTGCAACATAATATCGGATAAAAAAGCAATTTATGTTGTATTACAGTATTAGAAAATCGAACCTACCTTCGGTTGGGAAAGGGATTGGAGTTGTAACACTAGTACATAAGATTAAGCTCATCAGTGAGAAAATCAAGAAGACAAATTAAATCGAAATGGCTTTACTCTACTTGTTACTCCTCCCACTCCTTTTCCTCTTCACATACAAGCTTACCATGTTAACCACTTTGAAGATCAAACACCACCGTACACTTGCGGGATACCCTAAGGGAATGAAAAATACTACTAATTTCATGTATGGTGCAATACTATGTATGGTGATGTTACGGTTACAAGTTTTAGTCAACTAATATTTTAACAAAAAAAACAAAGATCATTAACTTCAACAATCAGTGCTTGACGTGGTTGTCTTTACTTGTTTACAAGCTAGGAACTTTTTCTAGACAGCAAAGGAAATTCACAAGTTTACTGAAGGAGTTCCTATCTCTGCTCTTTCCTTCTAGATCTATCATTTTTCGTCATATAAATTAGGCTAACAACCATACAAATCATAACCGGGAAACATAAGAATTTGCCTTGGCCACATATCTCACCCATCGATACAAATTATTATATGTACTGGATTTCTTCACTATTTGCAAATAGTTAACATATAGTTTAGAAATGGAGATAATTACATACCGAATTACGGGTTGATGCTGTGGTTGACCGGGATTCACCAGCAAGCTCCTCGATGATGCGGCATAGATAGGCGAATGAAAACATCATCACACATAGCGTTATTTCATGGGGGCAAAGAGAGAGGGAGATTATGCAACTTGCAAGAAGTCAAATCGCTCAAACACAAACCTTAATCGATAAGATCAAAGCCTCATTGCTTGTGCTCTTCCCAGCGAAGTCCTGGAACGGAAGGGAAAGCAGCGCGACATCTCAGATAATAACTTGACAACCCCTATCTCTTCCCCCGCGTCCTTTCTCTCTCCCTCCGAACTTCAAATCTTTACTGATTTACAACACCAAAGCCTCACAACAATGATCAAACGGATATAAGACTCTTGCAGTGCTTAATCAATTGGTCTACTGAAATTGAGCAGAAATTAGGCGTGAGCAGAAATTAGGCGTGAGCAGAAATTAAGCGAGAGCATAGATTAGGCGTGAGCAGAAATTAGGCTTGAGCTCTGGTCTACTGGAATTGATGTCGTGGTGATGTGGTGGTGATGCATTCGGTAGGGGGTCGAATGAAATTGAGCAGGTTAGGGTTTGGGAGTAGGGGAAGTAGTGAAAGTTAAGTAGAAATAAGGCGGGCAAACGAAAGTGTAAGGGGCGGGACAGAAAGTCAGTTTTTTCATGACAGTTACCGCCGAAAAATTTTCGTCGGTAAAAAGTTAGTCGGTATTTATTCGGTAAGTGGTTTTTAATTCTCTTCCACCAATGGTGGTTCAATTTGGTTGGCATCTTGTCGGTAATTAGTCGGTAATTACCGACTATCATTAGTGGTCGGTAATTTGGGGTCGGTAATTGTTGTTTTTCTAGTAGTGGATGGTTGTCTTGCTATGAAAATAGACTTGGCCAAAGCCTATGATAGGCTCTCTTGGAGATTTTTTCGGGATACTCTTGATTGCTTAGGCCTCCCTAGCAACCTGAAAAACACCATCATGAGTTGTATTACCTCGGTTACTTTCCAGATTAGCTGGAATGGTGGTTTAACCGACTCTTTTTCTGCTGGTAGGGGTATTAGGCAAGGCGATCCGCTGTCGCCTTTTATCTTTGTTCTGTGCATGGAAAGACTAGCATACTTGATTAATCTTAAAGTTGTGCAGAAAGAATGGAAACCTATCACTTTAGGTAGAAAAGGAATCTCTCTATCTCATTGTTTTTTCGCTGACGATCTTGTTCTTTTTGGGGCTGCCTCCTTAAATCAAGTTAGAGTTATGACAGATTGCCTTACTGATTTTTGCGAGGCTTCTGGGCAGTGCGTGAGCTTGAGAGCTGAGGCCATCGGTCTTGAGGCTAATGTGTCTACTACTAGGAATTTTGGGAAGTATCTGGGAGTGTTTTTGAAGCAAGGTAGGTCTGTTTCTCAATCCCATAATGGGCTTGTCTCCAAAATACGCGATAGACTTGCTGGGTGGAAAGCAAAGTCTCTGTCTTTTGCGGGCCGGGTTTGTCTAGTCAAAAGTTGTGTTTCCTCTATCCCGGTTCATCAGATGCAATGTCAGCTTCTTCCTGTAAAAGTTTGTTCTCAAATTGATAAACTGTGCAGGGACTTTGTTTGGGGCCATGACTCCAATACGAGGAAAATGCATGAGATCGGATGGGATATTCTCTGTAAATCTAAAACCAGAGGGGGTTTAGGGATTAGACAGTCTAGACTTATGAACATTGCGTGCTTTGGCAAAGTTGCCTGGAACTTCAACCGAAAAGTGGAGAGCCCGTGCTATAATGTGCTGAGACTAAAGTACCCTAACCCTGACTCGTGTAGGGGTTCTTCGAACTGGAAAGCAATCCAGTCCTGTAAATCCCTTATTAATAAAGGCTCGCGGTGGTTAGTTAATAATGGTAATGCTACTAGATTCTGGAAGGACAAATGGATCTCGAATTTTAGTCTGTCTGCTAAAGCTCTTAACCCTATTCCCCCTCTGGAAGTTGATAAAAAAATTAGTGAAGTCTGGGATAACTTGGTAGGCTGGAAGGAACATCTTTTTTCAGATCTCCTTCCTTCTGAGGTTCAGAATTTGTTGCATATGGTCTCTGTCACCCCTGATTCGGGTGAGGATTGTCTATCTTGGTGGCCTTCAAATGATGGTAATTATAGTGTTTGTTCGGCCTACAATCTGCTATCTGGGAATTGTGATGATGTTGATAACTTGAGTTCAGCGGTTTTTAAATCAATATGGTCTCTCCCGGTTCAGGAGCGTGTTAAGTTCCTTCTTTGGCGTGTGTTAATTGGTAGAATTATGACAAACTCCAGAAGGTTTCTACTAGGTCTGACTAATGACAAGTCCTGTCATTACTGTGGCCAAGAGGAAACAATGCTTCATATTCTCCGAGACTGCCCTGTTGCAAGGAGATTATGGGCAAGGCTCCTCATGTCCAGTAACACTACTAATTTTTTTATGTGTAATCTGCAGGTTTGGATCAGGTCCAATCTGATGGGGAATTGTCGTGGCATGATTAACTTCAGCTGGAGAATGGTGTTTCCCATTACGTGTTTCTTGCTTTGGAAGTGGAGGAATGACAAGATTTTTGGCAAAGAGGAGAGGATCTTCCTTCCTCTTCGAAACATTATTCTTAGCTGCCAACAGAACAAGAAAGCAAGATCCTTTGTGAAGAAAACTGCAGGCCTCTGGCAACAGCCGGACAAACCCATTAAACAGGGAGTGTCCCAGCCTGACCTACGATTCGAACTCTATTGTTTTTACTATTGATGGTGCTAATTGCTTATCTTCAGGTAAAGCAGCTGCTGGAGGTACTTGGAGATCCGTTGACGGTACGTGGCTTGGAGGCTTTGCGGCAGTGTTTGGCTTCCAGAGTGTCTTGCATTCAGAAACTATGGCACTACTGGAGGCTAGTAGATTGGTGAAAGAGAGAAGATTGGATGGTGTGCGCATATTCTCAGATTCTCTACAGTTGGTCGTGCTGATGGACGACTGCCCCGACCCTCACATATTGAGGCCAGTGATCGAGCAATGCCGTTCGAATATAGAGGCTGTTAATGATGCCTTAGTTGCTTACATTCCTAGATCATATAATAAGACTGCCGATGAGCTGGCTAAAATGGGTCTTGAGTTGCCCTTTGGTCTACATGTGTTTAGTAGTCCCCCACGATGTATAATACCTCAGTTAACTGGGGACAAAATGTTATTTTCTCTATAAGAGAGGTGGGTTGCTAACCCCCGTTGCTTTTCGTGATCAAAAAAAAGAAATACTAACCTATACTGCTACTGCCATAGTGGACATATTATCTTTTTATATAAATATTTTAATTTTTTCAATATAGTATAGCTTTTAGCTATCAAAATTTTGAAAAATAACAATAAGTAAATAAAAATTGTCTAATTCGTGAAAAATAATTAAACTATATACCACTACTAGAATTTATTTTATCATATAAGATATACCTAACATAATATATTTTGATATTATAATATTTTTAAGTCTCAAAGTATCACACATATTAATACATTATAAATAGATTAAAAGTATTAATTATTTAAATTAGTACATATGTTGGTTAAAAATTTACAAAATTAATATAAAAATAGTAGTAATAATAATTTAAATTAGTTAAGTGTATTATATATGTGTTTTTATATATATATATATATATATATATTATATATATATATATATATAGTTTTTATTACAATATGATGCTTTTATTTACAAAAGCCACATAAACTAATAAAACATAAAAAAAACTAAAACTAATAACAATTTAAATTAGTTGACGTGTAGGTTAAAATTTACAAAGTAAGTAGAAATATATATATATATATATGTATAAATTTATAAAATGTAAAAGTATACAAAATTATAAAAACGTACATAAAATACTATATATTAATGTTTTTAATTTACAAAACAACACACAAATTAATAGGATTTTGAAAAATAGTAAAGTTATAACAATTTAAATTAGTCAAGATTATACAATATTATACATCTATTAAAATGTATAAAAATTTACAAAAACAAATATATTATTTTGAAGTTTTAATTTTCATACAATGATGTATATTATATTAGTATTTGTAACACTATATAATAAGACTTGATTAAAAAAGTAACTTTACATAATATATTATCTTTTTGTATAATTTCTGACATTTTCAAAGATTTTTAAAAGATATATATGTATATTTTTTTAATTTTTTATAATTTTAAGCCAACAATATACTTAAATTTTTATTAGCTTTACTATTTTGGTTGCATTAAATCAATTTGTTATATTATATAAATTAAAATATCATGTAGCATAATCGAACGTATATCTATTTTATTAATTTTAATATATCTCTGTTTGATCATGTCTCGGCAAAAACTTCCATTTTTATTTACAGTATCAACATTCAATATATACACATAGTTTCTATATATGATGTGAATAACTCTCATGGCACAATGGTTAAGACATTCTATAGACTATACTCATCCCAAACTTCGGGGGATCGATTCTTGCCCTATGCACATTTTTAACACTGGTTTAAATAAAAATGTCATTTGTATGGAGGTCTATTTATACTCATATGTTGTAAGGTTCGATCCTAGATGTGTACACATAACATAGTCTTCGATTTAAAAAATATTTAAGTTACTACTTCTTGTGGGATAGAATGGTGGTGGTGCCAATTATTCAGTAGTTGGAGGCTATACCACTATTCTAGTATCGATTTTGTTATTGCTATACTAGTAGCAACTTTGATACTACCTTGATAGTAGCCATTTTGCTACCAATATTTTAGTATCGATTTTGTTATTGCTATACTAGTAGCTTTTTTGCTACTGCTATAATAATGTCGATTTCGCTACTATTGAAGTAGTAGCAATTTTGTTACTGCTACACTAGTATCGATTTTGTTACTGATGTACTAGTAACGATTTCACAACTGTTATATTCGAAGCCATTTTGCTACTGTTACACTAGTAGCCATTTGGCTACTACATTCTAAAACGGTAGCAATATCTAGCTATCGGAAAAGTAGTAGCGAGGCCAAAGCGAAATAGCTACCGCATTCCAAAACGGTAGCTATTTTTAATTTAGCCACTAGGACCTTTGCTACCACTGTATATCAGTAGCTAAATCATAAAATGCGGTAGCCCGTTGTGTTTAGCTACCAAAACTGATGATTTAGCTACTGATATACAGTGGTAGCTAAATCTGATTTTTCTTGTAGTGAATCAGGAAACCGAACGTGGAAATGAACGTGAATAGGAAAGACCCCTTTTCTTTCCTATTTCCTTGCTAATATCTAACTTGGGAAAATGACCACCTTGCCCCTTCAGATCCGCTTAATTAATAGAAAAACACCCTACAATGACATAAACATCATTGTAATAAGATAACACAAACGTCAAACTTAAATAAACTCGGATTATCACAGAGTCACCCTCCTTAAGAGCAAAAGAAGTCAGGTAGTGTTCATGAACATGGAGGAAGAGGCCACACTTTGAGCAGATTATGGGCATGTTATCATAGTTGATAATGAACACCAGATGATTGGACATTGTAGTATTGTATGAGGAACTCCATAAATACCAACTAGAAAGGAACCATTTGAATGTCGTGCTCTTCAACGGCTGTAACCAATTCCAAATATTGTGAAGAGCGAATTGTTGACAATCCATGGCCCTTGTACAAGGACTGCATGCATGGCTTGTATCTTCTCGAACTCAATCACGAAATAGTTGAGGCCAACCTTATAAAATCTGAATCCACCGAAACCACTTCAACTTTGGCGTAAAGTAATAGCAAGGGAACTATGGCTAATTTCATTTAGTGCGAAAAGTTTTCCAAAAAGGCAACGATCGTATGAAAGTAAAGCACCGTGAACTTCAAAAACCTTCATGGTAAGAAATAATCGTACCCTAAGCAAACTAAATAATGACTCTCTGATGAAAGCTTGAAACCCAAGTATTTAAACACCACAAGACAATAAAGAAAAAAAGGGAAAGAAGGAAAGAACACCAAAAGAGAACTATCCAGGATAGGTTGCATGCAAGAAGAGGAAAAGGCTAACCTATAATTATATTGACGAGAGAGAAAGAGAAGTGTCTAGATTGTGAGATAGAAAACATGCAACTTATAGACAGAAAAGGAGAGGAAGTGTGCGAGAAAGAGGAGCCTGACATCTTAAGATTTTCATAGATTATGTGCACAGATGAGCTAAGGGGTGAAGAAACTGAAGGTTCACCTGAAATATAAGAGGTTAACCTAAACAACAAGCAACATCTAATCATAACAAAAAAATTTCCAAAGCAACACTACCTCGAGAACACAACTCGAGAACACAACTCGAGAAATGAAGAGGTATTGAAAAGAAGAGGCGATGGTAGGCGACGAAGGCGAAAGACACATTAGGATTGTAAATCCTCCCGCCGAAGGGAGACGAAAAAACGAAGACTATTGTATATGGCTACAAATTCATTTTAAATTTTGAAAAAAATATCTAACTATGGCTCCTCAATTATTTGGTTCTATCTTATTTAGTTTGCTTTTGTGTGAAAGGAAAACAGATTAAATACGCTTAGTTTAAAAATTATAATTTATTCTCACCCAAGTTTTCGATATTGTTTTCCATTAATTCTTTAAAAATCTAGATTTATAGAAGATATTTTTCTTGAATGCAAGAGATATTCTATTAATTTCAGTAAAAGAAAGTTATTGACTAGAGAACTGCAAATTTAAATACAAACAATTTCAACTTAGGCATGCCTTATAATAAAACTTACCCATAATTGTATCTCACCCATCTTGTCATGCGGTTACTTTTGATCTTAATAATACAAATCAACATAATGAGATTTTCATTATGAAACACTTTGGCAAATGTATAGCTTCTATGAGATGCTAATCCAATGTAGAGGCTTCTTTTTTTTGAAGAACATTGTGACCATATATTATAACACATAGCAAGCACAAGGGGAAAGACCCTCATGTCATGCTAGATCCATATCTAACTTACAAGCCATACTGATATTAGGGGGAACATGCTCCCCTAACCACACCCGATTACTCTCAAAAAGAGGGTTCCCCAAATTACATATAATCTTAGTCAGATAGTTATCATACATAATAGTATCACTTCTAATAATACTAGAAAAATTTGATAGTAACCCTCTCACCATCAAGATATCATCTCAACTGGCATTGGGTCTTCTGATATCTCTCAAATTGAGGATATCCTCAAAATATTTTCCAACTAATTCAAAGCAAATACTATGGCTATCCACCGAGATAGCAAGCTCCATGGCAATTCTTTTTGCTTTGATATCAGCATACTGCACATTACTAGTGCTGGAGATTCTTCGATTGAAAACTACAATAGGTAAACCACGGTCGTCTCGGATGAGACCAGCTATGATCCGATCCCCATAACGACTAGAAAGCATACCCGTACAAATGTTATGATAGCCCATCGGCGGAGGTTGCCAAATCCTAGGAGAGTAGAGATGAGAGGAAACCTTCATCACCGAAAGATAAACTTCAGTAAAGGAGTTGTTTACCTCGACTTCTTTCCACCAAGAAAGCTCTGAATTATGCTTGACTTTATTCCTCGAAGCATATATGACTCAAAGCTTATTATCTATAAGAGATAGCTTCTTCACACTCCACACCTCAGCCATCCGAAAAACCAGTCCAACATACCATCCATATTATTAGGAACTTCATTCACATCTACCAAGCCCCTCCATATATCTCTAACAGCGCAACAATAGAAGAAGCAATGAGCCAAGTTATCCTTGTCCCCACAGAAGAAGCACTTGGAATCACCCCCAATCCGTCTAGCCAGATTATCCTGACAAGGAATAATATTTCCCAAAAACTTCCAGAGATTGAGTTTAACTCTAGGATAGCAAATGGAAGTGGAAAGCTTCTTCCCAATCCTACCAAAGAAGTGGGAGGGATTGGAGGAACTCTCCATACCTGTTTCCTTTACCAGAAGATATAAGCTGATTTGACGGAGAACTTGTTATCTTTGGAGAGAACCCAGGACCACTGATTAGAACTATCCAATTCTTGTGAAGGAGGAGACAAAAGCCCGTCCCCCATAGAAGGAAGGAGCCGAGCTCCTTCTCTAAGCAAATCCAAAACCGAAGAGATGGACTTTCAGATGGGGCTACCTTTATTTGAAGGATAGCACTCACTAATATTGTTGTCCGGGTAATAGAGCTGTTTCATAACTTGAGCTACTAAAGTCCCCGAACAAGAAAGTAATCTCCAAAGTTGTTTAACCAAAAGAGCTTTGTTGAAATTTTGCACTTCTCTGAAACCAAGACCTCCTTGATCCGTAGTATCACATACTTGAGACCATTTAGTCCAGTGGAGAGCTCTTTTATCGACTTTTCCAATCCACCAGAAGGTGGAGAAAGCTGAGTTAAGTTTCACACTAATACCCTTAGGAAGAGCAAATAGGGACATGGTATAGTTGGGAATAGACTGGAGAACACTAGACACCATGATGGATCTAGCTGCTTGTGCCATTGGTTTTGTCCAACTAGAAACCCTTTTGTGTACAGATTCGATAAGATAGGTAAAAGATCGTGTTTTCTCCTACCTATCTTGAGGGGAAGGCCTAGGTATTTGGAGAAACAAGGCACCTCTTGGACATTCAGTAAGCTGGAGAGGTTGTCTTTAATGGAGAGAGATAATCTTTTGCTAAACACCAATTCAGATTTAAGGTGATTGATTTTGTGGTCGGAGGCTAGTAGGAATTTTGCGAGAATATGGTTCAGACGGGAAATATTAGTGGGATTGGCTTTACCAAAAAGGAGAAGGTCATCAGCGAAGGCTAGGTGAGATATAGACGGGCAGAGGGGAGAGAGCTTGATCCCATGGTAGTCTCCATTAATATCAGACTTATTAAGGACACTAGACAGAGCTTCCTGAGCCAAAATGAATAGAAAGGGAGAGAGGGGGTCTCCTTGTCTAATACCCCTAGACTGGTTGAAAGAGTTATCTGGCTTGCCGTTGATGAGGATAGAACATCTGACTGAGCGGACACAATTCATAACTGGAGTAATCCAATAAGAAGGGAAACCCATGGAAAGGAGAACATCTTGGAGGAAGCTCCTCTGTAATCTGTCATAAGCCTTGCTAAAGTCCAACTTGAGGGCAAAGAAACCATTTTTAACAGCTTGATTTTTCTCTAAAAATGTTGGAGCTCGCCTGCTAGAATGATATTATCAGTAATAAGTCTTCCTTTCACAAACCCTGATTGATTATGAGAGATGAGATGCGGAAGAATGTGTTGAACTCTATTGGCCAAGGTCTTGGAAGCAATCTTATATGCAAAATTACAGAGAGCGATCGGTCTGAATTTATCAATATTCGTCGCCCCAGCCATCTTTGGGATAAGAGTGATGAAGTAATCATTCAAGGAATCAGGGAGAGACTTGCCTCTAAGAATAGGCATGACTGTATCAATAACTTGATTCCCAATGATATGCCAAAAGGTGATATAAAATTTACCGTTGAATCCATCCGACCCAGGAGCTTTGTTGGCTTCTTATACACACGTATTACAGTTCAGTGGAATATCAATTTGGAATCTGTCATTTAGTACAACCTTCATATCTTGCCGGAATTCTCACAGTTAAGGAATAATTACTCTTAGTTAGCATATTTGTCTTTTTGTCTACCGATTTCACGTTGTGGATAACGTGCTCAAAGATTAGCAGGGGAAGAAAAGGAACATTATTGACTTTTTTTTTTCGTTAGGATTGTAGCCCTTTACCGCGAATTGTCCATTTTGACGCGATAATTTTACCGGTTTATACAAAGTAAAAACTTTTCTTCGACCAGTCTTCCTCCATTGATTCACTCATTTTCTTTTTTTTTTGTCGAAATGATTCACTCATTTTCACTTTCACTGTCGTGCTTCGCCGGGAGGGAGAGGGTGTACTTCGCGCGGGAGCCGCAATTCACGGATGGGGAAGAATGAGTAGTTGAGTACCCGTTTTTCTTTTTCCTTCTCTTTTTTGAGGGTCGGTGAAGCAAGAGTTGAGTCCACGACAATAACCCAAGAATTTAGCATTCGATAGCCAAGACAAGCTAAAGACCCATCAAATTCCTTCAAACCCCACCTATACCCTCTCTCCGTATCTATCAATCCTAACGACATATTCATCTCTCCCCTTCTCTCTGTCTGTTTCTCGTAACAGAAGCAGAGCTGATCCTCATCCGCAGCCCGCTCTCTGTACGTGTCTGTGTCTGCGTGTACTTGCTTCCGTGCTTGCTTCCCAATGAAAGCAAAGTTATTCAGCCGCTGCTGTAAACTCCAAGGCAAAAATCCAACGTTTGGATCCAGCAAAAAAGTTACCACCGCCTTCTCGACTTTTGAACCTATATTAATTCTGCCCTTCTTCAGTTCCCCGATCATCAGCTTACGATCTACTGCTTCTGGATCTGCGCACTTCTAATTGAAACCAGGAATCTTCAGAAGTCAAAAGGGGAGTCGACGTGGAGTAGTGTTGCATCTCAACTCCTGAAGGGTTGAAAATTTCGCTGCATTAGCTAAATGTCGCTTTTTCGCAGAATATTTTTCCGTAAGCCGCCTGATGGGCTGTTTGAAATCTCTGATAGAGTTTATGGTGAGTATCGTTGCAATTTATGTGATTATTAGTTTGTGTTCGACTAAGTTTGACCTTGCTGGTGTCCTTTTTGCGCAAATTTGTAAATGAGAATAAAGTGCTAATTGTGGGACCAAATGGTGATCTTGTCCAGCATACTGATTATTGTGACTCTTCTATGCCAATTTATTGCACGAAAATGCTGTAAAGTCCTGTGCGTCTCACATAATTTTTTGGTTTAGGTTTCGAGCGAAGTAGACTCTGTTACATTTCCATTAACATGGTTTATTACTTTTTGTTAGGATATAAGCGTGGCCATTAAAATTTCTTCAGAATAATCCACGTATTATAATTTTGGTCAACTTAATTTCTTTATGTTCCAATATCAGTATTTGAAGATCTTATGTAAACTGAAATTGAAGTTCAACCCGTATTTCTAGACTCTTGGATAACAATTTCTGCTCTTTTCATTTGATGTGTTAGCATAGCAGACCGTTCTATTCTTAACACGCCCTTTCATTATGCAGTCTTTGATTGCTGCTTTAGTACTGATGTCATGGAGGACGAGAACTACAAGGCATATGTTTCTGGAGTTGTGGCTCAGCTTGGTTCTCAACTTCCTGGATCCACATTCATGGTGTTTAATTTTCGGGAGGGGAAAATCCGAGCCAGATTTCAAACATATTAAACCGAGTACAATATTACAGTGATGGACTATCCCAGACAATATGAGGGATGCCCGCTGCTTACTATTGAGATGATTCACCATTTTCTCAGATCTTGTGAAAGTTGGCTTCTTGACCCCCAAAATGTGCTTCTATTGCATTGTGAAAGAGGTGGATGGCCAGTTTTAGCTTTTATGTTAGCTGGGCTTTTGATATATAGAAAACAGTATGCAGCTGAGCAGAAGACTCTGGACATGGTTCATAAGCAAGCTCCCCAGGAGCTTCTGCATCTGGTCTCTCCATTGAATCCGTTACCTTCACAGTTGAGGTATCTACAGTATATATCAAGGAGAAATGTGGGTGCAGAGTGGCCTCCCTCAGATAGGCCACTTACATTGGATTGTATAATTATAAGATCTATACCTAATATGGATGGTGAAGGCGGATGTAGACCTATCCTTAGAATATATGGACCCGATCCTTCCTGTGCTACGGATCGCACTCCAAAAGTATTGTATTCAACACCAAAAAAGAGCAAAATTGTTCGACAGCGTAAGCAGGTCTGTCTCTATGCTTTTGTGTCAATTTTGTGTTTAGCACACTGCTAAATTTAAGCTGAAGAGGATAAGTGTTTATAAGTCAGATATGTTTCTTCTTTTTAATTGCAATCCTTTCTTACCTTACTCAATGAGATATTGATCACGACAAGTGTGCTGCACTTCTTTTTTTTTTTATGAGGATTGATGTGCCTTATTTGTCTTTGAAACCTGTTGTCCAATTATGGGTTCAGGTAGATTGTGGATTAATCAAATTGATGTCCATTGTCACATTCAAGGGGACGTTGTGCTTGAGTGCATTAGTTTGGATGATGACCTAGATCGTGAAACAATGATGTTCAGGGTAATGTTCAATACAACATTTATAAGGTCCAACATTCTGATGCTAAGTCGTGATGAAATCGATACTCTCTGGAACTCAAAAGGCCTTTTCCCCAAAGATTTCAGAGCAGAGGTATAACCTTTTTCGGCTGGTTTCATTGTATGTTTTTAGCATACGTTATTCTTCATGTGTCTAATAAGCTACCTTTCATTGTTATTTTCTTTTGGCTTGAAGGCTATTTTCTCGGAAATGGATGCTTCTTCTTCTCTTGCAGCCATTGAATTTCCTTCCATGGAGGAGAAAGATGGTCTCCCAATGGAGGCATTTGCTCAAGTAAAAGAGATTTTCAGTCATGTTGATTGGCATGATCCGAACTCAGAGTTGGCTGTCAATGTCCTTGAACAAATCACTCATCTGAAAGAGGACCTGGAGTTGGCCACTGGTCAGAAAGAAGAAGTGGCTGCATATATCCTTACATTAAACAGAAATCCTTGTCTAATATTCATGGAGTGGAGGAAAACCCACTTTACGTGGATTCAGGCAGAATATTGTCTTCTGATTCATGTGCAGAAACGGGTATAACTGGAAAGAAGGTTGAAGATCCTCCAAAAAGAATTGATTCAAATTCTGTACTGAAAAAGTTGGATATTGCTTCTGAGAAGGGGTTAAAAACTGAGGAGAATGAGTTATCAACTCTGCCAATGTCAGACGGAAATCTGAATAGCTTACCTGCATTTTCCATGCCATCCAATGATATATTTAAGAGTGAAAACGTAGCTGAACAACCCATAGGAGCTGCTTCCAACATTTGTCAAGAAGAAGATAGAAACGACTTCTTTCCAAACAAATGAAATAGGAAATGTTGTGGTATCTCATCACCCTCAGCAGCTGACTGGAGAGTGGAGCTCAGACCCGAAGAACAACATCAATGTTTCTAATTTAACAGGCCAATGATCGAAAGGACACATCTAATGGTCTATCCGTGGGGGTTGAGTTGATTTCAACAAGTAGTGAGTCATACAAAATCCCTTCTCCGGATAGGGATCTGGAAAATCCTGATGCTGATTTTCTTAGTTACCAGCCAGGCTATATTGGAGAATCCATACTGCATAAACGTGATGAAAATTTGACACCACAGTCATTAGAAAATGTGAGTTCTTCTGCGTCTATGGGATTAGAGAAGCAATTAACGGCATCTCCTGAGACCTTCACAAAAAATGCTTCAAGACAACAACCATCTATAATTGCTCCTCCTCCACCACCTCCTCCCTCTACCAAATAATGCTTGGAAACGTCCAAGTATAGGTGCTCCTCCTCCACCTCCTCCTCCTCCTCCTCCCCCTTTTAGATAATGCTTCAAGAAAAAAATTGCCTCCCCACCCCCTCCTCCCCCACCTCCTCTCCCTATTCCAATTAATTCATCAAAACATCCAATTACAACTGGCTCTCTCCTCCTCCTCCACCACCTCTTCCTCCTCTCCCCCTTCAAAATAATTCATCAAGACAACAGGCAATTACATCTTCTCCTCCACCACCTCCCCCTCTTTTCAATAATGCTTCAAGGCAACAACCAAGTATAACTATCACTCACTCCTCCTCCTCCTCCCTCCTCCTCCTCCACCTCCACCTCCTCCTCCTCCCCTCCTTTATAATGCACTACAACTGCACAACAATCAACTGCAGCTTCCACCACTCCTCCCCCCCCTCCGCCTCCACCTCCTGCCTATAATGCTTCAAACATCAACCAAATATAACCATTCCTCCTCCACCACCTCCGCCAAAACCTTCTGTCCTCACTTCCCCAAGTTCGTTTGTAGCTCCTCCTCCCCCTCCTCCTCCTATAGCTAAAGGTTTGGGGACATCTTGTCCACCTGTTCCTCCAGCATCTCCAAATTTCAAAGCACTACTTAGTGGGTCTTGTCCACCACCTCCAGTCTCTGGTGGCAAGGAACCAGTACCTCCTCCTGCACCTGGGCCCCTATTAGGTGAAAAAGGAAGAGTCCCATCACGCATTCCTTCTAGGAACCAGGGTCAGCTAAAGAAGGCTCCACTGAAACCATTACACTGGTTGAAGCTTACGAGGGTAGCGAGTGGAAGTCTATGGGCTCAAACTCAAGCACCCGATGAGGCTTCCAAGTTAGTGTTTTTTTTTTTTGTTGTCTGGATGGACTCACGTTTTACTTGAACCATCTTCCTGTATGCCATCAAATATGGAAAGAGGAATAAAATTGATAGTTTATTATTATTCTTGTCTGCCAGGGCACCGGAGATTGATCTATCAGAGCTTTATACCTATTTTGGTGTATCTGTTTCAAACTCTGAGCAAGGAGGGATAGGAAGATCCAATCGTCGTTCATCTGGGCCTAAACCTGATAAAGTTCAGCTGGTAATGTACTTTCTAGATCTTATTCTCTTCTCTGTATTAATTTTTTTGTCAAAATCTCTAGTATCATGATCAACTTTATGCACACAGATTGAGCTGAGGCGAGCATATAATTGTGAGATCATGTTGTCAAAGGTCAAGATTCCCTTGCCTGATTTAATGGTAAAGCCCTGTGTGGTGTTCGAACTGGAGTAAACTTCTCATATACTCTGAATGAACATAATTTCTTGTAATTAAGTTGATTTATAAGGTTGGATGAGATTGGGGTAATGATTTAGCTCATAGTTGTCTCTTTGAATCTTACAAGTTTGAATGATCATAAAGCTGCAGGTGCGATCTCAAATGATCTCAGAGCCAAACATATAATAATTACCTTACAGACTATGAAAGCTTGTAAATAGAAAGTGTTTAAGATGGCTTAGCTTCTGGTTCGTTTCTGAATTGTGCAGAAGTCAGTGCTAGCATTGGATGATTCAGCGATGGACGCTGACCAAGTGGAAAATCTTATAAAATTCTGTCCTACAAAAGAAGAGGCACAGCTCCTCAAGGTGTGTGTGCAAGCTTGGTTTTATTTACTTAAGCTCGTTACAACTTTACCCTGTTCGAGATTCTGAATATCAGAGTGATGTGTCATCTGCTTGAACATCATCTTATCAATTGATTCTCTTTTTTCTCTACATTCAATCATCCATCAATTTGCAGGGATACAGTGGTAGCAAGGACAACCTGGGGAAGTGTGAATTGGTTAGTATAATTTATTTTTCTCCTTTTTTGTGCATTTTCTTGATGAAATGCATAACCGTTGATCATCACATACAGATTTACAACTATATATATATATCTTTCATTCTACAACACTTGAAAGTTAAAACTGTGTGAGAGAGGGAGACTGAAATTTAAGTATCTGTTATTGATTTTAACGAATCATGATTTTGAAGCTTGTAGTAGCTACCGCTTTTGTGAATGTCTAGATGTCACTGGCTAATGATCATAACTCCCACTTAGAAGAGCTGAATCTAAGAGTTCCGAGTATTTTGGTCATAAGAGGGTGAAACCTTCATCTTAAGTTCCGTCACAGTGAAAGAGATTGTAGCGAAGGACTTATATCCTCCTAATCTTAATTTTGATTCTTGTTTATCTAATTTTTGTATAACAGTTCTTTATGGAGCTGATGAAAGTGCCAAGGACGGAGGCAAAGCTCAGAGTCTTCTCCTTTAAGATGCAGTTTGTTTCTCAGGTCAGTATATGCTTTCGCTGTAATTACCAATCAACATCTTAAATTCGTATATTGTTCTTCACACAGATTTTTTATTGTTTTTATAAGTGTTTCTTCACACAGATTTATTTCACTTTGCCAGGTTTCTGATTTAAGAAAGAATCTGAACACTATTAATTCTACTTCAGAAGAGGCAAGTGATAAAATCCCTTTTGCCGCCTCATTTATACTATATTCTGCTGTATCTATTCAGACAAGATTTTCCAATTGTATTTGTAGGTCAGAGAGTCTGTTAAGTTCAGAAGAGTCATGCAAACAGTTCTAACACTGGGGAATGCACTAAATCAAGGCACTTCAAGGGGTGAGATATTCTTGTTATTGTGCTAATAATATGTGTAGGGTTCAAGAAAATCCATCAACACATGGTGGTATTTCCTCTAGTGTAGCTCGTTGCATGTTAGTACCGTGATTGCCCTTTGTAGTCAACTTTCCATTTCAGCTGGTATTGTTACTTTCATCCTACTCAAAGCACACATTTCATCATCATCTATTCAGGATCTGCTGTTGGTTTTCGGTTGGATAGTCTTCTCAAACTCACCGATACACGAGCTAGAAATGCTAGGATGACTCTCATGAACTATCTTTGCAAAGTAAGCATGTAACATCTTTGGCTAGTGCCAATATTTCTCACATTTCAAACGCAGCTAATTGATAGGCTAAGTAGCTTCCCCGTTGTCCTAAATCTTAATGGATATGCGGCCTTTTCTTCCTCTTTACAAACTCTCGACATTCATTTAGTTTCGTAGCTGCAATTTTTGTACTATGTTTGACCTTTGGCTGTAGCTACTAGCTGAGAAGCTGCCTGAGGTTCTTGATTTTCCCAAAGAGCTTGTTAGTTTGGAGGCTTCAACAAAGGTATCCTAATTGTTTCCCTTTTGATTGCTCATTTTTACTTTTATCCACCTAGATGGACCAGCCTTCTCAAAACTGATTTGAGATTGTTTCGAATAACCTTATGATTGCTTCAGAGACATTCTGTTGATCTAAATAAAGGGACACATCCTTGATCATCAAGTAGATGATTTCATTCAAATGGCTACTTTTAATAATTTAGGTTGAAAAATAGGCAACAACCATATTAGTTTATACCCACTCTCATTGTGCTCTGTACAGGAAACCATGCAGCCATAGAAATTTCCTATTAGTTCACTCTCTTTTTCATTATCTGGTAGGTTGAAAAATAGGCATTAAACACATTAGCTCATCCCCACTCTCATATTAGTTTATACCCACTCTTGTATGTTTTTGCACCTATTAGTGACTTGTCACAAACGATTACCATCTTAGTTAACTTTACCATTTCATGCTATCTTTGACGTCTTGCGCAGATACAACTGAAGGTTTTGGCTGAAGAAATGCAAGCAATAACCAAGGGACTTGAGAAAGTCATTCAGGAGCTTGCTGCTTCGCAAAATGATGGTCCTATCTCAGAGAATTTCTGCAAGGTCCGTTACATTTTGTGGACTACTTAACTGAATTTTTTTTTTTTTGTATTGACCAATCAATTTCCCCTTTTATACGTCCAGTCACTGGAGGAGTTTTTCTTTTGCTGAAGGAGAAGTCAGGTCTCTAACTTCACTATATTCATACGTGGTATGCATCTATCTACCCTGGGCCTATATTTATTACGCACAGATGGGCATCTTCTTTAGGTGGTTGTTAAAGTTGGTATCTGAAATTTTGACATAGATTTAGCAAATAATGGAATGGAAATGTTTAGAGTCTTAATAGCGGTTGACGGTAGATTGAATATCTTTTTAAATTCATTAGTGCGAGAGGTTTTTAGATATCAAGCGTTGGCTCGACATTCCTCATCAATTTTGAACCAGAACTTCGTAAATCCCAAATGCCATTATACTATAAATAAATTACCAAAGTGCCAAAGGAAAATACTCACCGCTCTCCTCTTCAGTGTGTTCACTTGCTCTCAGGGAACTATGAATGGGTGCGTTAGAGGTACAATAGGACATGCAAAGTGGATATATCTGAACTATTACTTCACGAGTACCTCATTAATCTTTATTCTTGTACAAGTACTTGCCTGGGACTCAGTTGTTAGTTATCACTGTAAAAAGGTTGTTCCACTCATGTCAATAAGTTGCATATGTGTTCAGGGTAGAAGTGCTGATGCTTTGGCTGTTTACTTTGGGGAAGATCCAGCCAAGTGTCCTTTGAGCAAGGTAATCTTTATGTTTTGATTCTATTCTCCCATGTATCTACTGAACACCGGGAAGTATATTATAGTTGAAGGTGGCATGGAAGGCGTTTGAATGTGGCATGCAATGTTTCAGTACGTGTATCTTGAATTTGTTTGTTACATCATGAAACTTTATGTGGGTGGAACATAGAAGCTTTTCCATCGGTCTTATATATTTGTTGGGCAGGTTCTGCTGCTTTACAGTTTAGAATATGTTGGTGCTTATGCGTGATTAAGTTTTTGCTTTCGCTGTGATTTTGCAGTTGTTTCAACTTTGCTCAACTTTGTGAGAATGTTTGTTTCGATCCCATGAGGAGAACGTCAAACACTTGAAGCTGAAAAAAGAAGGCAGAAAAGGAAGCTGAAAAAGAAAAGTTGAAGCGGGGAGCCTGACCGGAATGCCCCTCATGCCAAGACTTGGGGAAAGTCCAATAAAAAATAGCTTGCAGATTTTGCGTAAGGATATACATTACTTTATCGTGTTGATTTGTTACTTGAAGTTTCAATTTGCAGTCTATGAGTCTGGATCTATGAAGACTACAAACTATATAGGATGGGCAGCTAAGACTTGGTACAAAAATAAGCTCCTGAGGTTGAAGATACCAAAGAAGTGTACAAAGAAACCTGAAAAGATACAAATAGGGAGTAGACTGAAGGGTTTTCCATATACAAAAATAAGCTCCTGAGGTTAATGCTTAGAGCATGTAATCGCTTACAGTTGGTTTCCATATACGTGTAGTATTTGTGGAGTAGACTGAAGGGTAAACATTAACCCTGGGTAATGTTGTTAGGTGACTTTTAAATTTGTTTCTTGTTAACTGTAAACATTGAAGAAACCACAGCCAGATACATATAGGTTATGCATATGTGTAGATATAAACTTTGTAGAAGAATCCCTTCTTCCTTCATTCCTGCACTGCGAGCAATAGAAGGTTTAAAAAATACTATAGAGATCACGCACGCCGTCTGTGGGAATCGAACCCACGACCACACGGTTAAAAGCCGTGCGCTCTACCAGCTGAGCTAAGATGGCCTATACATTAAAGTCTCCTTATCCCATGATTGGGTACCTATTGAATCGTCTCCTCAACAAACTTAGATCAAAATAAAGACTGAGTCTTGAACTGACGTCAGCATAACAAGTTAGCTAAAATTCGGAAGCCTCAATCAAGATATCTATTAAAATTTTTTATTTAAAAAAAATTATTTATCTATTTTGTAAGCAAAATACTCTAGATTTAGATACATATTTGTAAGATACATATTTGTAGGAGATAAATAATATCCCTATTTATATGGTAAAAGGACTCACATTAGTAGTGAGATTAAGAACAACACATTAAAAAAAAGGGAAAATAAAAGTTGTGTTCTGCTCATTGGAGAGTTCAGAGAGAAAAGATTCACACTGTAGAAAATAGAAAGAGAGATGAATATGTGCCCAATACGTGATTGTAAATCAAGTGAGAGAATTACGTGTGATTTTTGTCAAGAAAGTGTACTTGACATGAGGGTTTTTGTATTCACAAAAATACGTGATTGTGTGACCACAGGTTCCATTGAAATTCAATAAAATTTCAATCTCTTAGTTTCTGCTCCTTTGTGTTCTCCGTGTTCTTCATGAGTCATATACTCACGCAGTCTGTTTTTCGTGTGTTCTTCGTGAGGTGTATACTCAGACTGTCTGTTCTATGCGAGTCTATCACTCAATAAACCGAGTAGGAATTTCACAGAATAACTATAAATTGTCAATTTTAAGAATAACCTAAATATTAAGTTGTTTTTTCTCTTATAGTATATTTTAGATGTCGCTATACTAAAATACTATTTCCATTCAGTAAACAATCTTCCATCCATCCGTAATACTTAGCTCTAAATTCATATCTTAGTTATTATATATAATCAGGGCTGACTCACAAGGCGTGCAGGTGGGCTTTGGCACAGGGCCTCACTTATTGAGGGCCTCAAATTATTTTTTTAGTTAGAGTTAATCAGTTAATAATTTATATAAAATTATAAGTAAGATATTATCAAAGAAAAATATAATAATTTATTAGTGAAATTTATTACTATATCTGTCCCACCAGAATTGTCTTGTTTGCATTTTAACATATTTTATATTTCAATATTTAACATATTTTATATTTCAATATTTAACATATAAGATATGTTATTTTTTTATAAAATTGAAGTTACCAATATATTTTATCAAGTAAGGAATCAATCATATAACTTAGATTTATAAAATTATTTTATCTTATATACTAAATATTAAGTCAAACAATATGTCCTAATAGTAATCAGGACAATACTGGTGGGACGGAGGAGGTAGTATAGTATATAACATAAAAAGAATAAACTAATTAATATTAAAAAATCTTAGAACTACTATTCAATATTTAAAAAAAATATGTACAACAAACGAAAAATAATTTTATTTTTTAAAGTTTGTATCACTTAATTAATTTTTTTTAAATTTAGATATAATAACTTAAATTATAGTATCTTAAAAAACAATATTTCATTAGAAATTTAAAATTAATAAGTAACAAATCATTTAAATTAATATATAGTATATTTTTATTTTTATATATGATCATATATTTAAATAAGTAGTGGCCCTGTATATAATATCGAAGTATGTAATGAATTGTGTTATATTAAAAATGAAAATGGTGACTTAACTGCAAAGAAAAAGAAATGAAAACTTTTAGTAAATAATAGTACAAATAATCAACAATTATGATGTATAATTAATGAGGTTATTAAGAAACTTGAAAAAATAAAGAAAATTGTATGTAAAACTATAGCTTTTCCCATCTTGGGGTAAATCAACTCTTTTTATAGATATCTTATGAAAACTTTTTAATCCTATCAGTCCTTTAATTATATATATAAGCAGGCTTTCTAACTTAATGAATGATTTCCATAGTGCCGCAAGTGGTCAAAGAGGAATATGGCACTCCATAGTACGTGCTACTCATTAGAATGAGGCCATGCAGGATATTATTGCTGACCGTATCCGTGTTGTGCGCAGCAGGATAGTATGGTAGCAAATATGGGAGAATGGACGGATTCGGTGTGGACTTGGAAATTGTTGTGGCGGCGACAGCTGTTTGACTACGAGGAGGAAATGGTCGTGGGCTTGCAAAAGATCTTGGCGAATAATTTACCGTCTTTGGAGGTCAACGATGACTGCGTATGAGGAGGAAGCGGAAGTTGTTCACTAACAAAGGATATCACCCTAATGATGTTTGATGCGTCGGAAGAAGGGAGTGAACAGGAGGGCAGCATGAATTGGCAGAATATCTGGAAAGGGACTGTGTGAACCGCGGGTAGCGATGACGCTTTGGTTTACACTAATTTGGAGACTGGCACAAGAGAGTTGCTCTTCGAGAGAGATGCTATTCCGATCGGTCAAAGTTTATGTCCTTGGTGTATAAGATTCATGGAGAAAGTGGAGAGCATGTTTATTCTTGTGCCCCAGAATAATGGAAGTTTGGAATCGAATTCTTCGCTGGTCGAATGTATCTTTCAGTTTTAAGGAACCAGTTGCAGAAATTTACCAAGATTGGTGTGATCAGCTCAACAGTTCGGTAGTTAGGCCAAGAGAATCTGGAAATTATCCCTATGTTACGGGATATATTATATCTGGCTACACCGTAATAATGCTATCTTTAGAGGAGAAGCAAAAAGTGTTGATAGGATTGTGATCCAGATCAAGCTAGGGGTATGGAGGTGGACTAAATGTTGGTGGAAGGACATGATTATTTCGTCAGGGATGTTCCTAAACACATCGTCCCTTAAGGACTATATATAGCATAGATAAGATATGATTTATTGTCATCAAACATGTAAGCTATTGTTTTCTACCGGTTTTGTTTAGTATTGAAATACCCCAAACCTTGGTATGTTGTTTAAACATTAAACTATGATATAATAAGGTTAAAAAGTGCCTTAGAAACATTAGTGAACAATTTAAACCATAGAAAACACAAATAAATACCTTAAAGCCAATATGGGCAAAAATGTGCTCTAAGCTTGGGATAAGTTTGGTTAAGACCTATTAAGCTTACCAAGACCTTATATATATGTTAATGAACATATTAAATCAATTACTAAAGAAAACCAAGCTTGAAAACAAGTTAAAACACAAAATGTGCTTTAAGGAGTCTTAAAGCACATTTTTGAAAAAAATTGTCTTGTAAATGGGTTTTGAGTGGCTAAATGTCCATCATTAATCTTTAATTAACATGTGTACTACTTAGTATCACATTAGGAAGTCTAAATCAATGGGAAATCAAAATTTTCACAATTATATGCCATGGTTAGTGAATAGTAACCAAATAGTGCTAGTTTAAGACCTTGGTCAATGTAAGTCAACTAGATGGTCAACAAAGACCATAAAACACCCCATTTGACTAAGGGGGCCGGTTTTCATGTGTGACTCACCACACTTAAACAATTAAATAAGCTAGTAAAGTAATAAAGCAGAAGTACTATTTGCTTTTAGCTTAAATATCTCCAAAAGCAAGTCTTTTTTCTCATTCTCTTCTTTCTTTGCTTTCCCACCGTCTCCAAACCTTCTTCTTCCTTTCTCCATCGGCTGCTACAGCTCACACACCATTCTCCATCTTTAAACTCTTGTAATTCCTAGCTCCATACACCAAATCAAAATCTGAGACCACCATTCTCTTTGTCTTGCCAAGCTCTTCAACTTCATCTTTTCAAAGTGCCAAAACCTCCATTTCAGTGCCAAGGAGAACCTCCATGGAAGGAGCTTGAGCTTATATTTTTATGCCTTGTTGATCACCTTGGCTTCAAGGTAAGGAAAAACCAAAGAAAACAACATTTTCTTCATTTTTTATGCTTGGCCGAAAATCACCATTAATGGTGCCTTTATCTTGCTTTGTTCTAGCTTAATTTCAATCATTCTAGGGCTTGGTGGAGTCCTCTCTTGTCACTTATTCAAACTCTCTTCTATTTCCAAGGTAAAACAATTATCTTAATGTTTTAAGACAATATATAACCTAGGGTTTTATAATGTGTTTAAGCATGAAACTTGGATGCTCATTACCTTGCTTATACATTGATTAGAAGTTTGACAAGCAATCAAAGCCTTGCCGGTTTTCAATCAAAGAAGGAGCAAGGAGAAATAAGTGAAAAACTTGTGAAGGAAAAGAGGTAAATGTGCTAAGCTAATGTAGCTTAATGTCTTAAGAGAAATGAGCTTATATTGCTTGTTAGAACTACCTAAGGAGCCAATGGTAAATGACTTAGTAAAATGATCTCAAGGAATTTATTAAAGGGCAAATATGTTGTTGTATGTAATTGCAGGTCAAAGGCATTATTTATGTGGGAAATTCAGTGTTTATGGTTTATGTTATTTAAGGGCCTAAGAGCCATGTTATTTAAGGGCCTAAGTGCCAAGCAATTTAAATTATGCACTATATTGTGATGTAGTGTAAATTTGGTGAAGTTTTGTGTGTGAGAAGGTTCTTGATGGATTTAGGTGTTCTTGAATGTTTAATGGTGAAAACTATGTGTTTTGGTGGGTTGATGTGCTAGTAGAACCCATGGCAAAATTTGGATAATGTACAAGAAGTTTTAAGTGTTTAAATGAGCTTTGGTGAACTAGGAAGTGTTAGGAATGAATAAATGTTTTACTAGGGAAGAAAACATGTATTAAGTTGTTCTAGAGTGCTACAAGGATTTAGGAATTATCTTGGAAGTTCTAGAAATCCAATGGGTGTTTTTGGGATGTACTAAGGTCTTAGAGGAGTTGTTTAAGGTTTAGGTAATGTTGATGTACAAGGAGGGAATAATGTTTAGGTAAGGATTTGAGAAAGGAATCTTAAGAAGTTTTTAAAAAAAAGAAAGAAGATTTGGTTAGCAAGGAAGGATGCTTGGGAGATGATGTATTGGTGGTAAGGAAACATTTTGGTATAGTGGTCATTATAGGTGTGAAACACCACTTAGAAAACCAAATGGAAAATGTTATAAGTGTTAAAAGATTTGTAAGGAAAGTGGGTAACAAGTTGGACAATGTTTTAAGGTGAATCAAAGTGATATTTTGGTATTAGAATATGCCTAAGTTCATGTGTGAAGTTTGGGTAAACAATGGGTGAAGAGAACAAGTTGAACAAGGCTTGAAAATGCATAATATGGAATTCCGTAGCTTTGGTCTGAGACTTGGTTCCAGGTTAAGGTCCCGGACCACATATAAAAACTGGCCGAGAGTTGCATCAATGACTTGGTCCGGGACTTGGGATCGGTACAAGGTCCCGGACCAGTGCAGTTTTTCACCCGAGAGTTCATTTACATATTGGTCCGGGACTTAAGGTAAGGACCAAGTCCCGGACCACTCTAAAAATGCTAATTAAGGTTATAAAATGATGTCTAATGATGGGGATTGTTAAGTAATGATATTATAAGGTTGTTAAGGACATGTTAGGTGAGTTATAATGACAATTTGGTGGGTGAAAAGTTGTGGAAAAATGTGAAAGAAAAACAAGTTAAAAATGTGAAGTTATTTAACTAGTTAACGGGGTTAACTATGAGTTTTGGATTTCAAACAAACATGCTACCCCATTGTTAATAAAAGTAAATATAATATTGCCAGTTGTTCGAGCAACCTAAGAGGACACGTTAGAGTGGACGTTGGTGACATGTATGGTTTTCTTGCAACCTGTGTCCTACCGGATTACACCGGCTTGTATGCCAATGTGTTTTTCTGAATGTTTGCCACCTTATAAGATAAAAATATGTAATGAGTTTACAGTAATTCGTATATGTGGTGTGTCTAGTTCCGATACCGTTTAACCTCGATAGTGTTAAACCTTAGATAACTGAGTCTAGGATCACATGAGAGATCGGTATTCGGATTTAACGACCCGAACTATGGGAACGTTCTAACCACGGCTATGCGTGAGTTAGTTGTGTGATGTTTGTGTGTGAATGTATGAACCTCCCTTGTGTGTTTAACCCAGTTGTAACACCGTAAGGTGTATGGATGTGATAGGTTCCACAGTGGAGCCCTTAACTATAAATATATATATTATGGGGGGTGAGGAATCCGGTTGTTCCGGTCGCGCGTTGTTTGGGAGTTGATGTATACAGTTTCTTTAGCTCCCTCTCTGTTGGTGTTTTCCTTCGTTGGTCTTCAATCACCCTTAAGCTTAACCAAGGCTTTTCTGACTCACGTCAGTTAGGGAATATGTACGGTGTGTTCGGATCACTACATCCGATCCATCTTTAAGTTAAGTTACTCGTCCGACTAACAGGATGGTAGCGAGTGAGTGATGTAACAAGCTTATCATGAGGGCGTTTTCATTCTCTAGACTTACCAAGTTAACTAACTATGTTTGGGTCGGTTCGTAAACAGAACCGTTACTGTTAAGTTATGCGTTATTGTTGTACTGCAATTCTTATTGTGAAGTTATGTAAGTCGTACGTTGGAATGTGAAATGAGTTGTTACGTGGTGTATGTGGATCATGGATATGATTCCCAGGTTATTATATGACGATTTGGAGTATAACCCGACTAGTGGGTAAATGTCGTCTATTAAGGGAATAGCTCCATTAGAGGAGAAACACTCTAGGGTTAAAGAAAACAATGAGTGATTTATTAAGTATAGATGTGTTGTCTGTTTGTTGAACCCATTTTTGTGGAATGTAAAGTGTTGTGTGTTTATAGTTTACATGCATGATTTAAATATAATCAACCGCATGCCTAGACGACAATTAGTTGTGCGTGGCCCGGTAGTATGTGGGTTGCGGGATTACCATACTAGCAAAGGTGCTGAGCCCCCTGGGGGCCACCCTTTCTTTTCTTTCCTATTTCAGGTACAGGGAGCTGGAAGCCGTTCGAGTAGGACGGGGGGGGGTAGTTGTTTATACTTGGGTAGCCGTTCAAAATGTGTATGTATTGTAGGTGTAGTAAGACCGAAATTGTTATCGGCATTAGTTTGTAAACACTCGGTACCGTTTGGAATGTATATGTATATTGGTTGTTGTTAACAGGAAGGGATAGTAATGTGTAGTTGCTCGGGAATCTAGTCCATCAGACCGATACAATGTATATGTATTAGCCTTGTTAGCCACGTGGGTGGCTAACGACGTGTAACACTGTTGAGTTTAGTATTGTGATGAGTTAAGTTTTCCGTTGCGATTTGTTGTTATAAGTGATGTTGTTAGTTGGGGTGTTACAAAAAGTGGTATCAGAGCGAAGTATCGCTCTGATGACTGAATTACCAAGCTTAGAAAGTACCGAGTTAGGATTTTAGTACCTTGGGTTAAGGGTTGAGTGATAGCGTGAGAGATACGCTAGTTAGGAATTGCCAGTGTGTACTGGAAACCTACAACATCCTTCCCACCCTCCACAATCCCTGTTTTATAACTTGGGAAAGAACGCCAGAGAGATGAAAGTCCTCTCTAACTCGGGAAACCTGATCTGGCCGTTATTAAGTACCTCTATAAGTTCGGAGAACCTATGATACGGTAGATTCCAAAAGTGAGAATCTCGGAGACGGTTTCCATCTGAACAATGTTAACCGCATTTAATAGCGAAGAATGAAGAATCCTATGCATAGGAGAATGGAATTTCCGGCAACCTGGCTCGACATGCTGAGCAGTCGAGAACAACCAGCTTGCAACGCACTGACCGTGCAACAGGAAAGAAGTAAAGTAATGAAACCCAAGACGAGTGTCTACGGGACCTCAAATGTTAAATAATGTCGCCAAAGGTGTACCAACCGGCTAAGGAACTACAACGTAGTACCCAAACAAGAGACGAGTCTCAGTAACCACGACAAATGCGTGGAACGGGCTACGAAGAAAATACAATACTAAGTAAAAGGGGGATCCAAGAATGGGAAACACCTTAGTTAATGATTATTATGTGAAGACAGTGAGAAGTCACCCAGAGGATTTATTGTCAAGACTGTAAGGTCAAGTAAGGGCCAACAAGGCCACTGATTACAGTGCGGGTAAAAACAATACCGCAATCAGGAAATGTTCAACCAATAACCGATCAACATGGCGCACTTGCCATGGCAAGTGCTGCTATAACAGGGCTGTTCGAGGAAAATTTTTAACAAATACAAAGTACTTAGTAAAGTACCACGAAGAAGTTAAATGGGATCATCATAACCGTGGAAGGGTTTAGCAGCCTAACCAATGTATGTGGGAATAAACCAGTCAGCAAGAAGCTAGACTCAGTTAAGACGAGAAGGCATTGTAATACCATGAGAATTTTCTTACAAAATCGGATTTGTTTCAAACTCTTTTCTTTCAAAACCAAATTTTCTTTCAAACCAATATTTATTTCTAACCTTCTTTTAAAACCAAACCAGAGGACCTACACCGGCCTCGGTGCCACACGGTAGGTAAGTTATACCCAGTTTACTTTTGAATAACCGGACAGAAACCGGTAAACCCAAGGGTAGCAACCCGAGGGAATGGATGGAGTTCATAATAATACAACAATGGACAGACTTTCCCTTGATTAAGTTCGGGAAGCACGAAATGTATATTGTCACAGGACAATATAAGGGAGTTGACAACAGAATACTTCATCTAGGCGTGTGACGGACACTACGAGTGTACCAACTGAAATGTGGGACAACCGCACTCCAATAGGAGCTTGTGGGCCTGACAGACCTACTTATGGGTTAGTCGGGTAAGTAGCAATGTATCAGTAGGGTACCCCACATATGTATACGAGTAGAGTCTGGAACACGGGAAGTAGTCGACTCCATACTACGGTCCGCAGTAAAAGTCATACAAAAGCGAAGGATTACCACGAATGGTTGAAATAAAGGAACCCAGTTAAGTTAAAGGGACTAAAGGAATTAGTGAGGTTGTTTCAAGGGAATGTCAAGAAGTGCGAGGCGTACTGGCTTGTAAGTAAAGACATCGCATATGTCTTAAGAAGCCTGGGGGATAAACATGATAGCTGGAACGGTGACCCAGCCTATACATGGTAAGGCAGATGCCTAATATGGGCACATTAATGTGCAATGAATGGGATGAAACTCCCAGAATGATCACCTAGACTACCGGGGAATATCGACCTTCACAGAAGAGCATAGTAACCCAGCTAAGAACGCAAGACGGCGCAGTTAACTAAAACACCAATAAGTGCAAGCCAGACATGATGGCATAACCTAGCGATACCCAAGAGAAATCCTTGAAGGGTGTTTGGGTCAACTGAAGTTGAATAAAATGTAGAGATTGAAACACAAGAGTTGAAACAATTACTCGGTTTAAACACCGAAGGGAACCCACTTTACAGTAGTAGGACTCTAAGTTGCCAAAGAGACAACTTGGAAGGAATCGTGACGCAACGACCTTGTCATGGAGTCAGTACTATTGTACAGAGAAGTAAATGTGTAAGAACAGTCTGCAATGAGCAGAGCTCGAGGCAGTAAGGCTTATAAGCCACAAATAAAATGTGCTATGTAAATTTGATCGATTACACAAGTTTATGTTGTACAAGTGAATAGAGCGGAGAACGAACCACTGCTTTAAGAGTGGGGATACCTCTCGACATTGTGAAACCGCGAAAGCGGTAGTTATGTGAACCAAGTTCAAGAAATATGTTAGATATTGACCATGTTGTTATTACCCCAGAATGATTTGAATAAGAATAATACGAAAAGAAGTGTTTGTACCAGTTGTGTAGACTGGAAGAGTAATAAGTCTGATAGCAACCACCATAGGTGTGTGATGCTAAATGTGTAGTGAACAACGCTCAAAGAGCATGAAGACTCGAAAAATGTTGTATTCAGTAGTCATCTAAATGAATGACGAACCATAATACGAATGATGTAAGTATATGTGCGGAAGCTAATATGACAGTGAATACCATGTAAGTTAGTGTTGTGCAAGAAGTAAGAACACGGTGCGCAGTAAGCGACCGTTGTATAAGTATTGTTAAATGGTAGTATGGCAAATAAGCAGAGTTATGAGTTAGACCCAGTGGAGATACAACAGTAAGTGATAGCAAACGAACGCGAGCAGTAAGCCGGTAACCAGTATTATGAGATAAGAATCTCAGTGAAACATAGTGTAAATTCCTATTGCATCGCATAAGAGATTTGCTGCCAAGAGTTTACACCTCTGCACTATGTATGACTGAGTGTTTTGGTATTGCACTTGCGCAGTAATGATCGAGTGAGATAGACGAGAATTTGGGGAAAATGTTAATTGTGGTAGAAGAACAAAAAAAGACTTATGTTATAAGACCGAGGCATAGGAAATGCAAGGTCGTACGAATGGAAGAGTACTTGTACGAAACCAAAAGTGGAGGCATGACTAACAACAAGTGACTACAGTAGCACTAAATACCAAATATCAGTATGGAATATACCTCAAGTGTGGGAATTAACCGAGAGAGCACTACACGTTAGGTAGTAGCTCAATCTCAACCGACAGTAAGTCGGAAGGAATCAAGTCAATCATTGTGAAATACATAGCTGTATACATAGTAAATTATCATGGAAGTGGATAGAAAGCTTGTAACTCACCGAATTCGCTCACGGTAAGAGATACCACGCATCGGTTGAGAAACCATTATTATCAGAATAAAGGTGATAAATCGGGATGTACAATACAGTAAGTATAACGAATGAGGCAAACTAAGCTCTAAAGTTATAAGGGTCGCGCGCGCAGCAAAAGCTAGTGGACCTGTGATTCAAGTATAGAATGTGCAGGGTGAACATGAGTGAATGGCTAATTATTAACGCCTAGAAGCCTCACAGGCCAGAACTGAAACCGGTTAAGAATTAAATAAACTCCAATGAGAATTCTTGGTTTAGGGACTAAACCATTAATATGGTTAAGATCCTCTAACCAAAACGCATTGTATAACAGACCGCGTGGAAGTTAAAACACTTCACGGCGACAGAACATTTTAAGCCAATGTTCAGTAATTGATTAGGGGGCGTAATCCCTTTTAAGGGGGGAGGGGGAGGGGGGGAGGGGGTAGAGCGCAAAAACCGCTTAGTTTGTTTTACCGTACAAGTGTATGTGAACTATGTTGTGCATAGCATAAAATAATTTGTTTGGATGATTTGGTGTGTGTGCTACAAAAACAGACGCATTTATTCATGGTTTAATTGTGGTAATTTTGCACAAAGATGCGAAATACCATTGTGATAAGTATGACTACCTTGGTAATTGTTGTGTGTTAGTACAAGTATAAGGGGGTAAATAAACTCCTGGGGGAACTAAAACCCCAACAGTATGTGTTCGTATAATACTAAATGTAACACGGTGTATTGTATTTGATAATATATATATATATATATATATATATATATATATATATATATATGATTTGATATATGAAGAGGAATGAAACCAACATAGAACCTAGTGAGAATGAGATTCCCTAGGTAACTTGATTAAAAGTGAATGGAGATAACTGATAGACGGAGTTCTATCCTTTGGAGATGTAATGATTATGACTAGAAAGACTAAAAGATAGAAAATTGGAAATGAGTGTATTATTTGATGCTTGAAAATGAAGTGGGAGGTGGAACTAGATTTGCATGTGATCAAGGGAAGCCGAACACAAATTGGGGTGGAAGGATAGTTCAACACTGATGCTGATCACATCAGGGTTGAATGATTCTTGAAGCTCCCTATAAGTGGTCACAAATAACCACGCTAAGGAAAATGCAAAGAGCATAAATTGGACTTGGAGTTGTATGCATTTTCAAAAGGATTTTCAGTCGGTGTTTCCAAAACTTTAGATAGATACTTTAAATAAAGGAAGTTCTCCTATTTAACCTCAAACGAGTATTTTTGTAGTACTTGCTCCCGAGCCGAGGACGTATGAGCCTTTGTCTTCGGACCGGTGACATGGGAAGTATATATGTTAAAGATTAAGTGATTGTTTTGATCTCCCAGGGAATCAGAGGGATCACAGTGTATATAAAAGATATTTTTGGTTGTTATACATGCTAAGACATGTTGTGTGGTATGTGTAATAAATATTATTTTGACCTTGAGTCCTAATATGGTTGAGTTCTGAATTTGGTTATGTTACCCAGACCTATGTGTCTAAATGTTGTTATGTTACCCAGACCTGAGAGTCTAAGGGTTGTTATGTACGTATAAATGTTGTTAAGGTACCCGGACCGTTAAGTCCGAGGTTATCATGTGAGTATGTTATGTTATGTATGAATGTGGATATGATACCCGGACCGTTAAGTCCGAGGTTGGGGAAGTAAAGTATGTTTGGTTATGGAAGTTTTATTTTGCAAGTAATCCCCGTGTTCTGATCCAAATGATGCGTGGGAAGTGTGAACTTCGAGGACGAAGTTCTTTTAAGGGGGGTAGATTGAAATACCCCAAACCTTGGTATGTTGTTTAAACATTAAAATATGGTATAATAAGGATAAAAAGTGCCTTAGGAACATTAGTGAACAACTTAAACCATAGAAAACACAAATAAATACCTTAAAGCCAATATGGGCAAAAATGTGCTCTAAGCTTGGGATAAGTTTGGTTAAGACCTATTAAGCTTACCAAGACCTTATTTATATGTTAATGAACATATTAAATCAATTAATAAAGAAAACCAAGCTTGAAAACAAGTTAAAACACAAAATGTGCTTTAAGGAGTCTTAAAACACATTTTTGAAAAAAATTGTCTTGTAAATGGGTTTTGAGTGGCTAAATGTCCATCATTACTCTTTAATTAACATGTGTACTACTTAGTATCACATTAGGAAGTCTAAATCAATGGGAAATAAAAAATTTCACTATTATGTGCCTTGGTTAGTGAATAGTAACCAAATAATGCTAGTTTAAGACCTTGGTCAATATAAGTCAACTAGATGGTCAACAAAGACCATAAAACACCCCATTTGACTAAGAGGCCGGTTTTCATGTGTGACTCACCACACTTAAACAATTAAATAAGCTAGTAAAGTAATAAAGCAAAAGTACTATTTGCTTTTAGCTTAAATATCTCCAAAAGCAAGTCTTTCTTCTCATTCTCTTATTTCTTTGCTTTCCCACTGTCTCCAAACCTTCTTCTTCCTTTCTCCATCGGCTGCTACAGCTCACACACCATTCTCCATTTCTCTTAAACTCTTGTAATTCCTAGCTCCATACACCAAATCAAAATCTGAGACCACCATTCTCTTTGTCTTGCCAAGCTCTTCAACTTCATCTTTTCAAAGTGCCAAAACCTCCATTTCGGTGACAAGGAGAACCTCCATGGAAGGAGCTTGAGCTTATATTTTTATGCCTTGTTGATCACCTTGGCTTCAAGGTAAGGAAAAACCAAAGAAAACAACATTTCCTTCATTTTTTATGCTTGGCCGAAAATCACCATTAATGGTGCCTTTATCTTGCTTTGTTCTAGCTTAATTTCAATCATTCTAGGGCTTGGTGGAGTCCTCTCTTGTCACTTATTCAAACTCTCTTCTATTTCCAAGGTAAAACAATTATCTTAATGTTTTAAGACAATATATAACCTAGGGTTTTATAATGTGTTTAAGCATGAAACTTGGATGCTCATTACCTTGCTTGTACATTGATTAGAAGTTTGACAAGCAATCAAAGCCTTGCCGGTTTTCAATCAAAGAAGGAGCAAGGAGAAATAAGTGAAAAACTTGTGAAGGAAAAGAGGTAAAAGTGCTAAGCTAATGTAGCTTAATGTCTTAAGAGAAATGAGCTTATATTGCTTGTTAGAACTACCTAATGAGCCAATGGTAAATGACTTAGTAAAATGATCTCAAGGAATTTATTAAAGGGCAAATATGTTGTTGTATGTAATTGCAGGTCAAAAGCATTATTTATGTGGGAAATTCAGTGTCTATGGTTTATGTTATTTAAGGGCCTAAGAGCCATGTTATTTAAGGGCCTAAGTGCCAAGCAATTTAAATTATGCACTATATTGTGATGTAGTGTAAATTTGGTGAAGTTTTGTGTGTGAGAAGGTTCTTGATGGATTTAGGTGTTCTTGAATGTTTAATGGTGAAAACTATGTGTTTTGGTGGGTTGATGTGCTAGTAGAACCCATGGCAAAATTTGGATAATGTAAAAGAAGTTTTAAGTGTTTAAATGAGCTTTGGTGAACTAGGAAGTGTTAGGAATGAATAAATGTTTTACTAGGGAAGAAAACATGTATTAAGTTGTTCTAGAGTGCTACAAGGATTTAGGAATTATCTTGGAAGTTCTAGAAATCCAATGGGTGTTTTTGGGATGTACTAAGGTCTTAGAGGAGTTGTTTAAGGTTTAGGTAATGTTGATGTACAAGGAGGGAATAATGTTTAGGTAAGGATTTGAGAAAGGAATCTTAAGAAGTTTTTTAAAAAAAGAAAGAAGATTTGGTTAGCAAGGAAGGATGCTTGGGAGATGATGATTGTATGGTGGTGAGGAAACATTTTGGTATAGTGGTCATTATAGGTGTGAAACACCACTTAGAATACCAAATGGAAAATGTTATAAGTGTTAAAAGATTTTGTAAGGAAAGTGGGTAACAAGTTGGACAATGTTTTAAGGTGAATCAAAGTGATATTTTGGTATTAGAATATGCCTAAGTTCATGTGTGAAGTTTGGGTAAACAATGGGTGAAGAGAACAAGTTGAACAAGGCTTGAAAATGCATAATATGGAATTCTGTAGCTTTGGTCCGAGACTTGGTTCCAGGTTAAGGTCCCGGACCACATACAAAAACTGGCCGAGAGTTGCATCAATGACTTGGTCCGGGACTTGGGGTCGGTACAAGGTCCCGGACCAGTGCAGTTTTTCACCCGAGAGTTCATTTACATATTGGTCTGGGACTTAAGGTAAGGACCAAGTCCCGGACCACTCTAAAAATGCTAATTAAGGTTATAAAATGATGTCTAATGATGGGGATTGTTAAGTAATGATATTATAAGGTTGTTAAGGACATGTTAGGTGAGTTATAATGACAATTTGGTGGGTGAAAAGTTGTGGAAAAATGTGAAAGAAAAACAAGTTAAAAATGTGAAGTTATTTAACTAGTTAACGGGGTTAACTATGAGTTTTGGATTTCAAACAAACATGCTACCCCGTTGTTAATAAAATTAAATATAATATTGCCAGTTGTTCGAGAGTTGTTCGAGCAACCTAAGAGGACACGTTAGAGTGGACGTTGGTGACAGGTATGGTTTTCTTGCAACCTGTGTCCTACCGGATTACACCGGCTTGTATGCCAATGTGTTTTTCTGAATGTTTGCCACCTTATAAGATAAAAATATGTAATGAGTTTACAGTAATTCGTATATGTGGCGTGTCTAGTTCCGATACCGTTTAACCTCGATAGTGTTAAACCTTAGCTAACTGAGTCTAGGATCACATGAGAGATCGGTATTCGGATTTAACGACCCGAACTATGGGAACGTTCTAACCACGGCTATGCGTGAGTTAGTTGTGTGATGTTTGTGTGTGAATGTATGAACCTCCCTTGTGTGTTTAACCCAGTTGTAACACCGTAAGGTGTATGGATGTGATAGGTTCCACAGTGGAGCCCTTAACTATATATATATATATATATATATATATATGGGGGTGAGGAATCCGGTTGTTCCGGTCGCGCGTTGTTTGGGAGTTGATGTATACAGTTTCTTTAGCTCCCTCTCTGTTGGTTGTTTTCCTTCATTGGTCTTCAATCACCCTTAAGCTTAACCAAGGCTTTTCTAACTCACGTAGGTTGGGGAATATGTACGGTGTGTTCGGATCACTACATCCAATCCATCTTTAAGTTAAGTTACTCGTCCGACTAACAGGACGGTAGCGAGTGATGTAACAAGCTTATCATGAGGGCATTTTCATTCTCTAGGCTTACCAAGTTAACTAACTATGTTTGGTTCGGTTCGTAAACAGAATCGTTACTGTTAAGTTATGCGTTATTGTTGTACTGCAATTCTTATTGCGAAGTTATGTAAGTCGTACGTTGGAATGTGAAATGAGTTGTTACGTGGTGTATGTGGATCATGGATATGATTCCCAGGTTATTATATGACGATTTGGAGTATAACCCGACTAGTGGGTAAATGTCGTCTATTAAGGGAATAGCTCCATTATAGGAGAAACACTCTAGGGTTAAAGAACACAATGAGTGATTTATTAAGTATAGATGTGTTGTCTGTTTGTTGAACCCATTTTTATGGAATGTAAAGTGTTGTGTGTTTATAGTTTACATGCATGATTTAAATATAATCAACCGCATGCCTAGACGACAATTAGTTGTGCGTGGCCCGGTAGTATGCGGGTTGCGGGATTAACATACCAACAAAGGTGCTGAGCCCCCTGGGGGCCACCCTTTCTTTTCTTTCCTATTTCAGGTACAGGGAGCTGGAAGCCGTTCGAGAGTAGGACGGGGTAGTTGTTTATACATGGGTAGCCGTTCAAAATGTGTATGTATTGTAGGTGTAGTAAGACCGAAATTGTTATCGGCATTAGTTTGTAAACACTCGGTATCGTTTGGAATGTATATGTATATTGGTTGTTGTTAACAGGAAGGGATAGTAATGTGTAGTTGCTCGGGAATCTAGTCCATCAGACCGATACAATGTATATGTATTAGCCTTGTTAGCCACGTGGGTGGCTAATGGCGTGTAACACCATTGAGTTTAGTATTGTGATGAGTTAAGTTTTCCGTTGCGATTTGTTGTTATAAGTGATGTTGTTAGTTGGGGTGTTACAAGTATGATATCTAGGTATGTAACTGGAAGTGGGGTACTCTTTTTCCTTCCTATTTTCCCATCGGGTTTTGCTTGGGGAGGTTTTAATGAGGCCCATTATCTTCTTTATCAATAAAATGGTGAAACCCTATTATATAAAAAAAATTCCACCCTCTTGTTTTTTACACTCTATGCTGCATACCAAATGAGCAGAGATTCCCATCTATGACCGTAGGTGTGGTCAAAACTAATGATTCACAAGCATAATGACATACAATGTACACAGTAGACAACGCATCAATCAATTCAAACTTAAATTTGTCTTTTCAGAGGTGATAATAATGCATGACCAATAGTTTCTATGTGGCCATTAAGTAGTTCAGCATGGAGACCCTAGAGGTTACTCCACCTTCTAATATGGCTTCTGACACATGTCATTATATTACGGGTTCAACTAATAATAAGAGAATATAAAAAATAAAATAAAACTAGAAAGAGGTACGGAGGGGGTGAGCAGGGGGGTTAGACTAGGAGGAGAGAGAAATTTTTTTTAATGTTATAACTCACAAAATATAAGTGCAAAAATAAAAAAAATTATACCATTGTTCATCATTTTTTGTGCTCTTCAAAACAAGATGCATGATGGATATGTTTTGGTAAACTTAAAATTTTATATTTTAAGAATGAGTATATGTTAAGTATTTTTAAAGTGAACCTTATTCATTAGCAAAATGAATATTCTTTAATAATAAAATGAACCTTATTCATTAACAAAATGAATCTTACCCCAAACACTCTAAAAACCACCATAGTAAAGTTAAAAACATCGAAGACATTTGTATGCTTTGTAGTGCAGGGCTTAAGGTTCACTTTCAATAAATGAAAGGTTCATACTGTTCTCGCATAAGTTTGTGGTATGATTAACTTTTACTAGTATTAAACAAAATATCCACTTTTCTTAAATTAACCTCTCATTCACTTTTCTTAAACCTCTTATTCACTTTAGTTAAACAATCTCTATTTACGAGAATCACTTTCCTTAAACCTCTGATTCACATTTCTTAAACACATAATTCACTTTATAAAAACTTCTGATTCATATTTCTTAAACCTCTTAATCACTTTAGTTAAACAATCTACGCTTACGAGATTCACTTTTCTTATTACTCTGATTCACTTTGTAAGAACTTGTGATTCACTTTTTAACAACCTTCGATTCACTTTTTAACAACCTATGATTCACTTTTCCTAAACTTAAGATTCACAATGAATTTAAACAATATGTACATACATAAAATAAAAAAATAAAAATTTATCAAAACATATTCATGATTGGTCTTATTTTGAAGAGCTCGAATTATGATGAACAATGGTATAAAATTTAAGTTATTTGGACTTATATATAATAAAATACAACATTTTAAAGTTTTACAAAATGATAAACCACAAAAAGACAAAAGTGCCACCTTACAAGGTGGCACCACCTCCAGCTTCGAATTGGCGTAAGTAGTTTAAATTGCCAGGAGACATATGAAAGTAATCGACGTTTTAGGGTCCGTTCTATAGATAGATTAATCTCTTACAGTTCTCAAAAGCTGCTGTAACATCCCAGTATCCCACTGTTGTGATATTGTCCGCTTTGGGACACAAGCCGTACGGTTTTGTTCCCGGGGTTTCCTAGCCCCCAAAGGCCTCACAACAAGGAGAGGTATCCCCATCCATATAAGGAGTGGTTCGTTCTCCCCTCCAATCGATGTGGGAGGTAAACCTCAAGGGTATTACACTTCACCCCCTTGGGAGCCCAGCGCCCTCGCGGGCCACACTGGCACACCGACCTGGTCTGGCTCTGATACCAACTGTAACATCCCAGTATCCCACTGTTGTGATATTGTCCGCTTTGGCACGCAAGCCGCACGGTTTTGTTCCTGGGGTTTCCTAGCCCCAAAAGGCCTCACAACAAGGAGAGGTATCCCCACCCATATAAGGAGTGGTTCGTGATCCCCTCCAATCGATGTGGGAGGTAAACCTCAAGGGTATTACAACTGTTATATGCTGCGTTTGAGTTTCTACATTTGTGAGAGGGATAGTGGTCCAACAGAAAAAAATAACAAATAAGGTTTAGCCATGTGGCACATTAGTCTAACAAAAAACTAAAAGTGTTCAACGAACGGGCCCTTAGTTTCATGAATATAAACAACCTTTAAGCGACAAATCACCTGTATGTCGGTTCATCTTGAACGTATGGGATAAAGTCACACTTGAGCACCATATATTTTTTTTATATATATACAGCTGATATAAATAAGGAGATGATGATGTCAAATCTATATATGTATATAAAGAATTAGCTACTCGCTTGACTTACTACGATATCATTACTTCATTTTTCTCCCATGATTTTCACATCTCACACTTTTTTTTAGATAATTTGGGCATATAGCCATTATATTGAATGAAAAAACCTGATAAATAGGCGGACCAGTATAACGGGCCTCGTTAAAACCTCCACAAGTAAAACCCAGTGGGAAAAAACTTGAGGAGGAAAAAGAGTACCCACCAAGTCCAATTACAAACTTAAACGTCCAAACAGAGAAGATCCAAAAAAACCTAAACACCCTTAATTCAACGAAATCAACAAAACCCAACACATAAAAGCCTTAGCTATCTAAACATAATCCTTCAAGAACACCAAGCCTATGAAAGTATTACATGATAAGGGGAAGTCCTTCCACCAAATCTTCATCCAACTCCAAACATTCAACTTGATTCTTGTACCTAATCGATTGACATTCAGAAGTTCACCCCTAAAAACCACCCCATTACGAAGCATCCAAATGTTATACACCTCGTAGCAAAAAGTAGACCGCCACATTCTTCTTGCCTTAGTTGACAACGGAAGAGAGAACCAATCTTGAAAAATATCAACCACCGTATCTTTAAAGACAAACCTCACATTCCACCATGTCAACACCTTATCCCAAACTCCACGGATGGCTGGGCATAAAAACTCTCCCTTGTCGATACTCCTTGCCTCTATTGCTTCTTCATTCCACAATACAACAATACCTCCAGATCTCCCTTGGCTTGGGATTTCTTCCCAAGCTAGACTTGTCTTCTTTTTGCCCCAAAATTTCAGTATTTTTTGTGCCGCTATACCTCTATGTTGAGTCTCAACAAGGCCTAGCATTGACATTCTTAAGCCCCTAACTTCTTCCCTTATCTTCCTTTTCTTATCCTCTGAACCCAAGCCTCTTATTTTTTGGAAGCCTATGACCACCATTTGCCCTTTTATTGGGTTGTGTAGGGTTGCAATTGTTTGAGAAGGTTTACCTTTGTCTGATCAGGGTCGGGGACTTGACAACCCAGTTGTGTAAGCATGTTCATGCACTGTTGGACTTCTTCCTCAATATTTACGATTTCACCTTTTTCATTTCTTGCTCTAGGCTCTATTCCTGGTCGAGCAGACGGCAGAGTGTTATGAAATAATTCTACAAATAAACTTAATCCCTCTTTCCTTTCGACTGAGAGTCTCGTTGTTGGGGGTGTGACCAGAGTGGGCATTGAGACCAAATTTAAATTAGTATGTGGAGAGGATTCATTCCCTTCCTCAGCATATTCAAAACCGTGTCCGTGTATATTCTGCAAGAAATCTTCTACAAAATTATCTATATCTTTGACCCGATTAATTACTGGTGTTTTTTCTCCCTCTGTGACCAGTATAGACACGCTCCCATTATCCCCGGTAATTAATATGTGACGATTCTCTGCCTCAGGGATACGACCTGTAACGGTCTCCTCACTCACCTCTAGAGATCTCGGAAGATCTGCTACCTTATCCTTTAATTGCTCTCCGTTAATTAACTCATTAATGCTATCTTTGAAAATTGAATTGTCGTCACGACAATCCCTGAATTTTCTGTCCTTCTGTTTGTCAGACATTGGCTCCTGAGCCGTGGCAATACTAGGCCGTTCCCGACCACAAGACTGCACCGTTTTAACATTTCTTCCAGCATATTTTCCAGCAACTAACATCTCCAGGCGCTCGTGCTCTTTCCCACTTTCTGCAAAACTACCTTGGGATTCTAGAATTACATTTACCGGCATCATCAGGTTCTGATTAGCAAAATGGCTTCGAACCTTATTTTTATCCGGTACTTGTACTATGCTCTCCGCCGCTTTAGCAAGCATACTCCGAGGAGCTATCCCGCTAGTTTCAACTATACTAACGGGGAATTTTCACCCTTCAACTTGGACCATAATTTTCATATTGATCATCTGTAGAGTAGATGTTTCAATCTGAATTCGGACTTCAGCGTTTTCCACGAAGAGTTCGTCCTCATCGATCTTAATCACTTCTCCGACAGTCTGAGCAATTATGCAAGTTCTTCCTGCTCCATGCGTGCAATGGGATTCCACGTATCACTACCCATGTTTTCCGTTTCTCCACTTGATCTTCTATTTGCCATCGTCGAACTTGTAGATCTTCATGCTTACCAACCTCCTTCTCAGCTGAATGCACTTCATCAGCGTCTTAAGACGTGTTGAACACCATAAGAAATTTCCTTCTGGAGAAGGCGAGTAAGCCCGACATATTTGGCCATCGATCATGAAGAATTTCCATCGCTTCTTTTGCTGTTTTCTCTTCTCGAAGGGTGACAACCAAACACTCACTCAAGCACTTTTTCATTTATTCATCGCTCTTAACATCAAGGGATAGTCTGGATAAGGCACAACACTTTTCCTTAGGGATCCAAACTTTCCTTTTGGAGTCCTTTCTCTGTGAGCCATATGCACCCTTCGCCTGCACCCTTTCTCGACTTACACTCCTCTCCATTTTCCCTTTATATTCCATCCTTGCCTATAATTTCTTGCCGTTGATGTTCCATCCTCTTATACCCTCAATTACTTCTCTAGCATCCTCTATGCTTTCAAGATCAACAAAAGCACAAGCATTTGGCTTCCATTTTCTTACCTTCCTACAGACGTAAGGTACTTTGAGACTTCATGGCTGATATTGTCGATGAAGATGGTGGTCGGGTATCTCCTCTCCGAATATCCTAGTCTACGTTTCGTCTTATCTTCTAGGCGGGTTGTGCTGTTGGACTCATAGTTTGCTCTCTTTCTGTAACTTGGTCTGTAATTGCCCTTTTCCCTGCTCCCTATATTATTTCGTGCACTCCATTTTGATTTCTACCGCTCCAGCTTCCTTCCCTCTGGTTGCCATAATAGGAGCCTCTTCTCCATAGAAATCTTTCTTCTCTCCTTGGCATGGATTTACAGTAGGATATGATTATGGTGTTTCGGTTGATGGATGTGACTGGGATGGTGGCTGTGAGGCGACGCCTAGGGGTCGGCCGGTGATAGGTGGTGGGGCAGGCGGCTGTATGGGCGGAAGAGGTTGAGTTGGGGGAAGAAGAGAGGAGAGAGCATATTTTCAAAATTCGAATAGTTGGTCACATCTCACACTTATTTCCAACACTAAATATAGATGCGCGCTAGTAAGAAGACTGAGGCTTGATGATATTGTTGATTTTGTATACTTTCCCTTGATTCTCAATAACAGAACAGAAGTATAGGTTTATACCATATAAAATAAATCAGGTCACTAATTTGGGTAAAATAAATTGAGAAGGAAAACGTAGGACATGTAGAATAACAATAATTTCTATAGTAATTAATAAACTGCATCTGACAACAAGATATTCCAGAAATATACGATCTCGCTATTTAATTAGTATTAATTCTGCATAAAACTCTCGAGAGAAAAAGTATGATTATATATACTACCGTATATCTACGACATTCTCATGCCAAAACGTTAACATATATCTGGCTAAGGAATTTTCATTCTAGCTCTTGCATGTTCCCAGAGACTGCAGCTGCTAAAGCAGTCGCGAAATAGGGTTCTTTGGCCAAATACAAAGCTAATTGTTGGAGCACAAGCTGTCGATGTAGTTGATCATGTTTTGTGAAATCATTGTGCACCTCTCTTTGTGTGGGACGTACTGTATCGTCTGACACCTTATGTTGGATCAGATTGAGAGTTGTTGCAAGTGTAGATGATGAACATGCAGGAATTTGACTGTCGTCATAATTAAGAGAATCATCGTCCACTTTGTATTTATTATTATTTGTATTTGAAGATGATTCAACAGCTGCTGGGTCGATTGTGAATATTAATGATCCATTTATAGAACTAATATCTGAAGGCTTCTTGTGGTTGTGTTCTCCATGGTATGTCACCACCAGAATAGCTGGATCTTCAACACTTCTTTGTACCTGTGGAAGATTGGAAGAAAATTAATTAGCTTAATTGCCTGACAATTGGGTTGGGTTGGGTGTTTCTGTTTCACACCCAAAATCTATATATTATGTGTTGTATCTGCAGAAATTAATCTAGAATTAATTAAATTAAGTTGCCGCCTTGAAATTAATTAATAAAGAGAAAAACGTTTCGTCCGAGTTTCAAGTGGAAAGATTAAATGAATTACTTTCTTCTTGACGGGGCAGATAGGTGCATTTGAGCACTTGAAATAAGCCCTGGGAGATGGGTTATCTCTTGTCACCTTTTGACCGTATTTACGCCATTGATATCCATCTTGCACCACCTGATCATATATATATCATAAGCTACAAGACTTGTTGTGTTTATAAATATGCAACCTAACTAGCTGAGACAATATATATATATAAATGAACAAGTCACCTACAAGACTTGTGTCCGATTGTTGAGTCCGGACAAGAATTTTAAGAGCTTTGGGTTTGGTGTGGAGCAATTTTGCCCGTTTGCAGCAGAATCCATCATCGGTTTCATCTGGACCTTTATAATTTACCATAAAATCGTGATCATCTAATACTCGCTTCCTCATCGAGTTATTCTCCTGATGACCAGTATTATGTGGATGGTCAACGCTTTCCATAAGCATTATCTGATCACGCAGCTTCGAAACTCTTTCACCCAAGGTCACTGCCATGTTAGTAAGCATCTTGCTCTCCTTCTCTATCGTGCATATTGCGTCCGTCAGATTCACGGCGCTACCAGCTTCCTGCTTTCAAGTGTAACAATATTGACAATTAAAGTCTAGCTATACTGTACTTTTTTTCAGGGGAGAAGAGGAAATGAGCTTGGAGGTTGAAGAAAATTAAGCCACTCACTTCTGCACGATTAACGGGTTCAACAACTCCGTCGGATCTGATCATTGGTAAAGGAGGAAGAAGGTTGAGGTTGAACCTCTCTGAAGAGTAGTCTAATAACCAGTTGCCACTAGAACTATTTGGATGCGGAGTTGTTATCCCCATATTTATCTAGCTAGCTAGCAACCGGATCTTGTCAATTATTAGAACCTTTGATTTCTTGTTTCTGAGAAAGAAACCTGTTGCAATTTCCCCCAAGTGCAGCGTGAAGGGAACTCAAACAATTTAGAGCTCTGCGACTTAATTTCTCATTTAATTAGTCCCCTATAACCAATTCGACATGTATTTGTAAGTAGACAATATAAAATCGACCCATTCCCAACCGTGTTTTCCTAACAAAAACCTCCTTTTCAAATGACAAGGAAAATGGAAAGAACAACTAATTTATATCACTTTCCATAAAAAAAAAAAAAACTACTTTATAGTATTTCTTATATGTTGGTCTGGTCTACACGTTAATATTGTACTATTTCTTAGGTTGGAAGTGCGAGGTTTCTATCTTCATTATATAATCATGACAAAAATGTAAACTGGCTCGTCTGAAACTATGAGTCATAAACCTATGGGGTCGACGGAGGGACTTTTACTTGATTAAGCCCCGTCACTTTCAAAAAAGGAATCATGTCTGATGTATGTTACACTCCTAACAAAAAAAGGTGCAATTCCTCTCTTATAAAATGAACACAAAAGAATTAATTTCAATCATATCAAATATTGGAATATTGTATGTGGTAATACAGGAGATCATTCATAAAGGAAAAAGGATCCATATAAGAACGACTTAAATATCAAATATGTCATAATGCAAGTCGAAGCGAACGAAAGCCATTAACTAATAAAAAAAGAGGAAAGTAATCCTTAGCAACATACAAGTACCATCGACTTCAATGAAATTTCTATGGCAATTTCCGATGCACTAAAATATCAATATCTAGAGAAAACTATCAATAAAATCTAGATTCGAGTATGTCGAAGCACATCGTCCGGGATGATCGATATTGACAGGCGAACCAACAACTGAAAATAACATTTTATATTGAAGTATACATGAAGGCTGGTTTCCCTACTTTGGATGGCTTTTAGGGATGGAACTCTTGTCCCCCAATATAGGTCTCCATAGGCCTATTGACCAGCACTTTTTGAGAGATTAATTCATCGGCTCCCCGAAAATAGAATGATGAAAAATCCAATGTCAAAGAAATGAGAATTTGTACCAATACCTCGTTGGTTTAGTGGTGATTGATACTGAACTTGATAGGGAGAATCAAGGTTCGATCCCCAATAACGGCTATTGGGAGGGGACCTGATCAAGTCAGTGAAGCCCTGCGTACAAATGGTGCAGTATTTTCACATTATAGCAAGATCACCTTTTGAGTTCATTATCATATTCCAAAATGAGGAAAGTAGGCAACGTTTTATATGGGGTCAGAAATGGAGGAAAATGTTGTAATATCCGGGTATTCCCCCCCCCCCCCCCCCGGCGTGGTGTGAAACAACTGTAGTGAATATCCCGAAGAAGTTCAGGATGGTGGTAGAGATTGAGACTGACATGAATTCTCTTCCAGCCAACCTTGATGTGTTTGTTACAATGGAGACGACAACTTTCAAGATCCTAAATGAAGAAGTTGAGTTCCTTTTTTAAAACAAAACTTCTATGGTAGGTGGGATTAAAGTTTGGACCGACGAGCTGGGTGAGAACCTAGCGGCGACAAGCAAGATAGTTAACGCATCCGGTACCGGCAATGGCCAAATGCATGCCATACATGACGGTAGCGCAGATGAAACGTTAAAGCAGAAACTAAGCGTCGAAAAGGAGGTAGAAAGGGCAATAATTATGGAGCAGGTCCCGAGATGGAAGTCTGAGTTCTCATGTAAGCGCCTAACGGTTAGATTCCCTAGATTGGTATTAAAAGATGGGAATGCAGGTTGTTTTATGATTATGTCTACTACTGGCCAACTAACATGGAGAACGGCGTGTATGGGTAGCTGGGACGCATGGGCTGACATGAAACTTTTGGAAGCTCATGTAAATCGTGTTATATGGGCACAGGTGGGGTGAAATCAAATATAGATGAAATTATTATCACTATTAGGAAGCACCGCTTCAGCAAAGGCTAGTTGTAGGGAGGAGTCTAAAAAACATGAGGCAACTTTTGAATTAAATATGTCCCATCACAAGGACCTACTCTTGGGGAATGACGATCGAGAGGAGCTAGATAGTCCAAGCCCTCTCATATCACTTCATGCTCCAGTAAAAGAAGCAAAACAGATCTGCGGAGATTTTAGCTCAGACAACTCAGAAGAGGAGCAGCATCAAGGTATAAACATTGGATCACCAAATATTCCAAATAACGGTAGGCCTACACTGTTGGACCCAAATCCAATACAAGGAATCGAGCTACATGCTGATATTTTGACTTAGCCAGACGGGCTGAAGAAAGCAAACATGCAACAACTCTGTAATAAGAAATCAAAGCACGGAACCAGTAGAGTGGCCACAGAAGCATGAAAAGGTCTCAGGTATGGGCAGTGTGGTCCATCATGTGAGGAAATGCTTCAAATATGGCCAGCGGTTGGGCATTAAATATCCATACCCGAGCAGGTCACTGGCTAACATTGATCGTATTTTATGGCGAGGTGCGAAAGTTTCTCGTTCTCAAAAAGTTGGCAAGACGAAGTAATATGCAGGTTGGCGGTAGAGGAAAGTTTGATGGTATTTCTTTTTGGCTACTTATGGAGCTTGTCGATTGGTGATAGAAAATGTGAAGTTTGGCATTGAGAGATTGAGAGAATTGAAGGCAAAGAAACTATTTTTATTATTTTTGTGAATCTGTTGTACAAAACCTAATGACTGGATCTGCTATATATATTGTTTGCTAGCGTATATCTTTTTTTTGATAATTTGGGCATATAGCCATATTATTCAAATAAGATAATGGATGGGTTGCACTCGGACCTCATTAAAACCTCTCTAAGCAAAACCCAGTGGGAAAAAGCTTAGAAAGGAAAAAGAGTACCCACCACACCCAATTACAACTTACATCAAACAGTGTAGCCTAACTTTAATACCCCGGACGCACACATCGACCTAACGAATGCTTAAACGTGACCCTCTCCAGACAAAATAACATACTACAATCACCACCCAAGAAACAAGCCTTCCTCTTCTAAATTAAGGGAACTCTCCCCTGACCTCCTACCACCCCAAACGCAGACAAACTAAAAGATAAAACAGATGTAACTTACAAAATCTGAACTAACTAAATCTTTATCAATAACTATCTAATAGAATAAAGCTATGTAAATAGAGATGTGGGCTTAAGTGTTATTAGTGGACTAATACTTAGTGGGCTTAAGTACTACTATTAGCTCAATACCCCCCCCCCCAAGCCGTAGGCAAGCGAAATTGCCAAGGCTTGACGCGTCATTATCACGCATGTCGATGTGTAACAGCTACTCCTTGTATTTGACTCCTGACAAAACTTTGGTCATCATATCAGCAAGTTGCTCTAAAGTGTGAGCGTATTTAATGTCCACAAGACCTTGTTGAATTTTCTCCCGTACGAAATGACAATCAATTTCGATGTGTTTGGTGCGTTCGTGGAAAACTAGGTTGCGGGCTATGTATATAGCTAACTGATTGTCACACTTGACCGGTATGGGTGTTATATGTTGAACATCAAGCTCATGAAGCAAACGTGTAAGCCATGTCAATTCCGCGGTAACTCGCCGCAAGGAGCGGTATTCTGCTTCAGCACTAGAAAGGGACACTGATCCTTGTTTTTTAGTCTTCCAAGAAATAGGACTGTCTTCGAGAAAAAAAATAACCTGACACAGATTTTCTTGTGTTTGGGCACGCAGCCCATCAGAATCGCAGTATGCCGTTAGGTCAAGATCAGGACTTGGACCTTTGGCAAGGACTATTCCATAATTCAGAGTTCCTTTGATGTAACGGAGTGCATGCATAGCCGCCTGCATATGAACATCACTTGGGTTTTGCATGAACTGACTAAGGACCTGTTGATATATCAGTTAAGGAATATATACCGAACATACACCATTAGCCTAGGAAATAGTTTCTTTATTAATTCTGTAATTATTAGTCTCTAGTGGCTCTTCAGGTTATAGTTAATTATACCTGTTCAGATTCTTTACTTTTTATTTATAGTTCTCAGATAGGCACTTCAAGGGGTTTATTCTAGACTCTTCCTAAGTGTCTCTTCCCTTAGATGACTCTACTATAAATATAGGATTGTATATCTGTTTTGTACATCTTCAATCAATAATAAAACCCTCTAAAACTACATGGTATCAGAGCCTAATCTGATCAAAACTCATCTGATCCCTGCCCTTTGAGCAGCCTTTATTCACTCCTGTCCATGCTCTAATTTTCTAGGTGTCTCCACCCCTCTACATCTAAACTTTCTACGCCTATAGAATCTCTTTGGGTGTCTCCACCCCTTTGCTGCCTTCAATTCTTTTTCTTCACTATCAGCGTGAGTCTCCTCACCAAGGGTTCGATCATGTCTACAGAAACTGGTTCACCCACAAATCATCTTGACCACTCAACTATTGTCTTAGCTGTTGCTGCAGTAGCAACTGTTCTTCGACAACAAAAATTTGATCTTCCTCTTATCCAGCCATCATACCGTTTTAATGGTAAGAATTACCTTGGATGGTCAAAGCTGGTTTACACTCTTCTCCGTGGCAAGGATCTTGAAGCCCATCTCTCTGCTTCTACACCAGAAGAAGGTATAGATGCTGCTAGCTGGGAAAAAATGAATGCCAATATACGGGTCTGGTTATGGGACTCTATGGATCCCAATATCAGCAGCACATGTCTCTATATGGATACAGCCAAAGACATTTGGGATTTCATAAAGCAGTCCTATTCTGCTGCCAAAGATGGTGCGTTTTTCTATGACTTATGGCTCCAAACAATGCATCTTAAGCAAGATTTGCAGTCTGTCACAAAATATGCTACAGACCTCCAGCGACGGTGGTATGAACTTGACCAGTATCAAACAATGAGGTGGTCTAATGCTGCTGATGCAACCCTCCACAAGAACTATATAAATCAGCAATGCCTCTACTGTTTCTTGTCTGGTTTAAATCCAAAATATGATCAGATTCGAGCACAGATCCTCAACACCACTCCTCTTCCAGCTGTATCTTCTGCCATTGAAATACCCCTAAATTTCAAAATACATAATTATATAGTTTATATGTATATCATATATATTATAAGTATATTATATAGTTTATTAGTACGTTATGTTATTTACAAGCACATTATATAGTATTTAATAAAGGTGGTTCATATTAATAAATAATCCGTTTTGAAAATAAGTCGGCTATGATTTTGATGTCATAATATGATCCACGTGTATGTTCTATTATTTTAGTGTATTTATTTGTTTATAATAATGATAGTGTTGATTTTATTACATACACTTAATAAGTTAGTTTTACCATATGTCGGTGACATCTTTTGGTATTTTCTGAAATACCACTAAATTTTAAATACATTTATTTTCTAGTTTACAAATATATTATATAGTTTGCGAGCATATTATACAGTATTTAATAATGACAATGCGTTTAATAAAATAATCTGTTTTAAAACTATGGTAGTGGTGATTTTATCTTCGTATTAATGATCCTTGTATTTCTCTAGCTAACTTGGTATATTTATTAATTAAAAATGGAGTAATAATAATAATGATATGATTCAAAGAGTAATGTTGATTTAAAATACATCTATTATATAGTTTATGAGTATATTAGTTCATGAGCATAATATATAGTTTATGGTATTATACTATAATTTACGAGCATAGTATATAGTATTTAATAAAGATAATTCGTGTTAATAAAATAACATGTCTTAAAATAGGTCGATCGTAATTTTTATGTCATAATAATGATCCTCATGTTTTTATTAATATGGTACTTTTGTTTATTAAAAATGAAATTATAATAAATATTGTATGTTTTAAAGGCTATGATTGATTTTTAATTTAACTTTTGTTACTTACTTTAATACTATAATTATTGTTACTTAATTTAAGAGTCAATTTTATCTTTTCATATTTCCTAACTCTATTTACTAAGTCGGTTTTATCTTTCCATATTTTCTGACTTTAGTTAATAAGTTAGTTTTGTCCTTGTGTATTTCCCGACTCTATATATTACGTCGGTTGCGTCTATCCATATTTCCTTAATTTGTTTAATAAATAAGTTTATCTTTACGTATTTCCTAAACTTTAGTTTTCTAGTATTCAATTAAACGGTTTAAGTATCTTCATTAATAAATAAGTTTATATTCCTTCTGGTTCGCATTCCCCCACTTTTTAGACTTCTTGGTCAGCTATATAAGGGTTGTGATCCTACTCATTTTCATCAGCCAATCTAGTCTCATGTCTTTCCCATCTCCCTCTAGTCATCTCTTTTTTTTTTGCATTCTTCTATGAGCCATACAACAAGATATTGCTTCTTCATTTCCTCTCTATTTACTCTTCGCTCCACATACAAATATATATATATACATATATACGTCACTCATCCCTACCTTACCAGCGCATATGTAGGCACAAACAAAAGGAAAAAACAAATGCCCTTGTTACTTTCCATACACACGTATAACAAAAATTAAAAAAAATAGTAAGAAGGAGATCCAGCCTGTCAACTCACACACAAAGGGTAAAGTAGAGATGGAGAGATAAGTCAGTTTTCTTCCTACGTAATCCGCGGCGCATAGGTAGCAGAGCTCCGAATTTTTGAAAGACAACATTAATAGATTTCATGCTTGGTTGTTGCAAATCGTTGCTAAATATCAGGTAAGTTACTGCGTTCACTAATTTTGTATTAACTGCGTAAAATAAATCTTTTTGTAGTGGTTGTGATTCCTGTCTGTGAGTGACTATTATTTTGGAAATGAAATGTTTATGATAATGATTACTGGAAATATTAAAGTGCGTGGTTTATTTTATGGTAAATAATTGAGTATTATTTTTAGAGGAGAGATGAATGTGAAATGTTAATGATATGATCATGTGGAATTGTAATTATTTAGTCATGATTATTGTGGCATGATTGAGTTTTGGTGGTATATGTGGATTAAAATGAGATTATAAGGTGAATAATAATAATGAATAAAGGAATTATAAGGAAGAGTATACCATGGTACATTTGGGCCGTATTAGGACACATGGATGAGATGATAAATGCGGGCCGCATTAGGACGCATAAGTTTGAGATACTGTGGGCCGCACTAGGACACAATTAGCCCTAGATCTACTCCTTAGTCCTTTGAACTGTTGAGGGGTGTGCACACTTAAGGATTTAGTGGCTTGGTTGGATTCCCGGCTGCGTGTTGGGGTCGGGTTACAGCTGCGTGTTGTACCCAAAGAGAAAATAAAGTTGTTTTGTCCTGGCTGCGTGTTGGGACAAGGAAGATAATTAAATGAAATTGACAACTATATTCTTGAGTTAATAAGAAATCATGGAGTATTCTACCATACTGATAATTTTATTGTTGTGTGTTAATATTATTGAAATAAATTGTGTGTTGTGTGGTTATATCGTTAAAATGGTTTTCAAAAGAGAAAATATTTTTACAGAGTGTAGTGGTAGCTTACTCAGTTTTTCTGACTTTATCGTGGCCCTTTCTATGTTTGTTATGATTTCTGCCACATCACTGATGAAGTCCTTGGGGTTTGGGAAGGCGACTCCACATAGTCTGATTATTTATAGTTGGATTTTATTTTTGGCTTGATAATTCTACATTTGTAAGAAATTATTTTAATAGGCATTGTATTTACTTTATTAATAATAATAGGTTGTTAGTGAGTTAATTATTTAGTCCTTAGCACATGTTTAGTTGCGAGTGTGGCAATAATGCCCCGGGTTTAGGTTTCGATTCCGCTGCTTACTAATATTAAACTTGAACTGCAAAAAAAAATTGACCAATTAAAAGGTTAGAAAATACGGGGTGTTACAGCCATTGCTACTGTCAAACATGAAGAAAGTAGGTGTAATATCATGATGAGCACCAAGACAGTTGACAGCACCGCTCTTGCTGCCAAATCTGCTATTTCAGATGCTAAGGCGACTAAGGAAAATAAGGGAGGACGATGGTGTGAACATTGCAAAAGATCTAACCATAATGTGAACCAGTGCTGGAAGCTATATCCCCATCTACAAAAAGAAAAGAAGGGCCATGAAAGGCGTGGATCTAGTGCTGGGCGTGCTAACTCAGCCACTCCCTCATCCCGTTATACTGCATGCAACTCTCTCCTTCACCCATTTCTGCGGAGGAAATACATAAACTTCGTGCGAAGTTAGAGTCTCTTGATGGTTCAAATGATTCTGGTCATAGCTCTTTGGCCTTTCAAGGTAAGACCTCTACTCATTTTTGTCTTAATGCTTCAGAACAAACCTCTCCCTCCAAATGGATCTTGGACTCAGGTGCCACCTCTCATATGACTGTTGTTTCCTCTTTATTTTCTCATTATCACCCCTGTTCCACACCTAAACACATTACCACTGCTGATGGAAGCTCTACACGTGTTGTTGGACATGGCACAGTTATTTTTTTCTGATCAGCTGCATCTGAAAAATACCCTACATGTTCCAAACTTGGCCATGAATCTTGCCTCTATCTACAAACTAACCGTGGACCTTAATTGCTTTGTTGTTTTCTTTCCTTCATGGTGTATCCTACAGGATCTGCGCACGGGGAGGATGATTGGAACTGCTAAGCAACGAGAAGGGCTATACTATCTTGATACACTGGTTGTCGCCAACCCCCCACAAAAAGCTCTTACCACCGTCACTGCTGATATCAACACCATTTGGCTCCACCATCAGCGCCTTGGTCATCCATCCTTTCATGTTCTCAAAACCATATTTCCTAATATTTTTAGTAGTATTGATATTTCCACCTTCCAATGTGACGTGTGTGAACTTGCTAAGCATTCTCGTGTATCTTTTCCACAAAGCAATACAATAAGTCATTCTCCTTTTGATCTTATTCATAGTGATGTTTGGGGTCCTTCTCCGGTTGCTAACATTTCTGGTGCACGTTGGTACATCACATTTATTGATGACTGCACTCGTTTTATGTGGGTCTTTCTAATGAAACACAAAAGTGAAGTGAGTACAATTATTCCCATCTTCTGCAATATAATTCACAATCAATTTTCCACCACTATAAAACGCTTCCGTTCTGATAATGCCCTCGATTATTTCAATCAAAATGTCACATCCTTTTTCATGTCAAAAGGTATTGTCCATGAGTCTTCTTGTCCATACACACCTCAACAAAATGGTATTGCTGAGAGAAAAAACTGCCACCTTATTGAAGTAAGTCGTGCCCTACTCTTCCAGTCTCCTAAACATTATTGGGGGGAAGCTACTCTCACAGCCTGTCACCTTATCAATAAACAACCCACTCGTGTGCTTCAAAATAAATCCCCTCTTGATTGCCTTCGTCACTTCTTCCCCCATACCAAAATCTCTTCTGATCTTGATCTACAAGTGTTTGGTTGTACTGTTTTTGTTCATATTCCTCCACCTCAAAGGGGGAAATTGGACCCACGATCTACTAAGTGTATCTTTTTGGGCTATTCCCCAACCCAAAAAGGATACAAGTGCTACAATCCCGCCACAAAAAGAAGCTACATCACTGCTGACGTTACCTTTCATGAAGCTGACCCATTTTACCCTAACTCTACCACTTCTTTATCCTCTACTCAGGATCCTCATATTGCTCCACCACTCCCTACCTACACTATTACACCCTCTTCACCAAATCTGCTAATTCACAACCATCATCATCGAACATACCACCACTCACACTTGATTCATAACCATCTCAATCTGACCAACAATCATCATCTCCTAACTTACGAACCCCAAATTCACCACCAACTCAACCTACTCCATCTTCGACCAAATCCTCCAACCAAGACCAAACCACCCCACCTCATGTGACACGGGTGTATTCAAGAGAGCACTGGTCGACTCCATGGCTGACGCAGGACCAAGCGTCTAAGCCATATAATGATTCTCTTCCTCAAGAGTCCTCTCCACTAATTGCCTTACGCAAAGGTGTACATCAGTGCACTAAAGCTCCTCTCTATCCTTTGGCTAATTTTGTTACCTTTAACAATTTTTCTCCTTCTCATGCCTTGTTCGTTCAAAGCCTTAATGATATCCGAATACCTAATTTTGTTTCTGAAGCATTGAGCAAGAAAGAGTGGAGGGATGCTACGCAGGAGGAAATTCGAGCTCTTGAACAAAATCATACTTGGGAAATTGTGACTAAACCTCCTGGCAAGCATGTTGTTGGTTGCAGGTGGATCTTTAATGTCAAATACAATGCTGATGGTTCACTCGAGAGGTACTAAGCTCGCCTTGTGGCTAAAGGGTATACTCAGACATATGGCATTGACTATCAGGAAACCTTTGCTCCTGTGGCCAAACTCAATACTGTCCGCATTCTTTTATCCTTGGCATCCTACTTCGATTGGCCATTATCACAATTTGATGTCAAGAATGCTTTCCTCCTTGGTGATCTACATGATGAGATTTATATGTGCATTCCCCCGGGCTTCAATGATGATTCAGCATCAGCATCTACCTCCTCCAAAGTATGTCGATTGAAAAAGGCTTTATATGGCCTCAAGAAGTCCCCTCGAGCTTGGTTTGACCGCTTTTCCAAGGTTGTTCGCGCTGCTGGGTATAGTCAAAGTTAGGGCAATCATACTGTATTCTTCAAGCACTCTCGCCTAGGGGGAGTGACTATTCTTCTTGTATATGTTGATGACATTATTGTCACCGGTAATGATCCAGCAGAGAGACAATAACTAGAAAAGCAACTCAAATCAAAATTTGAGATGAAGTCCCTTGGCTCTCTCAAGTATTTCCTTGGGATTGAAGTTGCTCGCTCATCACAAGGCATCTTTATCAGTCAACAAAAGTATATCACAGACTTGCTAAGTGAGACAGGAAAGGGTGCTTGTAGACCAGCTACTTCACCAATGGATCCCAATCAAAAGCTTAACATTGCCCATGATGAACCCAAGGTTGATTCAGCTATGTATCAACGTCTATGTGGCAAGCTTATTTATCTCTCCCATACCAGACTGGACATCGCCTATGCGGTTAGTGTCCTAAGTCAATTCATGCATGACCCAAGGAAACCACATCTGGAAGCAGCCTATAGGGTTATGCATTACCTAAAATGAAGTCCAGGACAAGGAATTTGGTTTAAGAAGGGGGAGCAGTTAACAGTTCAAGCCTTTGCCGATGCTGACTATGGTGGCTCACTTATGGATCGAAGGTTTACTACAGGTTTTTGTGTATTTCTTGCAGGAAATCTTGTGACATGGAGAAGTAAAAAACAGAATGTAGTGGCCCGATCCTCTACTGAATCTGAATTAAGAGCTCTTGCCCATGGTCTTTATGAACTTCTCTAGATTAGAATTATCCTTTCTGATTTAAAAATCAAATGGAAGGGACCGATGGAGCTGAGGTGTGATAACAAATCAACAATCATCATAGCTCATGATCATGTCCAACGTGATCATACCAAGCATATTGAGATTGACCGACACTTCATCAAAGAGAAAGTTGAAGGAGGTTTGATTGATCTATGCTACACAACCTCTGAAGATCAAATTGCAGATGTGTTTACCAAACCTCTTCACAGTCCTAGGTTTCGTAGTCTTATCGTCAAGCTAGGTATGAATTATATCTACAAACCTAGTTTGAGGGGGAGTGTTGATATATCAGGTAAAGAATATATATCGAACAGACACTATTAGCCTAGGAAATAGTTTCTTTATTAATTCTGTAATTATTAGTCTCTAGTGGCTGTTCAGGTTATAATTAATTATACCTGTTCAGATTCTTTACTTTTTATTTATAGTTCCTAGATAGGCACTTCAAGGGGTTTATTCTAGACTCTTCCTAAGTGTCTCTTCCCTTAGATGACTCTACTATAAATATTGGATTGTATATCTGTTTTGTACATCTTCAATCAATAATAAAACCCTCTAAAACTACTGGACATGTACTGTAAAACTGATGTCTGGTTTTGTGTTGGTCAAATAGTTAAGTTTTCCTACCAACCGTCTGTAAATAGTGGGATTATCTAGAGGGGTCCCATCAGTAACACGTAGTTACTTGCCCATTACCATCGGCCCCTTCGTGATTCTTTCATCAGAACAAGTGTATTCCTTCAAGAACTCCAAGAAAAATTTTCGTTGTGAAAGAATATACCCTTGATTGTATGGAATGAACTTTATTTTCAAAAAATAATGTAAAGTTCCAAAATCTTTGATACGAAAGTTCAAATCTAGTGCACGCTTGATTCCATCAATTTCCTTATAACAAGCACCAACAATCAATATGTCATCCACATAAACTGCAATAAACACTTTACCCTGGGTAGTTTCCTTATGAAAAAGTGAGTAAACTTTCTTTGATTGAATGAAATCTAGAGTGTGAAGAAAGCTGGCCAGTTTGGAAAACCATTGTCTGGAAGCTTGCTTAAGTCTGTACAATGATTTCCTCAGCCGACATGCCTGATTTTCCCCTGTGACTTCCAGTCCTTGAGGTAGATGCATGTAAACTTCTTCATCAAGATCACCATGAAAAAAGGCATTGTTGATGTCGAGTTGATTGATGATTCACCCTTTGTTAAGTGCTACAACAATAAGGGATCGAATTGTTGTTAACTTAACTACCGATGAAAAGGTTTCATGATAACCTAAACCATGACGTTGGGTGAACCCCTTTGCTATCAACTGAGATTTGTATCGCTTCAACGTTCCATCTGACTTGAGTTTAACTTTATAAACCCATTTGCACCCAATAACCTTCTTTCCTCGAGGAAGAGTCACAATATCCCATGTATCATTTTCTTCTAATGCTCGTAACTCTAGCTGCATGGCTGTCCGCCAGTGTTCATGCAAGACAACAGATTGATAACTATGCGGTTCATCCATATCTGCACTGTGACTACACCGATCAAGGTATGTCGAAGAAAGGAGAGCCACGGATATGACGGGTGTAGTTTCTGTTAAACTAACACAATGAGTAAGAGAGTTGTCAGGAAGATTTGTTGACCCATACACTCTTTCATCTAGGATCTGTTGAAAGCAAGAATTGCACACATAATCATCTAAGTAACTTGGCTTGTGAGCCACTCTACTTGTACGTCGTAAATCTGTTTGATTGGAATCACTTGAGTCTTGAGGAGGAGAAGAATCGATATCAAGTTGACTTTTTTATAACAAGGGTTCTTCATCTACTAACATAGGAGGTAGAATGTTCTGATCCTCTGTTGTGTTAGAGTGTTGATATTGTTGCATGTCTGATGTTTGGAATGGAAAAACATGAACATGAAACTTAACATCTCTACAAACCTCAACCATGTGATTCTCCAAACTCATTACTTTATACCCTTTCTTTCGGTCATCATCTCCTAGATATATGCAAGCTTCTCCTCGTGGGTTGAAGTTTCCTCTTTTTGGACCAACAATTGTCTTATAACACAAGCATCCAAAAGGTTTAATCTCACTGTATGATGGTTTGTTCCCGTGCAAACTTTCATATGGAGTTTTCCATTCAATGCCTTGGTGGGTAGACGATTGATTATAAAGGTTGCATATAGTATACATTCTCCCCAATATTCAAGAGGAACATTGGATTGAAAGAATACCGCCTTCGCCGTTTCCAAAAGATATTTGTGCTTCCGTTCTACTATAGCATTTTGTTGTGGCGTATAAGAGCATGTTGTTTGATGCGCTATCCCCTGCTGCGCAAAATAAATTTTCCCTTCATTCGAACTTCCTAGCTCTTTGGCATTATCAGTTCTCACCACTTTAACCTTTGCTTCAAACTGTGTTTCTACTATTCTAATGAAAATGACAATGGTCTCCCAAGCATGTCCCTTTTGTTTAATGAGAGTAACCCAAGTTGTACGTGTAAAATCGTCGACGAAGCAAACAAAATATTTATACCCGTTGTAAGTGTTCATACTAAACGGGCCCCAAACATCGATATGTAACATCTCGAATGCTCTCTTGGTCTTGCTTTTAGAATTGCTAAATGGTAAACGTCGAGCCCTTGATTTGTAGCAAACATCACAAGCATAGTTTGAAGAAAAATCTGTCTCTTTTATTAGACCAAGTGTTACAAGCTTTCGAAAAGGCACATGCCCAAGTCTAATATGCATTTCTAAAGCCTTTGGGCTAACAATATCAGTCTTCTGGTTATGACAGCCCAAAACAGTGTGGCAGCCCATACTACTCCCGTGATCTGCTGATGTGGAACTCGTTGTTACAACTGGACTAGCACGGCCCAAGTTATTTCTGGCCCAACTATTGAATCGACCTGTATCCAGTACGTACAGGTTATCTCTTGCATCTCCCATCTTGCTACTCTGCCCTGCAATATGGCCTTGGGCGGAGCAACCAGTACAATAAAAAATCAGAGAGCAACTGAATTGCTTAACTAGTTTTGTCACAGATACGAGATTGAACATGAAGTTTGGTATGTACATCACTTCTCTCAATCTCGCATTGCTTCCCAGTTTCACATCTCCAATGAAATTAACAATTTAGGGACTCCCATCTGGTAATATCACCGTTCTCTCTTTCTTTAATCTTCTCCAATTTTCAAACATGCAATCGGCTCCCGACATATGGTCGGTAGATCCGGAGTCAATTAACCATTGTCCTTCGAAAGAATTACCAGAATAACTACTCATAAGGAAAATTTGTTGCTAACGCAGAAGGTATCATTACCTGAAAAATTGCAGTAGTTGATTCCTTCTGTGCTAGTCTCTATGGTCTTGTTCTGCAGTAAATCTGTGATTTGTTGCAATTGTCTCGGTGTTAAGCCTTCTCCTTATTCATCCCTACTGTTACTTTGTCCCGGATCTGTAACTAATTGACGTACGCCTTCTTTATTCGAGCTAGCACTTTGTCACGCCCATGGATTTGGTAACAATCAGCCACTGTGTGACCCAGTTTCTTGCAATGGGTGCAAGTTTTCCTCTGGTAACATTCCTCATAACTGTGCCCTAGTTTTTTACAGTGAGAACAAATTATTTTCTTCTTGTCGAACCTTCTACTAGGGTTCTTGGAATTGTCGCCTCCAACAGTGGCCTGGCTAGAAAAAGACATTGAATCATCATTTTGGTAATTATCTCCCCTCTGTTCTTCCTCTTAAACAACTAAGGAGAACGCTTTCTCAAGGGACGGTGTTTCTTTCATTGCTAATATGGACAAATATCTTCGATTTAACCCCATAAGAAAATGAATAAGTTTGTCTTCTTCACCTAATTTCTTGAGGGATTCTCTGGCACCGCAACTACAACCACATCAAGAACACCTGGGCGGAGGACGAGCTAAGTCCAATTCCCCCATGCTTTCTTTAATCTTGTATAGTAATTACCAACGCTTTCTTCACCTTGTTTAATGTTTGATAACTCCCGCTTCAGGTTATGGATAATCGTAAGATTGGTACACTCGAACTGCTTTGACAGGGAATCCCAAAGCTCTTTTGGATCATCAGAAAAAACGTACACTCTCTGCAATATTGGGAGCGAGAGCCATCTTCAACCAAGATAGCACGAGGGAATTGGATCTTTCCCAAGCACCAAAACGAATGACCTCTGACTCATCAGGTTTCTCCACCTTCCCCAAAACAAACCCGTACTTATTTTTCACTTTCAAAGTTGTTATCATGTCTGATTTCCATCCTTGGAATTCTTTGCCGTCGAATTTTGACACCAAGTTCAGACCTGGATTTTCTGCTGAATGGACGTAGATGGGATCATTTACGTCAATGATAGAATTGGATATCGCCGAGTTGGGCGTCGCTGGCTTCTTTCCTTTGTCTGCATCATCCGCCATGCTTGAAAGGAACAAGAAGTGCTAAAGAACCTAAGCTACTGATACCATAATAGAAATATTGTGGGGGGAGGAATAGGCCCAATGGAGGGAATTATATAAAATACCCATACAGACTAGTAAGACCCAAAAACCCATGAGGTTCCATCCTAAAACCAATTGGCATTAGGTGGAGTAGCCCATAAGTGATATGAACTACTTACTAGTTATTTAATTTTTCAATGTGGGACTCACACTTGTTCTCCAACATCCCCCTCACGTGTGAGTCTTTCATCTCCGTTGCCCCCCACATTGCACCCTGCTTGGACCCCATTTGGTACTGGCCCGGTCTCTGCTCCTTGACACAATCCAATTCTACGGTATTGGCCCGATCCCTTCTCTTGGTTCATCGTGACACAGTCCGTTTCTACTCGTGTATCCATTAGGCAGTGGTGAATTACCCAAGGCTGAACCCGGGCTCTAATACCATGATAGAAAACGTGAAGTTTGGCATTGAGAGATTGAGAGAATTGAAGGCAAAGAAACTATTTTTATTATTTTTGTGAATCTGTTGTACAAAATCTAATGATTGAATTTGCTATATATGTTGTTTGCTAGCGTATATCTATTTGTAAAAGATAAAACAGATGTAACTTACAAAATATGAACTAACTAAATCTTTATCTATAACTATCTAATAGAATAAAGCTATGTAAATAGAGATGTGGGCTTAAGTGTTATTAGCGGACTAATAGTTAGTGGGCTTAAGTACTACTATTAGCCCAATAATTGGTGAAATCGTCAAATGTTCATGTATCCAATTCCATGATGGAATGAGGTGCTGAATTTTGAAAGTCCGAGTCATGAAGAATTTCACTTCTTCAATAGTGGTTGGCAATGGTAGTATTCTGTGGGATATAATACGGATCCACAAGCCGTTTTAATCTGCTGGTGGTATAGCTAAGGTCTTTGTAGGGATGTAATATTTTATCTTGGCTTCGGCTGTATCGTTGTGTTTAACACAACTTTAGCTGTATTTACAGCACCCTTGATAAAAAAAGTGAGAAGCTTCGGGAAATGGTACGGAGAATCGAAAACAATTGTTTGAAACAGGAGTTGTTTCTATCCTTAGGAATAGAGAGGAAATATCTCTTAAAGTTAGCATACTTCTAAATAATGTCCTTAAACATGTCGTTTCATATCAGGAAGTAGGACGGTTTTTCATACCTATAACTAAAAATCTAGGAGCCCATGTCTTGCAAATTTAGGGACATAGGGGAAGATAATGAAATGATGAGGAATCATGACTACCCTCGTTACATTGTCATCTTATGTCACTAATATAATGCAAGTATCTCTTAAAAAAACATTCAATGTAACTAAAAAGTTATATCTTTTTAGAAGTCAAAGAAAATTAGCTTCTCACTGATCTTACTAAAACATATGATCCTGCACATGGCCAAAAATAACTTCACCGTCACTCATAACCTTATTGCTCCATCCCACGGCCCGATTTATCTTCTCAAAATTACTCCTGTATCCTACGTAGGAGTAAACGCATTGAAGAAAGTCACGACACACAGAGGAATGGAGGCAGTGGCTTTCCACAATAGAAGAGGCATAAAAATATATAGTCCACCTTTTCTCATGAGTATATTTCATAAATAAATTTTTTTCACTTGGAAGCCAGGTCCAGCGGTATACGCAGCACACATAGCCCACATATAGCAAACAAGCACACGCAGCAAGAATCAAGGGACATCTAGGCGACCAAACAAAACAACACTCATGATCGGCGTCGGGCCAAGGCCTGACCAGCCTAACCGAACCAACCCTTGTGCCACAAGCATGACTGAGGGTGGTCTTGAACCGCCCCACGGTGAGTTCCCTCATCCTCACACCCCTTTGCCCAAAGGCATGGATGTGCGGGGCACTCCACTGAATGAACACCTTCCCTAGTGGAGCAACCCCAGTGCCAAGCACCTTCAGTAGGGACGCACTAGCATGGGCAACGCTGTGCACTCACCACCACCCGGACCATCTCGGCCATGCCGGACACGAGTCCCAACTTAGTGCGTCGCCCCTCGCACTCCCGCACTTGCCCATGTGCGAAACCAGTCATACGACAAGCGCACGCTGGCACAACTTAACATTAGGGACACCGGCAGGTTGGGCAAGGCCCCACAACCATTGGAGCCCACCACCCGAGCTAGAGTTAGTGGGACATGCCAATAGGCATGTTCTAGGCACTCACGTGTCTAGCCAGGTGCTCTCCAGGCAGCCCGGGGTGACCCACGACTAGTTCACCTAGCCGCCGGTGTGGCCCCATGGGCCCAACACCGCCAAGGAGTCCAAGTATCCCGACATCCTCATTCATGGGTAAAATATAGCCTTTGAGGCCCTCGGGCACTTAGGTGCCCAGCCGGGACACAGCCGTATAGGCTGCTTGGGGGCAGGCCAGGCAGAAACTAACCAGTCCCCTAAAGAGGTTAATGTACCTTTCAGGCCAGACCAGACCCAGACATGCCCCTTTGCAGCCAAATCCCAGCATAGTCTAAAAATACTTCAAAAATTCACTAAAATCAGATGCAAGCTCCAATTGCCATGAAACTTTACCAACATCTCTTATTAGTCAAGGGTGACCTTCGGTCTTCTTGGGTCCTCAGAAAAGTTGTCAAAGTTCCACACGTTTTGAGCCAACTTTATATCGGCTGCATCACGGTGTCTGCGGCAGTGCGCAGGTGGTCACTAGGTGCCTGCGGCAGCGCCCAGCACCAGCTTCCTACAGCATCAGGCACTGGGCGCCCCAAACAAGGTCTGGGCGCCTAAGATAGTATCTGCATACCCCAAGGTGCACACGACGAGCCTCGTGGACCCTCGACATTGCACCTTGTGCCTACGGAGACTAGTCAGGGTCTGTCGAGTGCCCGCAACCAGGCACTCGCTTGGACACCCGTGGGCACTCGCGGGGCAACAGGCCAGCTTCGTTGCCTGCCCCACGAGTCCCGCACACATCGAGCAGAGCAGCATTGCCCGACAGCACACACAAGACATCAAGTAATTGAACATAAATATCTTGGGACACATTGGAAAGGCATGAATACTTCTTTCATTGATTATCGAACATGATTACAGGTTACAAGTACATGAACATCATCATATCACTCATTACATGGGCAACATTACAAGACCTTAGCCATATTACAGGGGCTAACTAAAAAATAGGTGTGACAAACCATCCCCCCGCTTAAGCCTTTGCCGTCCCCGGCAAAGAGTCTAGATATTTTTGAATTTTATCCCTAAATTGCCACAAAGTTTCTTGCTTTTCCCAAGTCGCATCCTCTTTTGATTCTCCCTTCCAGTGGACTAGAAAGTCTGTTCGCTTGTTTAAGTTTCTTCCCCGCATCCGGTAAGCCAAGATGTCTTGTACCTCCTTCTGGAACTCTTTTCCGATTGTCGGAGGTGCCTTTATCTCCGTCTCGTGGGCTTCGTTGGCATCTTCGTGGTATGGCTTCAAGTAGCTCACATGGAAGGTTGGGTGAACCTTCAATCTCTCTGGAAGAGCAAGGCGGTAGGCCGCATTGCCTATCCGCTGGATTACTTCGAAAGGGCCATCATAGCGTTGAACTAGGCCTTTGTGCATCGAAGGTTTTATCTTCTTCCTCAGTTGAGGAGTGAGCTTCAGCAGCACTTTGTCCCCAACCCTGAATTCTAATGGTCGACGCTTCTTATCAGCAAACTTCTTCATCCGCGACGCTGCCTTCTCTAGGCTCTCTTTCGCCTTACGATTCATCGTCTGACGATCCTGGGCAAACCGGAAAGCAGCAGGACACTCCCGCGTGGATGACTGCTTAGCCAATTCAGCAGGGGTAAGGGGTTGCCACCCCATCACAGCTTCAGCTGGACTAAGTTGTGTTGCACTGCTCTTGTGCAAGTTGTAGCATAATTGGGTTGTATCAAGGAGATAGAGCCAATTCTTCTGTGAAGCAGACACGAAGTGTCGAAGGTAATCCTCCAACAAAGCGTTGACGCGCTCTGTCTGCCCATCAGTTTGCGGATGGTTTGCTGTTGAAAACTTCAATTTGGAGCCCATAATTGCAAAAAGCGTCGTCCAAAACTTCCCAGTAAAGCGAGCATCACGGTCGCTTATGATATCTCGAGGGAGACCAAAGTGCTTGACAACATTTGCATAGAACAACTTTGTTGCAGTCTCCGCGGAACATGCTATCGGAGCAGCCATGAACACCGCATACTTGAAGAATCGATCAACAACAACCAAGATTGAAGATTTGCCTTCAACACTTGGGAGTCCAGACACAAAGTCCAGGGAGAAAGACTCCCATGGCTGTTCGGGGATGGGCAGCGGATTGAGGAGCCCAACCTCCTTCTTCCTCTCAACCTTGTCCTGCTAACAGACAAGACAAGTCTTGATGAAGTCCTGTACATCATGTACCATCTTTGGCCAATAATAGCTTCGCCGGATCAGGGCGGTTGTTCGAGCTGCGCCGGCATGTCCGGCCCATTTGGTGTCATGGAACTCCAGCATTAGCTCAATACGAATTCTACCTGCGAGGACAACCAAACGTCTTTGCTCATCGAGTAATAAATCATCTTGTAAAGAGAAGCGTTTTGTCTCACCGGTTCGAACCCTCCCATAGACTTGTTGGTACGACGGGTCGGCCTTTGCTGCTTCTCTAATTCGACCTACTAGGTCCGTCTCCACTCAAGAGATTGTAGTTAACACTGCATGGCACCGGCGACTTACGGCATCCGGCACAACGTTGTGCCGCCCAGGCTTGTGGAGCCATTCAAAGTCGAATTCACCAAGGAATTCTTGCCACCGAGCCTGTTTAGGGGATAACTTCTTTTGAGAAGTGAAATAGCACTAGTAGAAAAAAGATTTTAAATGACGCACTTTAAACCACGGTTAAAGATTTAACCGTCGTTTAAATCTTTTAAACCACAGTTATATAGGGGAACCGTCATATATGTTGCACGCCTCATCACATAAATGACGGTTCCATATATAACCGTCATATATAGTTCGTCCGCCTTGAAGATAAAACGACGGTCCCGCAGTAACCGTCGTATAAAGTGTTTATAAACCACGGTTCATTTGGAACCGTTGTTTAAAGATTTACCAAAAGTATTATAAACCACGGTTTTTGTGAAACCGTTGTTTATTGATCCCGTCACATAGGTATTAAACGAAGGTTTCTTAATTAACCGTCGTTTAAAAGTCATTTAATTAAAAACACGACCTTTCCTTTCTTCCTCCTCCCCGCGTTCTCTCTGGTTTTCCCCTGGCGATTTCCCTCGACGATTTTTTCCACCGTCTTCCCTGTCGTCGTCGAGTTGTGCCGTCTTCCCTGTCGCCGTCGAGTTGTGCCGTCCTCCTCAGGCGCCGTCGAGCTTGTGCCCGTCCTCCTCCGCCGTCGAGTTGTGCCCGTCCTCCTCTGGTGGTCGAACTCCGCACGTCGCCATCTTCTCCGCCTCCACCACCCCCTCGCCTGAACCGTCCTCGACTCCACGCACCACGCCCAAGTGGTAACCTAGCTACTATCAATTTTTTTGTTAACATATGGTATATATGAATATGCAATGGCGATGTTGAATATCGATTCTTACGGTAGTTGAACGCGTGGATTTCAAATGGTGATATATATATTATTATACCAATATTAATGAAGTGAATTCATACCTGGTTTGAATTGTTAAACAATTGTTAACAAATGGTAATTCAGCCACTCAAATAACAACCATACTCCTATGGCAATGGCTTAGGAAAGGCTGATATCTTCTTGTTCCTCCATAGCAACACATCAGCAGCTATATACATATATATATATATACAGTTTTGTATAATTAATCCATCCTATACAAACAATCAAATCAACAATATTAAATACCACTTCTTAAAAAAACAATAATAAAATACTTCAAAAATGTGTATATGTATATAAATACATAAATCTTACATTTTCCAGCACCCAACATTATATGGACAGTTTTCTGTCGTCCAAAACCCTTACTTGCATTACTAGACTTGAATGAAGATTCCATTTTATCATCGCTGTGAAAGTTTACATGAGATTTCGGTGTTGGATGTTCATGATGATCGTCTTGCTTCCCCCCCCCCCCCATTGTTTGAAAGTGGATCGGTTGTTATTTGATCCGCCATTTTTATTGATTATTCTTGGGGAAGGTGTTTGTATTGGCACATACAACAAAATGGAAGCAAGAAAGGGAATCAAGAATAATGAAAAAAATTGTCTACAGTTCTCTTAAATGTTTGTTTATGCAGGGGAAAATGAAATGGTTTTCGTAGTAGTCTTTCTGATGTTGCTATTGTGTTTGTTTCTGCCTTAAAAATGTGGAGTATCTAAAAATACGCAATGGTCATGCCAAATTTTTTCCAGAATTTAACCTTATTTTAATTTTATTGAATAGGTGTTTCTACGGTTGAACAATCCCTCTTCCTTCCCATTTGTGACTTGATCATCCCTACTCATTAGGTTAGTTTCTTAAAAATGTTTCAATATTATGGTTTATTCAAAATATCTTTGTTTGTTTATTTGTTCAATTATTCATATTTTTTTCAAATTAAAACCTTATATTCTAATTTCATTGAAAAGGTGTCACTACACACGGTCGGATTGTCTACTTGTCGCACTATCTGCTGCTGTCAACCTCTGCCACCGGTTTGCCTGATCAGAACCCACGGTAAAACCTTGCATTTCTGATTATGATTTTAGAAACAAATACTTATATGCATATGTACATATATATATATATAAAAAATATTGTCACAAATAAACGTTATACTAAATTCTACTTGTATTCTGCAATCATTAGAATATATATTTACACAGTGTGGTGAAATGTGAGATTAAGTTGAAATGGGGTGGTTGTTTTTGTCATTGATCATATATATATATATATACATTTACTATATCCATACTTGTCTGTCTGATAATAATTCGTATGGTTTGCTGAGAATTAATGTTGCTGCTACTGTGTTTGTTTCTGCCTTAAAAAAATGTGGAGTGTCTAAAAATACGCAAAGGTCACGCCAAATTTTTTCCAGAATTTAAGCTGATTCTAATTCCATCGAATTTAACTTTCTTCATAATTACTTACAGTTTCAATTTTTTCATCTCTTGCAGGTTGCTCTGAGGTAGAAGACAATCGAATTAAGACGAGGAGAGCAAAAATAACCGGTAATAACATTAGCTATGTTCGTTTGTTTAATATGTTCAATTATTCAAGTTTTTATAAAATTAAAACCTTATTTTAATTTCATTGAATAGGTGTCATATACTACGTGCAAGAACATCTGTCTACTTGTCTCTTCTCTATCTTGTGTTGTTCGCACTGACCATCCAGTACTCATCAGGTTAGTATTTAAAACGTTTCAATTTATTTTAGTTTTTCTATTAAACAATGGAAAATCAATTCAAACATAGAATTATCTGTCTGAGATTTACCTGATAGAGGTATGTCTTAGATAGTCCCTGTTGGGACTGTCCAATGACCTTTGATCTCACCATCTAGGTTGTGAATGAGTTAATAATATACAGTAGTTCAGTGATAATTTCGTCAGCATTACCCTAGTGTTCTTCTAGTGTACATATATATATGTGAATTGAAACGATTCATATATATATCTACACTAGGAGAACTGTAGGGTAATGCTGCCGAAATTATCACTGAACTAACTGTATATTATTAACTTGTTCCTAGGTGAGATCGAAGGTGATTGGATAGGTTTAGGTTGTTAAATCTGTAAATAAAAAAAGAGGAGATCAATGGAACGAGTTCACGACATCTGGTGTGTGTTGAAAAAGGAGATGGAGCGCTCAGTGATGTACAGTGACAGATTGGACATCAAGTACCTAGAAGGGGTCAATAAATTTTGCAAAGTCCTTGTTGACAATCTTAAACCAAGGGATAAGGGATATATTCGATGTCCTTGTGTCGGTTGCAAGAACGACTTCAAATACCGAGGTGTGGACAAGATTAAGGATCATCTGATTCGCAGAGGGTTTACAGAAGATTATGAAGCCATAACAATACTGCATGGTCAGAATTCAGTACAAGTGTTTGAATGTGCTGATAACGTCGTTGCAGAACAATCAGAAATGGATGCTTCACACGATTTTGGGGATACTCAAGATGATTCACTAGTTAGTGATTCAGATGATCAAGAGGACCTTAATGTGAAATCAAATGAGGAGAGTCAGAGTGTGAGAAAGGAAGTGGTGAAACCTTTCGATATGACTCCTAGGAGATCCCCCATTCTGACACCCAAGTATCTGAAGAAGCTGACAGCCAAACAAAAAATGTTGTATGCCTTTTTCATGACGAGGCCGCAGTCTGTCACCAACTTCAACATGAAAGTGTCTAAGAATGTTTTCCACTCCCCTGAGCCTAGAGATCTGATGATTACCGTGAGCGATCTAAGAGAATTTTTGATGGGAGACCTGCTTAACATCTCTGTGATTCAGGCCTATTGTGTGTAAGTTTCTTTTAAATTATTACATTATCTTTCATTTTTTTAAGCTATTTAATATATCTTATGAAAAAATGTTGTTTAGGTGTTTGACTAGTAGACTGCTAGCGAACAAGAGATTATTAGCCCTTTCTTTCTTGTGTCCGCAATTGATGTCAGCAAGTCAGGCCGCATTGGATGAGCAAGGATGTACAGAGCACGTGAGGCAGGGATTTTGTACTGCGATGCAAAGAAAAAGCAAATATTTGTTGATCCCATATCATCAGATGTAAGTACACAATAACTGGAATTTTTTGCTTCCTAATTACATTATGTGATAAATTAAAAATATTGTTCTACAAAACATTCTTTGTTTTACCTGTGGTAGCAATCATTGGATGTTGATGGTGTTGTGTATCAACTCCTCATGCTTGTTGATACTAGACCCATTGGGCGCTGATGACCTTCGAGAGATCGCTGTAGAGAAATATTTGAAGGAGTGAGTATTTAAAATTTTAATGCATTTTGTATTTATTTTAAGCTTGTCCTAGATTATTGGCAATAAATGACTTCATTTTAAAATGCTGTATTTATGCAGGGGTCATAAGCTTGGTTTGAGTGATGGGAAGAAACCATTCTTCATCTTGGACTTCCATTACATACGTGTAAGTAATCATTTAATTTATGCATGCATTTTTGTATTAAAGTTAAACGTTTAATTTTTTGATCTGTCTAAAGTTGGTAATCCATGGATGGTGTGATGACAGTGTCCTAAATAGCCTGATTCACGGAGCTGTGGCTATTATGTGATGCGGTACATGTTCGAGATTGTACAAAATATTGACACGCTTGATGATAATGACAAGGTAACCCATACCAATCAAAGTTTTAGTTAAAGTTATTGCATTTTAAATAAAATTGTGTGTACTAATGATGATCAGTTTCTTTTTATGGAAAGATTGTTTCTTTTTTCACAAAAGCACGGAGCACGTATTCCAAGGTGGATCTCGACTTTGTAAGAGATCATTTATCGCAGTTTTGGTGTAAAAATTACTTGAGCGTTTCTTAGATCTTATCCTAGTGTAGTTAGACTTAGACTTTTGTTTGTGCTGAAGCAACGTAGACTCTCAAAGTTTGTAAAGTTCAACTCTCTCTTATTTTTGAAAGTTTGAATGGGTTTGTTTGCAATTCGTTTTCGATGTTGCAATTCAAATTGGCAATGGTTTATGGTCATATATAGTGTGGTTGGTTACCAAAGGGCAATACCAGTTGGATGCCCTATACAGGTTGTATATGTGATTGTAAATTGGGTTGTGTTGGAAAACATGTGGTAGAGGCTAAAAAACAAGAAAAACTAAAAAAAAAGAAAAAAAAACCACGGTTATGTAAAAACCGTGGTTTAAAATTCAGTGGAACGACGTTTTAAACCACGGTTGGTTAGAGAACCGTCGTATAAAAGAGTCATATACCACGGTTATGTAGATGAACCGTCGTATAAAAGCCTTACATACCACGGTTATAAAGCCAAACCGTGGTATAAAATCGGTCTGATCCCGCGACAGAAACGGCTTTAAATGACGGTTTTAGCCCAACCGTGGTTTATAATCCGTCTTTTAAACGACGGTTTCAAACCGTGGTTTATTGCGATTTTCCGATATACCACGCGAGTATAAACCACGGTTTATAACCGTGGTATATAGGCAAAATAACCGTGGTAAAAAACATTTTTTGCACTAGTGTAGGTATTGGCCACATTATCCGTGAACACCACAAACTTAGTCCCCAAAAGATAATGCCTCCAGATGGAGAGACAATGTATCACAGCCAACATTTCCTTCTCATGAGTGGAGTACCGCTCCTCGGCTCCCTTCAGCTTCCAACTTTCAAAAGCGCAGGGGTGTCCCTCTTGGATCAACACCCCACCGATCGCCCTACCCGACACATCGGTATGCACCTCAAATGGCTTGTCAAATTCCGGAATTTTAAGTACAGGTGCGGAAGAGATTGCTTGTTTAAGCCAATCAAAAGCTTCTTGTTGGTTGTGCGTCCACAACCAGCTCACCTCTTTCTTCAACAAGTCGGTGAGTGGGGCGATATGTTGGGAGTATCCCCTAATGAACTTCCGATAGTAGTTCACGAGACCCAAAAATGATCTCAACTCCCCGACATCTCTAGGGGCTGGCCAATCCGTGATTGCCGAAATCTTTGCTGGATCCATTGCAATTTTGCCCTTCGAGATAATATGCCCAAGAAAGCTAATCTCTTGTTGCGTAAAGGAACACTTTTCCTTCTTTATGAACAACGTATGTTCACGGAGCCGATCGAGGACTAGCTGCACATGCTGCAAGTGCTCAGACAAGTTGTCGCTATATACTACAATATCATCGAGATACACGACAACAAAGATATTGATATAGCCATAAAGAACATCATTCATTAAGTTACAAAATGTAGCGGGAGCATTACAAAGCCCAAAGGGCATTACAAGAAACTCAAAAGACCCATAACGGGTTACACATGTTGTTTTCCCCTCATCACCCTCCGCTATTCTAACTTGCCAATACCCAGACCGCAGGTCCAACATGGTAAAGTATGATGCCTTCGACAACCAATCGAACAAGTCATCCTGTCATGGAATTGGATACTTGTTCTTGATAGTGACTTTGTTCAGTGCTCGATAGTCGATGCACAAGCGGAGAGACCCATCAGCTTTCCGTTGAAACAAGATTGGTGCTCCGAAGGGTGCCCTGGAGGGCCGGATCTTTCTCGATTCCAGAAGGTCGGCAAGCTGAGTCCGCAACTCTTTAAGCTCCATTGGGCCCATTCGATACGGGACTTGGGCTGGTGGGACTGCGCCTGGGATTAACTCGATTTTACGATCAACCGTCTGCTTTAAATTACTCAAGCGATCATGGGCCCTATCATTAGCATCCTGGGGGAAAAACTGAGCCTTCAGCGCCCTTTTGAACTCCTCCCAACATCGGGTAGGGGTTTGGCCCCATGCACGGTCACGTTCTACTTTGCACCGCCACCATTTCTTGGCATGACCCTCAAGGAAGGTAACCGCCGAGAAGACCTTTTGGTCATCGTCAATGTTATATGCTTCAAAGTGTTCCTCCATGTCGAAGAGGAAATTTTCAAGCTTTTCTGAATCACGAGTCCCATTGTACGGTGAAGGGTCCCGGAGTTTCAACTTTCTCTTTTTGGCTAGACCCAAACTCGGTGACACCGATTCTTGTAGGAGAGCCACTTTCGCACGGAGCTCACGGAGATCCGCGTCATGAGGATCAGTTGAGTTGTGCTGCCCCTCCAAGTTCTCAACCGAGGGGCCAGCCCGAAGCTGGCGCACCTCATTGCACAGAGAGTCCATCATTGTTTCTAGCCTCTCAAGGCTACGGAGCATATTATGTTCCGGACCAAACTCCGAGGCATCTCAGTCAGTGAGGCCGAGTACCCTTTCTATTGTGTTCAGCCTATTTGCAAGCACAGCTCAGGACGTAGTACTAGCAGCCATTTGGGAAACTTGGGTCTATTATGCCAAAATAACTTCTAGCCCGTACGAACTCTGGGTCACTTCAATACCCTTGCAACGTATCGATTAGTGATCAATCCTGCAAAGACAGGGACAACCGACATGTTACGGCTCTGATACCACTTTGTCATGAGTATATTTCATAAATAATTTTTTTTTGCTTGGAAGCCAGGTCCAGCGGTATACGCAGCACACATAGCCCACATATAGCAAACAAGCACACGTGGCAAGAATCAAGGGACATCTAGGTGACCAAACAAAACAACATTCATGATCGGCGTCGGGCCAAGGCCCGACCAGCCTAACCGAACCCCCTTGTGCCACAAGCATGACTGAGGGTGGTCTTGAACCGCCCCACGGTGAGTTCCCTCATCCTCACACCCCTTTGCCCAAAGGCATGGATGTGCGGGGCACTCCACTGAATGAACACCTTCCCTAGTGGAGCAACCCCAGTGCCAAGCACCTTCAGTAGGGACGCACTAGCGTGGGCAACGCTGTGCACTCACCACCACCCGGACCATCTCGGCCATGCCGGACGCAAGTCCCAACTTAGTGCGTCGCCCCTTGCACTCCCGCACTTGCCCATGTGCGGAACCAATCATACGACAAGCGCACGCTGGCACAACTTAACACTAGGGACACCGGCAGGTTGGGCAAGGCCCCACAGCCGTTGGAGCCCACCACCCGAGCTAGAGTTAGTGGGACATGCCAATAGGCATGTTTTAGGCACTCACGTGTCTAGCCGGGTGCTCTCCAGGCAGCCCGGGGTGACCCACAACTAGTTCACCTAGCCGCCGGTGTGGCCCCATGGGCCCAACACCGCCAAGGAGTCCAAGTGTCCCGACATCCCCATTCATAGGTAAAATATAGCCTTTGAGGCCCTCGGGCACTTAGGTGCCCAGCCGGGACATAGCTGTATAGGCTGCCTGGGGGCAGGCCATGCAGAAACTAACCAGCCCCCTAAAGAGGTTAATGTACCTTTCAGGCCAGACCAGACCCAGACATGCCCCTTTGCAGCCAAATCCCGGCATAGTCTAAAAATACTTCAAATATTCACTAAAATCATATGCAAGCTCCAATTGCCATGAAACTTTGCCAACATCTCTTATTAGCCAAGGGTGACATTCGGTCTTCTTGGGTCCTCAGCAAAGTTGTCAAAGTTCCACACGTTTTGAGCCAACTTCATATCGGCTGCATCACGGTGCCTGCGGCAGTGCGCAGGTGGTCACTAGGTGCCTGCGGCAGCGCCCAGCACCAGCTTCCTGCAGCATTAGGCACTGGGCGCCCCAGACAAGGTCTGGGCGCCTAAGATAGTATCTGCATGCCCCAAGGTGCACACGACGAGGCTCGTGGGCCCTCGACATTGCACCTTGTGCTTACGGAAACTAGTCGGGGTCTGCCGAGTGCCCGCAACCAGGCACTCGCTTGGACACCCGTGGGCACTCGCGGGGCAACAGGCCAGCTTCGTTGCCTGCCCCATGAGTCCCGCACACGTCGAGCAGAGCAGCATTGCCCGACAGCACACAAGACATCAAGTAATTGAACATAAATATCTTGGGACACATTGGAAAGGCATGAATACTTCTTTCATTGATTATCGAACATGATTACAGGTTACAAGTACATGAACATCGTCATATCACTCATTACATGGGCAACATTACAAGACCTTAGCCATATTACAGGGGCTAACTAGAAAATAGGCGTGATAACCTTCCTCTAACGGATGGATTACTTGCTCAAATACAATGATCTGGAAGACAAGAAGGAGGATGTTCAGGCACATCTGGAGGATGATGTAAGACAAGATCGGAAGGCAGTTCCTACTGTCAAGCTTTGGCTTGAAAATGAGTTACCTGAGCTCACTAACGTCCCAATGATATCAAAACCTGTTTATTGATGCAGAGGTTTTGACGAAAGTTGGGAGATGCGGTTTGGGCGTTGTTGGAACCCACTTTCTTGTCATCATTAATTGGTGTGCAAATGGTTAAAACGGATATCTGCTAACCAAAATTTAAAATAAAGTACGGTGTTCGGTTATAACTGAATTATTCGAATTTAATATTAATATCCATTTTAACTGATATCCGTTTTTGATGTTACACTAATAACCATTAACCGCCTGATAATTAAGTTCCAGAAATAACCGAACTAACCGAACTTCCAACAATAACTGAAATAAGAACTTCTTAAAATAACCGAAAAAATAAACTTTCCAATTAACCAAAATAATCAAAACTTAAACCTGATTGGGTGAGTAGTAAATATTAGATAAAATTATTGGGTTAAGAAAAAAATAAAGTTTGTAAAAGTTTGGTTATTACGGATAACCATAATTTGAATTTTAATATCCGTTAACCAAACCGTACATCATTGGATAACCATTTTCACTAAAATAACCAAAGTAACTGAAATAACTACCCCATAACTGTAACAATTAATCCACAATTTAAGGAAATTTTTTTAACATTGCAACCAACGTATACTTTTTGGATTTTCATGTCTATAAATAGCAATTGAACTTTAGTATTTTTCATTCATTCACTGCAAGTTTTCTAGCAAGGGTTCCTATACATGTGCTCTCAACTTCTAAAAATATATTCTTTCGTGAGATATTATTTGAATGAAGTTGTAAAAGTCCAGTAAAAACTATATTCTACTCTGGTTGTCAAGGTATGATTTTTATTCTTTTGTTATCTTTATTATCTAATTTATTTATGTCTTTTTTAATTCTAATTTCCATTTTATAGTTTTTGTATTTTTTCTTTAGCATCTATTTCCCTATAACTTTACATATTGAATTTCAATTATTATTCTAAGTTTTTTTTCTATTTTATCATTGTGCAATATTTTTGTTTTATCATTTATAAAGGGCTCAATTTTATAATTTCGCCCCTTGGCCCCTGAAATCTTAGGAACGATACTGTGTTGGATACCACAAGATGATGGTGGTACAAAGCATTAGAACTGTTTGCTTGAAGCCTAATATTAGAAGTGAAGAACTGAACTTGAAATGTGATGTATGTGGTTAAGATTAGCACACACACATAATCTTCTTCGAGAAATTGTTACGTGAGTGGTATGAGTTATGCCCATGAAAAGATAATTTGTCTCGCAAGACAATATAAAAAAATGAAGAGTGAAAAATGTAGACATAGTTTGCACCCCTTTAACTTCACAAAATATGTTGCACAAAATTGTAGTGTGATTTTAGGAAAATCCCCTCCTTAGTTGCATGTTAAGTTGGATTCCTAATTCCACTACTAAAGAGGTTAAGATTTGCGGTAAAACCTAACTAGATGCAACCAAACGTGGCCAGTTCATCGAATAATCAAATACTTTACGCAGTTTGTTTTGATTTTTCATGATAACAACTAGGCTGTTACTTTTCGTTATTACGGGGATGCAATCGAGACACATGATTTATGTCAATGAAGCTTCACAATTGAGAGCATGATAGTTGGATCTAAAATTTTCAATTTGGGTCACTTGGTTTAGATTTGGTTCGGATAACTTCGGTGAATTATTTGATATTTGGTTGGGCTCAGTTTGGATCGGGTGAATTAAGGTTTTTGGTTATATTTGGGTTTGTGATACTTTGGTTGTGTTCAGACTAGTTAGGGTATCACGGACTGGATGAGATTTGGTTGAAATACTAAATCAAGTTATTTTGTGGATTATATACGTGTTAGGTCATAAAGAGAATTTGGGTGACTCTGATTTCGGTGATTATAGCTTAGGTAATTTCAATCAGGGTGGTTTTCGGTTTGACCTATTTTGTGTTTCAGTTTGGATAGTTTCGAGTTTCGGGTCATTTTTTAAAGGGAAATTTCATGATATACCCCTGAGGTTTGAGCGAATTTTACGAAATACCCCTGAGGTTTCATTTTCACTACAAGATACCCCTAGGGTTTCATTTTCTTTACGAGATACCCTTGAGGTTTCATTTTCATTACGAGATACCCCTAAGGTTTCAATTTTATTACAGGATTCCCCTCCGTTCAAATTCAGACATATATTATATTTTTCATATCCCTATTTTACCCTCGCACTGTAACCTCAGGGGTTTATGGTCAATTTTTTTTATAAATTTTTAAAATAAACAAAATACACAAAAAATAATTAAATATCATATAAATTTTGAAATTAATTTTAAAAAATGAATATAATTAAATAAAAATAAATAAATAAATGGAAATGATGAAATAATAAAAATTAAATTTATTTGAAAAATAAACATAAATTTTAAAAGTGTTATGTAGCGATGACTTAAAATCGTAAAAAAATTATAACAATAATATGAAGAATATTAAAAGTAACAATTATATAGTACATAGAAAACGCATTATTTAAAATTGAAAATAAAGTATAAAAACCATAAAATATGATTATTTTTCTTGTGATTGTTGATATCAAATAATATATTTTTTAATAATTTTTTATAATTTATAAAATTATTTAATAATTTAATATATTTAATGTATTTGCTACAACTTTTTGATTTTAAGTCACCGCTATAATAGTTTTTAAATTATGTAACAATATATATTTTCCAAATAAATTAAATTTGTATTGTTTAGTCATTTTTATTTATTTTTGAAAATTTGTGATTTTAATTCTTTTTGTTTTTATAATTTTTATTCATTTTTAAAACTGAATTCAAAAATTTATGTGATCGTTAATTAATTTTTGTATATTTTTTAAATTTACAAAAAAATTTGTCATAAACCCCTAAGGTGACGGTGCGAGGATAAAATAGGGATATGAAAATTTTAATATATCAGAAGTTGAACGGAGGGGCATCCCGCAGTAAAATTGAAATCTCTGGGGCATCTTGTAATGAAAATGAAACATCGGGGTATTTCGTAAAGAAAATGAAACCTTAGGGGTATTTCGTAGTGAAAATGAAACCTCAGGGGTATCTCGTAAAATTCACTCAAACCTTAGGGGTATATGTTGTTAAAGGTCAAATTTTAGGTTCGGGTTGAATTTATTGCTTTGAATCACTTTTGCTAGGTCTAGTAGATCTAAGTTTTTTTTTTTCAAACTCTTAGCTATACGATAGCTATCTTTGTCTACATTTGTAGTGGTACAGTTTGTGTACAATAAAAGTGCATGTTTTATAAATTTACCGTACAGTTTAAAAATTTTGTATGTACATCTATTACAATTTTAGTAATATCAGAATTTAATGTAATATTAGAATTCAATATATACATTTATAAAATAAAAATAGTATATATGTATGTATGTAACAATCTATAATTACATGAAGATGGAAGATGATTTTCTAGTAGATTTAATTTTTTTAAAAAAGTTAAAGTGCAGGTTATTTTTCTAATAACAGTTAGAGCCCAGGCTTATTGCAAGTGTATGCCTACCAAATGAGATCAAATATATGGGAACGTAATCGAGTCCAGTCTTATATGTAGACTAGGCAAACGGGATATCCGTTCGAGTTTTGGGTCATATTTTTTCAGGTTGATATCTGCTCGGTTCATTAAATTTTTGGGTCATTTTGGGTTCGGGTCATTCAAATTCGGATCAAATTAGGTTTGGGTTGTAATAGTGTCAGATAGAATCGGGTTTCAGTTATTTTGGGTCATGGTTAATATTTTTTGAAAAAGTTATTAAATAAATATATACCCAATTTCTATAAGAATATACTACATATAGATTACAGAAAAGTCAATACAATGCCTATTATGAATTTCATTCGGATATACTAAGTTTGAATAAAGTTTGTTGTCATATTTATTTGTGTCATTCAGGTTTGGAACAATTTATGGTCACTATTCTTTCATGTTATTCAAGTTTGGCTAATATTTAATTACTATTATTTCGGGTCATTTCATGTTCGGGTTGGTTTCGGGTTATAAATTTTTCGGGTCATTTCAGGTTCGGGTCATTTTGAGTTTACCTAATCGGATTTCAGGTTTATTATATTCAAATATTTTCGAGTTTCGATCAGGTTTCAGGTTCAAATAAAAGAGACAAATTTTTAGGTTGGATGAAATTTTAACACCTATTAATTGGTCATGAAAAAGACAGAAAATTAATTTCCTCTAAATCTGTCTTTTAAAGAGGTTCAGCAATAGGCTCAGAAAACGGGCCAGAGATAATTTGGCGCAGAAAGACGACTTTATAATGATAAAAAACGCGATAGCTATAGCCAATTAGGAAGCCCAAAACTACATGTCCCAAAATAAACATGATTTCCAGACGCGTATGGGAGGGACTTATCCTAGAATGGTTCTGAACTTAATAGTGGTCACTGGATTAGAAGAACGAAAAACAGAGGGTCCAAATTTCATCTTATAATAATCAGCCAATAAAAGACTAATTTGAATTTGGTACATATTTTGTGGGATTCTGCAGTTTCTATTCCTCACAATTCCTTTGCAGATTACCTCTATTACTAACTATTTGTCTTATCGAAATATAAAAAACTGTATATAATACTAGTTGCTGAGTCAAATCAATATAAATGCGATTCTTGACTTTGAAATTTGTAAGGTATATGAAAATCACTCAATATACACTAAGCGATAATAAAGAAAAAAAATCATTATGTTATGTTTAGGTATAGTTTTTGCTAATAATGTTTTGATGCGCATTATAAGTAGAAAAAGTTCTAAGTAAGTGATAACCTTATTTGTTTTCTAGTAATACGGTTATTTTTCTAGTATAGTTTTTTTTAGTTTAATATTAAATAAAAAACGTAATTCGTTAAATGTAATTTGTGTAATATTTTATTGTTAGAGACGAGTTAGGTACTATACTACAAAATGTATCTTTTAAATACCGTCATGAGCATAGGCATACACCACAGATTCCTAAATAAAACACCTTACACCTGTTGAATAAGCACCTGTTTATAATCAACACAAGTTGTGGTAACAATTCTAATGATAAAGTCATTGGTATTGTTTGCTTGTTAACGAGTTATAATACACCGACATCCATTTAAAATAATACCACGAATACTCTAATGAAACACCTAGAATATGTTCAATATGGGCTAATGTGGCGTAGTCGTACACCACAAATTACTGAACTAAAAACCTTGCACATGCATGTTCAATAAGTACCTGAGTGTAATCCAGTCAAGGTAATGGTAACAATTGTAATCGTAAAGACATTTGTAATGTTTTCTAGCAAGCAATATATAATACGCCGACAACAATATAACAGAATACCATGAATTCACTTATGAAATACCTAACACTTGTTTGATATGTACCTATTTAAAATTCAGTCATGAATAGAACCATACACCACAAATTCTTGAACTAAACACCTCGAACCTATTCAATAAGTACCTATATATAAACTATACAAGGTGCTGGTAACAATTTTTTAATCGTAAAAACATTGCTATTGTTTTCTACCAAAAAAGTTTAATACATCAACATCAATATACTAAAATACCACAACTCCAATGATGAAACACCAAGCACTTGTTCAACAAGTACCAATGTTTGTATACCATCATGAACAGTCATACATCACAAAATTTTGAATTAAACACATTGCACCTATTCATTAAGTACCTACGTATAAACTATAAAAGGTGTTGGTAACAATTCTATTCATAAAGACATCAGTATTTAGTTATTTACATATGAAGTGGATAACACATAAAAAAAAAAGTTTACCCTACACCACACACCCTACAAAACACTCAAGGAAAGTTAAAACGTTGAAGGTTTATTTTATGCTTTGAAGTTCAGTGTTTAGGATCTATTGACCCTAAACCACAAACCCTTAAAATCTGCCAAGTCAGTGGCGACATTATAGAGTGCAAAACCACCCCAAAAGATTACCCTACACCACACCCCTAAACCACCCTATGAAAGTTAAAACATCGAAGATCTATTTTATGGTTGAAGTTCACCGTTAAAGGTTAGTTGAGTTTGTGGCAATAATATGATGTGCAGAACAAATAAAAAAGATTACCCTACACCTCATCATAACCTAAAAACACCCTTGGAAATTTAAAATGAAATACCCTGAACCTAATTAGGGTGATTAAATTACTCTAATACGATATTTGAGGGCCCATTAGTGCCTAAAGAATTTTGGTAAAGAAAATAAATCCAAAAGAAATGAGAAAACGCTTAAAAAGTGAAAAACGCTAAAATGAGCGTTACATGACCATAGGAGGAATACAACCTCGACAAGGGTATTAGCTGGATTTACAAGGCTTAATAATTCCTAATTAATATACGGAAACAATTCTCGAAGAAAACGGATCCATAAAATGAATTAAAAACACAAATAAAACTTTAGCGCACGTTTTTCGTGGAAACCCAAAAACGTGACTTTGAGTGGTCAAATGAACCCGTAAAAATTATAGTTCATCAAATAACTATAAATAAACATTAATGGAAGCTTACGAGCCATTAAAATTAAAGAAACCAAAAAAATCCGGAAAACGGGCCCGGTTAGTGAATAGTGCTAAAACCGGGTAAATTAACGAGCGTTTTTGTAAAAGACGAAAAACGCTCCAGCTTGTATACTTATGTGGGACCGGTTATAATAGGTGAATCAGCCCACACACACACTCACACTTGACTAGCTAGTTAATTCAAGAGTTGAAAAGTCAAAAGAGGGAAAAAGTACAAAAAGTAGAAAAATACCTCTCTCCTCTCATTTCCCTCTTCTCTCTCTCTTTCTTTTTCCTTTCTCCACCGTAAGCTCTCTTCTTCCTCCCCTTTACTGGTGATTTTGAGCTTCCTCAACAACCTTCCATGGCTTCCCCTCTTCTTTGACTTGTACAAGCTTCATTAAAGCTCCAAATGAAAAACTAACCACATATTCTTCTTCCTCTCATCAAGCTCTACCATTCTCTTTTTTTAAAATCCAAAAATGATGAAATTAATCTCCATGGGTTTTGCCCATTTGAAGAGAAAATGACATCAAATTGAAGCTTGGAGTCTCCTCTTTCTCCTAAGGTAAAAATCTCCAAGAAAAACTCATTCTTTCTCCACCCCTTAGTGTGGCCGATTTTTGCCCTCTCTTATACCTTGTTTTCTTCTTGTTTTGGAGCTTTGTTTCAACCCTCCAATGGTGGTGGAACCCCTTTCTTGATTCAAGGGGTAAAACCCCTCTTAAAAACTCTAAAAGGTAAACCCTAACTATGGTGTTCTAAGCCTTTCATTCAATTAGTGTATTTCCAGGGTTTAAGATTTTAATTATGTGCTTTTTGTGTAATTTGGATGTTGTAATGGAGTTTGGCAACTCCATTGCCCATTTGACCGAAATTGAGGAAGAAGAGAGGAGAAGACTTGAAATGGGAACTCATGAGAATTTAAGGTAAGAAACTACCTTAATGTCTTTATTAATTGGGTTGGGGGAAAATAAAAGATGAGATAAAATCTGGAGCAAAATTGTGTTTGTTGTGACTAAGAGGAATTTGTGAAATGTTGGTTTGAATTGAAGGCCTTGGAGCCAAGAGATTGAGATTTTGTTTAAATTGTTGGTTTGGTAAATTGTGATTTGCTTTGAGTGCTGGTAGGACCCTTGTAAGGGTGTGGCTAGTTTAGGATTGAAAAAGGTGAAAAATATGACTTTGGACATGTTAGTTTTATGGAGAGGTCATGGCAAATTTTGTGTAGAAAATAAGTGTTTAAGGTGACTTGGAGGATTGGAGAAACTAGGTGTTTATTAAGTTGAGTTGAGTTGATTGATGACCATGGAATGGTAAATGGAGAATGAGTTTGAGAGAGATAAAAATCTATAGCAAAATGACTTGTGAGGACCTTAGGAATGCTAGAAAAGAGTTAGTGTGCAAAAGCTTGGAAATGAGAGTTGGACTTGGGTTTTAGAAGTGCAAATGTCTAGGAATGATTTGGGATGGTCATTAAGTGATTTGGTAAGGTTGGTAGGAGGTAGGAACTATCAAGAAGAATTAGGAATGCACAAGTGTGCAAAATACAAGAATGTGAGAATTGAAACTTGTAGAAATTAAGCAAGGATTGGGTAAAGGATTTGAGTAATGGCTTGAGGAGGTTTAGAGCATGGTTAAGGAGTGTTTTAAGGTACCTAAACATGTAGAAAACATGTGGAGATGATTAGGAAAGGGTTGGGTAAGAATTGAGGAGAATTATTGGAGTTTAAAGTGAGTAATTAGGATAAGTACTAGGCTGGACCGACCTTGGTAAGGTCGGTCGGCCTGTAAATTGCAATTACGGAGCTTTCTGACTTAGACCGACCTTAGGACCGACCTTGGCAAGGTCGGTCGGGCTTAAATTTTGCAAACGGGAATGTTTCTAACTTGGACCGACCTTGGCAAGGTCGGTCGGGGTGAAATTTTTCAGACGGGAAGTGTTCTGGTTCCGACCGACCTTGGGACCTACCTTGCAAGGTCGGTCGGCCCTTATAAAAAAAAATTAAATTTTAAGGATGTTAAGTGGTATTAGTGGTATGCCATTAAGAGTGTAATGAGGATTAGAAAGATAAGAATACAAGGACTTAAGGGATTAAGTATGAGAGTATTAGTTTTACATCCCGTAAAGCCTTAATATTAATAAAACATTTGAATGTTATCAGTGGAACAAGTGTGAACCGAGGAACGTGAGGTCACACGGTAAAGCTAACCCCGGTGAAAGGTATGATTTTCTCATGCCCCGTATGCTACCTTGGCTACTATGATTTGTGTGCTTGTTTGATTGTGTGATCACCTAAACAAGATAAATGCACGAATCGGAATGTTTGAACTTGCTTGTGCTTGTATTGTATTGTTGCTAGTTGGAATGTGAATTGAATTTAAGTTTGTATTATTCATGAAATGTATGAGTGTGGCTGAATTGTTCGAGTGTGAATGAGCACTGTAGTGCGACTCATAGTTGAGTCTTGTTTGAGTAGTGACTCGTAGAGAGAGTCAAGTTGTGAATTAATAAAGACGTGGAAACACACTAAAACTATCGAACCAAGAAACGATAACGTAAACTTATGAACTCTCTAGAACATGAGAGAAATGTACGGGAGAAGTAACCTCCCGATAACGGTTAGAGAACCGAGTTGATCTAATCCACAAAACAACTAATAGTGGAAGTATATAAGTAACCTCTATCTAGAGGATTGAGAATTGTTCAAAATATGAACCTTGAGTAAAGTAAAGTATGGTAAGGGATCACCAAACCCCTTAGAAAGATAGTCGAACCCCAATGAGAATCCGACTAACATAAACAATGTCCCGAACATGAGAGTATTCGATAAGTTGGGTGAAACCTTAATTCTTAGAATACTAGACATTGAGAACTCCCTAAGCTAATGGAGGATATCGAGAGAGATACTTCTAGGCTAATCTAAGAGATTTTGAAATGACTCCGAGAGAGGAGTTTTGGGAATTTGAGTAGTCCGGTAGAGAACTGGACATTTGAGAATTTGAGGAGCTAATTGTATAGCTCCATTTATATTTGTAAGCCCGGTGGTGTGTCTTGTGTATGAATCTGCCCAGAGGTCGTGGCTAAGACTTAAAAGTTTCCTTTGAGTATTGGTTTGAGAATTGATTTGAGAATTTGAGTATTGAGTTGAAACTTGAGAAATTGATTTGAGTGGAGAATTGAGTTGAGTATTGTAGAACTTGCTTGAGGTTGAGAGTAAGAGAATTTGAGTAAGAGTACCCAAGAGAGTGGGTAAGCAATGAGTAATTGAGTAAGGCATAGTGAGGTAGAAACCCTCAAGGCCTAAGATTAAGCAATACTAACTAACAAACTTATTGTGTTAGTGTATTTGTATTCCTTGGTTGAATGTGGAGTATTTGTGTGAATGTACTTATATAATGTATGCTGCAAGCATGTTGATTGAATAAAAATTAATCGCATGTTCTCGACCAAAGTGGTCGGCGTACCCTCGTTAGCACGCGGGGTATGCGAATTTCATATGCAGCAATTTGCTGAGCCCCTAAGGGCACCGTTTTTATTTTCCAGGTACATCGAAGCCATCAACCGTTCGAGAGTAGGACGGGGTTGTTATTAAATTTGGGTAGTTGTTTAAGAAATTGTATTGATGTATTGTGGGATTGTAAGTTCGATATGTTATTGATAAGTTGGGAATTGTAGTAGACTCGGTATAGTATTGAATGGATATTGTATTTATATAACTTGGATTTGAGGTTTGTATTTGAGTCGAGATTTGAATAAGGAATTGGAAGGTAATGTTGGTGTAGTATACTCGGTATATTCGACATCAGACCGATACTGTAATTGGGTTGTTGTATTTGAGTTTGTATTGGCATTGTTAGTCACGTGGGTGACTAACGGCATTGTATCACCCCCAGTTGTATTGGAGTTCCGCTGCTTGTGTATTGGTAATAGAGACAAATTAGGGGGTAATGATTGGATTACCGGTAGGGGTGTTACATAAAACTTCGAAGGTTTATTCTAGGATTTGAAGTTCAGGGTTTAGCGTCTATCGGCCCTAAACCCCAAACCCTTAAAATTGCCGAGTCAATGGCGACATTATAGAGAGTAGAACCACTTCAAAAAGATTACCCTACACCAAACCCCCTAAACCACCCTAAGAAAGTTAAAACTTCGAAGATCAATTTTATGGTTTAAAGTTCAACGTTAAGGATTAGTCGAGTAATTGACAACAATTGATGTGCACAACGAATAAAATAAAAGAAGATTACCTTATACCACACAACCTAAAAATACCCTTGGAAATTTAAAACATTGAAGGCTAATTTTTAGAGCACAACCTAAACCCCCAACCACTAACCCTTAAAAACTAATGAATTAGTGGCGACATAATAAAGTGCAAAATAATTCCAAAAATATTACCCTGCACCATATCAAGTCGCTGGTAGATATTGTTTGCTTTGTCGCATCTCACGGTTTTGTTTTTGAAGGTCAACTAGTTACACCAATCATAACGTGTCTACCATGAAGGAGTCTCCACTCCCTTATAAGGAATGTTTCATTATCCCCTCCAACCGATGTGGGAGCCATTTCATGGGACACCACTCCCCCTCCCCCACACCCCTTAAACCACCCTACCCTAAACCCTGAACTTCAAACCCTAAAATTTATTTTATGTTTTATATTTCTTGGGGTGGTTTAGGGGGTGTGGTGTAGGGTAACATTTTTTAAGTTGTTCCGCACTTTATTATGTCGCCACTAACTCAACATTGTTTTAGGATTTTTGGTTTAGGGTTTAGGGTGGATAGACCCTAAAACCCTGAACTTCAAACCCTTAAATAAACCTTCAGTATTTTAATTTTTCAAGGATGTTTTTAGGTTTTCTGCTATGGTGTAATTTATTTATTCGTTTTGCACATCATATTGTTGTTATGGACTCAACTAACCCTTAACGCTGAACTTCAAAACATAAAATAGTTCTTTGACGTTTTAACTTTTGTAGGGTAGTTAAACATTGAAGATTAATTTTACGTTTCGAGGTTTGGATTCATCGTTTTTTTCTCGTATCAAATGTTATAATGACCTCTTTATAAACTTACACAGTGTTGGTAACAATTATATTTGTATACTTTGTTAAACATTTATAACACTCAAGATAATTGACATACATTAACATAACCTAACACGACATATACCATAATGAAACACCTAGCACAAGTGCAATATATATCTACGGTTTTGAACACCATGTTGAACCCTGCAACATACCAGTTTTTTTCTAATGAAACATCAAGCTTCTGTTCGATAAGTATCTGTGTATCAACTAGTCGTAGTCTTCAAAACCATACTACTTGTAAAGGAATTTGTATTATTTTCTAGAACACGGGATGTAATGTACCTACTATAAGATAATCAAACACCACAAATTCCATAATCAAATACCTAGGTTATATACAACAAGATCCTATGTACAAACATCGTCATGAACCCAGCAAAACACCATAGTTCTTCTAATGAAACACATAAAACCTGATTAATAAGTACTAGTGTATCAACGAGACATGGTGTTTGTAACAATAATATTCATAAATAAAATGTTATTTATGTAGCAAATAGGATGTAATACACCATCATCTACATTAACTTAACCAAACACAATGAATCCTATAATTAAACACCCGGGACAGGTTCATTATATACCTATGTACAAACATCGTTATAAACCTAGCAAAACACCACATTTCTTCTAACGAAACACCAAACACCTGTTCAATAAGTACCTGTGTATCAACCAGACATGGTGTTCGCAACAATACTATTCGTAAAGAACTTGGTATTATTTTCTAGTAGACAAAAAGTGGTACACCTACATCGCACATGTTCAATATGTAACCCAAAATATATAGTGTTTTAACGCAATAAAATATATAAAACAAAAAACAAATGTTCATGCTAAAACATTTCCCTATGTCACCATCAATTCATCTTAATTGGGTCCAAACCTAACTAGTGTATAGTACAATACTACTGAACTTAAACAAACATTAAACTGTATCGGTAGTCTCTATACTTAACCCTTTCTTTTTTTCTTCATGACTGATCTCCTCATCTCAGCAGCACACTTGAGTCTCCTTCTCGACTTGATAATGTTATCACGTTTTAGGAGTGTAGGAACAGGTGTAACTTCAGATTTATGACCTACTAAAAATGAAGGAAACAATGTAAAATTCAACAAACAAAGATGTACACATGACGACAGGTGATGATACGAACCTGCTGCACCACAAGACGAGGCGAAAATTTTATCTTCTTTAATCAAATCGTCCATCAATTTGCATAAACGTTCAACTTCAGGGGCAATCTTTTCATATTGCACTTTAAATACTTCAATCGGTTCAAACAAACACCATTATCAAGAAATAATTAATTGCATTATTGGTTGACAACATACCAAATGAATATATATATATATAATACTAGGTTACCGTCAGTAAAACACCAGTGCAAGATTTACATTGTACTACAAATAAAAGTTGGTACTTGCAAATTATTTATTACAACTTGTGAAGGCATAACTATAACATCTTAACATAAAGCGAAACTCATACATATTGCACTTTAAATACCTTAAGGGGGCGTTTGTTTCAAACAGGGGAAATAGAATGGAATCGGGAAAGGGAATAGAAAGAAATGGAAAAGAATTCCCTTTGATTTTCCTGGTTGTTTGTTTGAGCTGAGGGAAATGAAATACATAACTAGTCAACGACCATCGGTCAATAGTCAACGGTTGCCGGTCAACAGTCATTAATTGATGGTCAACATTCACCGGCCACCGGTCAATGATCATTAGTTACCGGTCAATAGTCATATGTCCCCGGTCAAAGTGTACTGGGGAAAGGGAATCTCATTCCCTAGTAGGGGGTGGGGAATCAAAATAAAGGGTTTTGGGGTAATCCCATTCCCTTTCCCTTTCATGAAAATAGGAAAAATTGGTAAAACAAACAGCAAGAAAGGGACTGATTACCCCAAAAAAACACCCCCTGAATGTTTTAAACAACACCATTGACAAAAAATAGTTAATTACAATATTAGTTGATGACATACCAAATGTATACATATGAAATACCAGATTACCATTATTAAAATACTATTGCAAGATCTACATCGTACCAAAAATAAAACTGATACTAAAGGTACTATCTGATTACAACTTGTTTAGGCATGGTTGAGGTGGACGTATGATCTAATAAATTTGGTGTCAATCAAGGGAGCCGTGAACCTAGGAATGTGGTTGCCTTTCCCTGCTTCGAGCAAGTGGTGGATGGTGAAGATCTGAGAAACCGATTTGAGGATCCTGAATATCCCCTGGTTTCAAGCCTGTAGGAGGACCTTTTGAGGCCGCGGCCCAGCGCGATGAAGATTATGTCAAGGAGGAAGCTAGGCAGATTTTGTTGCTTGCTAAACAGCTTGGCTGTTATGTTCCAGATGAAAGGCGGGCCTTGAGCAATTTTGAAGACAACATCCGTGAGTAAAGGGATAGCTTCCGTAAGAGGTGTCAGGATTCCAGGAGTGGTGTAGGGGCTGAGTCGGATAACTGCTCGCAAACCAATTGTAAAGTCAAGTACAGAAAGGGCCTAGGGCCAAAGAAGGGTTTGGTGGGTTTTAGTAAATTGTATCGTGTTCGCAAGGTTGTTAGTAGAGGTAAACGTAAAACAAGAGTGTAAGCGAAGGGTTTGAGTTTTTTTTTGTTCCTATTAAAAGGGGAAAGTTAGAGATGGTGAGGTATGGTTTCTTTCTACTTTTAGTTAGCGGTTTCGGTTGTACCCCGTGGAACATTTGGCCGTGTGACTCAAATTATCAAAAAAAATTACAACTTGTTTAGGCACAATTTAACCATAAGGAAAAATTAATACCTTAATCGCTTTAAACAAACACCATTCTCAAAACATAATTAATAGGCCCAATTCACAGAAAAAATTAAATTCACAGTGCTGAGATCTTTCCCTGTTTGTGTGTGTGCCTCTGTTCTTCAAGCATTCAAACACTGCAAATTTAATTGTTACACTGCTTGTGAGTGCGCCTCTGTTTGGTGATGAAGATGTCCGAGAACGAAGACGCTGCCGAGATAATGAAGACAATGTCTATTAATCTGACTGTGATTGGAAGAGAAAGAAAGAATGAACTAATACTGAAGTTAGAGTAGAAGAGAGAACAAGTTGCAAAGAAAGTATCGAGAGCTATGAATTGTACAATACACTTTTGGTTTTTTTTCTTACGTGGCACTGGTAATCAAAACATGTGAGGATGAAGACGGTGCCGTGAATGAGGTTGATGATGAAGACGTGCGTATTATTACTTTTGGTGAGGAAACTATGCGCCTCTGTAGGTGAAGAAGACGATGCGCCTCTGTAGGTGAATAAGAGATCCACGTATGAAGAAAATGTCTGGATGTTGAAGACGGTGATTTTGCTAGGCGTAGAGGAAACAGAGAAAAAAATAAGAGCTCCCCACAAAATAAGGAGTAAACTAATGTTAACAAACTACTAAATCAATTTAATACAAAAATAAAATAAAATAAATGCAATCAGGACCTTTCATTATACAATCTCTAATTTAATGGTGATAAACACATGCGGTTACTTCATAAAGTCCAGAATTGAATTTATACCCTTTTTTGTATACCAATTACAAATATTTGTGGTGATAGACACTAGTATTGTGAGTTTTTTTTGAAGTGCGTGAATATTTAAAAATAGTAATTAGTAGCGTAATTTATCTTTTAACTTTTAATTTTGTGCTCATTAGTCTTTTGACATATTTTTAGTAATATGTTGTCTAAATTTTCAAATGTAAATCTTATCTACTAATAAAATTTTAGATAAATAATATGCATATTTAATTTTTTAGTAGCCCCTGTGCTAAAAATAACTGCAGAAGAAAAATTTTAAATGATAGAAATAATGTTAATGTGTTAGTTTTTTTAATATATACTCCAGTATTTTAGATAATCATAGTTTGCTAATTATGTGTTAGTGTACTAAAATGAAAAGATTTCATTCTAGATATTGGGATAGGACTCAACATATAATTTGGTTCATTCACTACTGGAAAAAAAAAAGAATAAACAACGCCCCTTTAACAACGGTTATATTGTAAATCGTTTTTTTATCATAGGCTGGACATCTTAAAGAACACTTTGCTTACAAAGCGTTGTTTTTGTTATCGCGCTCAAAGTCAAAAACAACGCTTTGTAAGCAAAGCGTTCTTTAAGAAACACGTATAAAAAACGCTTCAGGAAGGAAGCGTTTTTTTATGTGTTTGGGCGCGATAACATAAAAAACGCTTCTTAAGTGAAGCGTTCTTTAAGTTACCTAAATTAATAAACTTTTTTCGCCCTCCCGCCCAGTCTTCTCATCAATCAAATCGCGACTGTTCCCCTATCACTCTCTGTAAACGTTCTCTGTAAACACGCTAAGCTCTCTAGCTTCTCAATCAAAATTAAACCATCCCAGAAATTCATTTCGATTCCGCCACGGCGCCTCTTCTCTTCCCCTTTCTTCCGATATCTGCGCTCACCATCTTCATCAATATTCTAGCTTCTAATCTCTGCAACCCGACGGCCAAACTGGTGATGAAGGCTGGTCACATGCATGCGTCGATATCAATCGTCGGCGCCTCGAGCTCTCTCGCTATCGGTAATATTGAGCTGCGAACAGTGTACATATATGTCTATCGATCCTTATTTTTCATATATATAATCTTTAGTAATTAATTTTAATTTTGCAAAATCGCATGAACAGGAACATACATGCCCTGTCGCACGCACGGCGGCGCCTCTGGATTACAACCCCAACTAGCGAAAGGAACAACATACATGCGCGCTAGATCTTTCGGCTCTATTCTTATGCTGATGAGGTAATTTTGCAAACCAAACTTCTTAATCAGGAAAATACACGCTCTGTTTGTTTGGGATTAAAAGACGTGAAATATATTGTGTGTGTATTGTTTGGGAATAATTTTTTGCATGCAAACCAAACTGTGGCGCGCGCATTTGTTGTTAACCTATGTGTGCTTGCAAACCAAACTTGTTAATCAGGAACATATATACTCTGTTTGTTTGGGATTAAAGGCGTGAAATAAAGTGTACGTGTGTTTGGGAATAATTTTGCATGCGGACCAATGGTGCAGGTTTTTCCTATGTGCTAATTGTTGTTAATCAGGCGCGCATATTATTGTACTATGTGCTGATTTTTACTTGTTGGTTGTACAATTAATGGACTTGGGAATTAATGTGTAATATAATGTGTTTCGGCATGCATACAAATATAGCCACGTGGTTATATATGGCGAAATTAATTTGGTTAGATGATTATAGGGTGTATTAATTAATGATATATATTATATTATAGTATAACCTAGGGTGCAAATATTAGATGACCATGGGATGTATTAATTAGTTACAAAGACATAGCATTCCGGCAGCTTGCCTGACGTCCCCATCCCCATATTGCTTTTACCTTAACATCCACCCATAAGTTTATCTACGTTTCTACCAATACCAACATCAAAAACTTTTAAGTTCATTCACATTCTTCTCAGATTTGTTATCCGGTCAAGCTAGGCATTCCAATTAACCCTCTAATGTTTTGGAAATCTATATGACCACCATTGGCCATATTAGAGACCTCTAGCTACTTACAGCTTCTTAATTTCTTGTAGTTATTATTTTAGTATCCCTTTACATTTTTTGGCTAGCGCCTATGACCTTCGATCGTCATCAACCTATAATAAAAAAAATTGAATTCGGACGGGTCCACCAACTTTATTTTCCTTCACGACCTTTCTTCTCTCCTTTTCGATTCCTTTAGTCACCTCTGACTAGTATATATGTTGTGGAAGCTTCAGTAGATCGAACAATCAGAACTGGACAGCACTGAAACATCACAGAGAAAATCGGATAAAAAGTCAGACGAATTTGGCCGATGGAGACGGTTGCTGCCTCTGTTGAAGATGAAAGTACCGACGATCATGATGATTCTTCTACTGATACAAAAGAGACAGAAGAAGAAAAACATGGTACAAAAGAGACAGAGGCAGATACAGATGAAAGGATGAATGAGAACTCAGAAACAGAGAGGTTGAAGAAATTGGCTAAAAAGTTAAGTGAGGCTGCCACAAAGTAGAGTCCAGTGGCGATTAAAGAATTACCGGCCCACTTCATGACCTTGAATGAAGAAAACAGTTTTCTAGAATAGTTATATGAGGAGGAGAGGATGAAACTTAGTCAATTATATGGTGGCATGGGGGACTATATGAAGATAAAGTGGTACCAAATCGCCCGGTTGATGAGTTTCATGTCTTATGGATGGAGATGGAGAAGCTAGGCACTTCTCCATCTCCAGTTTCGATTGGATTCGCAACTTCTTTCAGTTTTGAACATCGATAGGTCTGAGAAATCTTTAAACACTAGGACATGAGTGTCTATAGATTGCATGCAGTCATTTGGAATACTAGCCACACACTGTTAATGTGGGGTGCATCGTATCTTTTAAAAAAAACTAGATGAAGGTCTCTTGGCAATTAAAAAGATTGAGAGATTCCCCCTAAGTATGATTCCCCCTAAGTTTTCATGTTAAGCGACTTTAACAAATGATAGCAATAAGTGATAGTTTTATGCACAATAAGTGACAGCTTTTATGTTATACTGTAACCTTAGTAGAAAACTTTCTACTAAGGTTACAGTATAACATAAAAGCTGTCATTTATTGTACATAAAAGCTGTCACTTATTGCTATCAAGAAACAAATGATAGCAATAAGTGACAGCTTCTATGCACAATAAGTGACAACTTTTATGTTATACTATAACTATAGCAAAACGCATAGAAGCTGTCACTTATTGCTATCATTTGTTTCTTGATATCAATAAGTGACAGCTTTTATGCACAATAAATGACAACTTTTATGTTATACTGTAACCTTAGTAGAAAGTATTCTACTAAGGTTACAGTATAAGATAAAAACTGTCACTTATTGTGCATAAAAGCTGTCACTTATTGCTCTCATTTGTTAAAGTCGCTTAACATGCAAACTCAGGGGGAATCATACTTAGGGGGAATCTCTCAATCTTTTTAATTTCCAAGAGATCTTCATCTAGTTTTTTTAAAGGTATGATGCACCCCACATCAACGATGTGTGGCTAGTATTCCAATTGACTGCATACAATCTACAGACATTCATGTCCATGTGTTTGAAGATTTTCAGACCTATTGATGTTCAAAACTGAAAGAAGATGCGAATCCAATCGAAACTGAAGATGGAGAAGTGCCTAGCATCTCCATCTCCATCTCCATCTCCATCCATAAGTCATGAAACTCATCAACCGGGCGATCTGGTACCACTTTATCTTCATATAGTCCCCTATGCCACCATATAATCGACTAAGATTCCTCTTATCCTCCTCATACAACTATTATAGAAAACCGTTTTCTTCATTCAAGGTCATGAAGTGGGCCGGTAATTCGTTAATCTCCACTGGACTCTACTTTGTGGCAGTCTCACTTAACTTTTTAGCCAATTTCTTCAACCTCTCTGTTTTCGAGTTCTCATTCATCCTTTCATCTGTATCTGCCTCTGTCTCTTTTGTATCATGCTTTTCTTCTTCTGTCTCTTTTGTATCAGTAGAAGAATCATCATGATCGTCGGCACTTCCATCTTTAACAGAGGTAACAATTGTCTTAGCGAATGGGAAATTTCTTCTCAAGTACGTATTATAAGTACTTTTGTGTTTGAATTGGTGATTTTAACTATTTGCGCATGTTTGGATAAGTTTAAATGATGTACTTAATTGCTTTTATAATTCTCGCGTGCAGCTTGTTGATTTCTTCTCCATACTTCAAGTTTTTCAAGGAGAGCGCACACACAAGTGTTGAAAGCACTAAATTGATCAGAAGAAGTCATGAGTCATCTATCTTTTCGTTTTTCAAATGGTTGTATTGTACATGTTATGATCAAACTTGAACCATTTTTAGTAGTTTGGTTAACTAGCTAGTTACAAATGTTGTAGTTGATCGATAGTACTACACTTAAGCCTATGTGCGCTGGTATAATATTAATGCAAACAAAGTACTGCTGTTGATCTATTAATTAAAATTCACCAATTTGGTTGACCTGGTATATATAATGCAAACAGGTTTTGAATGATTTTGTGATTTTAATTTTGTGTTATGTGTAGGGTAATAAATTGTATAAAAAATAAAATATAAAAAAGGACCATATAAGAAATGCTTATATGTATAAGCGTTTCTTATACTCTCGCGCCAAATGTCAGAAAGAACGCTTATCAATATAAGCGTTTTTTATAAAGCTTCATAAAGAACGCTTATATTAAACAAGCGTTTTTTATAGTCAGACATAAAGAACGCTTCAAGATGAAAGCGTTCTTTATGCCTCGTAGATTCCCGCCCACTTACACACCTTAAAAACACTTTAGCGATAAGCGTTCTTTGAAACTAATGTATAAAAAACGCTTATAACACGTTCTTTAAGAGGTTCGACCATTTGCGTCGCTGGCATAAAAAACGTTTATAAAACATTCCAAAAGACAAATAAAAACGTTGTTTATTCTTTTTTTCCACTAGTGATTCCTACTCTATTATAACTAAAATATGATTATTTAGCAAGTTTTTTTCTGTGAATTTAAATAAGAGGAAGATCATAGTGAATCATTTAAAAAATGTTTAAAAACGATAAAAATTAGTTAAACCAACAATTTATCAAAGGATGATAAAAATTGATAATTGTAAGAAAAATAAGTGAATTGGTTTTTGAAGCATCTCGTTTTTATAAATTTATAGAATTAAATTTGATGACTAGCTATCTTTAGAGCTGTCAAAATTTTATCCAACCCGAAAATCCGTCTGTTTTATCTGATCCAAAACCCGATCAAAACCCGAAATTATTTAAATATAATAAACCCGAAACCCGATTGGGTAAAACCTAAATGACCCGAGCACAAAATGACCCAAAAAATTTGTAACCCAAAACTGACACAAACCTGAAATGGCCCGAAATAATAATACTTAAAAATTATCCAAACTCGGATAACATGAAATAATAATGCCCTTAAATTGTCTCAAACCTGAATGACCCAAATAATTATGACAAAAAACTTGATTCAACTTAGTATATCCGAATAAAATTCAGAATAGACTTTGTATTGATTTTTCTGTAATCTATATGTAGTATATTCTTATAGAAATTAGGTAGCTATTTATTTAATACTCCCTCCGTTTAACAATATCTGTTATTCTAGAAACTTGCACACTTATTAAGGAAAGTAGAAAAATCACGCACGTATCCCTACTTTTTACTTTTCCATCTAAATAATAATTACTTTTGTGCTGAATAGCAGGGTTAAAGTGGAAAAAATGTATCAAAAATCTAGAATGACAGATATTTTTGAACAAGAATCATTACCTAAAACGACAGTTATTAATTAACGGAGGGAGTAGTATTTTTTAAAAAATATTAACCATGACCCGCAATAATCGAAACCCGTTTCTATCTGATACTATTACAACCCGAACCCGATTTGATCCGAACCAGGGGGACCGAGGGGGGTTCCGATGGCGTCCCGGACCCCATAGCTTTTCTGACAATAAAAAAAATATTTTTTAAAAATATAGTTTTAATAACATAAAATTGAGTAAAATACTGAAAATTGATAATAATTTAGTAATGGAAACATGTTCTTATATGTAAGGTTGTAATGCTTAATAAATTTATGACCATATATTTAATAAATATAAATTTTATTGTCGAAAATTTTTTTGGACCCCATGAGATTTGACTTCTGGGTCCGTCACTGACTCAAACCGAATGACCTAAACCCAAAACGATCTAAAAGTTTAATGATCCGAACAAATAATGACCCAAAACCCAAACAAATAACCCATTTTACAGATTTAGCTATCTTGACAATTTTAAATTACGTGTCAAAATAAAACATAAAATAAAAAAAGTTAGGAAACAGTTTAAAAAATTATCCGGAACTCGTGCACTCATTGTAATCCCTTCCATGCGTGCTTCGTTGGCGGAAGGTTGATCCACCGGAGAATGATGTGCAGACCATCTATTTTGTCACGTTACTACATGCATAATAGCGAACCACGTGGAGCACCCCTCGCTAGTTGTGTTTGTTGAAATGCTTGTTTATTTTTTTTATTTGACTATACCTTTTTTAACCAAATAGTAGACGCTTAGGGCAACGACAACAACGGAGAATAAAGTAAGGTACAGTTCTTTTGTAAGGAACCTGGAAAAATAAATTGAGATGATTAGAAGTTTTTTCTTTTTTCTTACTAACACGGGTGAATCAATTCTGTTCTAGTTGCCCTTATATCAAGTACGCCGTGTTTGGCTACATGTTAGTGTAGCTAAGTTGGCTACATCCCTACACTGGTGATTTTTTTTAATGAAAGGCGTGCTACACGTAGTATATTATGTATTGTTTGTTCTTTTTTTAAGATTTTTTTCTTTTTTATCACAAAAAATTTAAATTGTTGTAGCTTTAATATATAAGTCCAAAATGAAAAAAATTATATCATTGTTCATCTAATTTCAAACTCTTTAAAATAAGACCAATCATGGATATATTTTGACAACTTTTTTTAAAAAAAATATTTTTACATGTATAGTGCACAGAACGTAAAAGAAAACTTGTACAAATGGTCATACAAACCTGTACAAATGTTCACTAAAACATGTACATCCTCACGTAAAAACATGTACATCCTCGCATTAAAAATATATAGATAGTCATATAAAACTGTACGAAACATTAAATATGTACAACCTTAGATTAAAACATGTACATATAAGGAAGAACACTTGTACAGACGGTATACAAACATGTACAGATATTCATGAAAACATATACATTCTCATAATTGAATATGTACATCGTCACATTAAAACATGTACATCGTCACATTAAAACATGTACATTCTTACATTAAAATATGTACATTCTCACACATTAATGAATCATATTATCATTTTAATGTATCATCATATATATGTAAAACTAATTATTTTATTAAAAAAAAGTTGTCAAAACATATCCATGACTGGTTTTGTTTGGAAGAGCTTGAATTTAGATGACAATGATTATTTATTTTCATTTTGCATTATATATTAAAAGTTATAACAATTTAAATTTTTTATATTAAAAAAAGGAAAAAAAAATAGGAAAAACAAAACAAAACTTTTGAACCTACAACCGTGTGAAACGAAGGATTAATAAAAAACCAATTTCCTTAGGCACGTGCGCTCCCGTCCTCCCAGTATGTAGCCAGCCTGACTACAGTGACCTGTAGGTAAGAAATTGCGTATCAAGTATATAGATGACGTCCTTTACTTTAGTGCTGATCGACTGATGACACGACTATGTGGAGATGTAATCAATAAGACCGTTGCAGTGAGTCACGAAACATAAGTAATACTATTTCTGTCTTATTTTGACCTTTTTGTTTGCTTTTTGACATGTTTTTCCACTTCAATATCAATCATATAAGATAAAATAATTTTATAAAACAAATTTTAACAACATATAGTTTTTCATATAAGGATTTCATTACAAAATTTAGATTTGTAAAATTATATTATCTTATATGTTAAATATTGAAGTCAAACGATATATCCAAATAATAAACGAGAAGGTCAAATAGAGACGGTGGGAGTATTTTTACTCTATACTGGTAGAGTTGGTTGATAACTAAAGTACGATATTCAACGGTTTTACTATTTGAATGATTTCTTGTTGATGAATCAGGATAATGTAATATAATATGATCATTGATTATGTGATACTCCGTAGAATATATTTTACCATTGTTAAATAATGTCACGGATCATTTTATTCTTCCTTATCGAAAATTAATATATCAATATACCCTTGGCGTAAAAGAATAACGATATAGCTCCATCTGGATGTATGAGTGAACGTGTAGGCACTCATATCTGCTTAGACAACACATGACGATGACATACCGAATAACATATGAACGTGTTCTTGTCGAGCTCACCAAATGCGTTCACATGGATGGATGGCTTCTCCTCGGGGAGCGGGCGCCAGGACAGGAGTGGTTGTGAACATAAAAGAAGTTCCATACTAATACATCCTCTTTATTAGTAATAATTCGAAGTTTATTTTGATGCACTGTTTTACGTTAATTCTACGGAACTGGTTAGTATATTAGAATAATTGTATTAATATGATACTTATTTCTAGCAATTGGATGAGCAAGTTATTATGATTAGACGATTGGGTTAAATACTAAAAAAAGAGAACAAGGTAAGAAAATATTTTTTTACAGAAAAATTGATATCATTATAACAAAGCCATATTATTAAGATATGGTATAGGGTGTCAATCCTAACGATCTTCTAATCCGACCTAAAAACGGTATGTTAAAACACGGGTTTGCATTGTAATTTTCAACTTGAAAATATTTTTTAACCCGATTCGGGTTAGATCATAAAAAATCTTATCAGTTTTGGGTTTAATTTGTCAATCCAATCTCAACCCGCGACTCAAAAATATTTTTTAGAATAAGAAAATAAAATATCTATTCTACTACGGTATGTAATGGGTTATATTGTCTTGATGAATTCGTATTGAATTTGTAATTGATACTACCTCCGTCCCGTTTAAAGTGTCCTGTTTGCTTTTTGGCACGTTTTTCCACCTCAATATTAAACATATAAGGTAAAATAATTTTATAAAACTAAATTTTGTATTATATAGTTTATCATGTAAGAAATCATATACAAAACTTAAATTTTCAAAATTATTGATCTTATATGTTATAAATTGAAGTCAAACGACATGTCCAAATAGTAAATAGGACAGTCAAGGTGGGACGGAGGGAGTAGTAGTACATAATTTTGAATTTCAGACTAAAAGCCGCTTTAAATCAATGATTTTGGATTTTGGTGAACGAGTTTGTTTCGGGCTAGTGTCAAAGATTGGATTTAGGATGGCAATATGTGACTTGATCAGGGTTTGGATTACAAATCCTTTCGGGTTCGAATTGACAAAAGTTTCGAGCAAATCATATTTAGATTGGATTAATCCAACTCAAAACTTGAAATTGACAACCTTAGATACTAAACCCTACGTAGTTGTATATTAGATAGTCGTATTCAGCCACACAATAATTTCCACTAATTTTAGAGAAGCTTTTGTAGATCGAAGCTATTTTCTACCACAAATTTTGAAATCCAAAACCGTGACACAATCATTTGAGATATATGAATTCACTTTCTAGAGGAAACCAAATTCCTTTACCCATTTCAAAAGGAAAGTAGTTGTTCGTTATTATTAAAACAAAAGTTTTTAGACGCAAGTGGTTGAGGTCAACCTTAAAACCTAAAATTATACCAAAATAAGGCCTATAGGTAGTTCTACATCAAACTCAATATAAAAGGGAAATTTGTACTAAACAGTACAAGGTAGATTCGCATTTGTTTCCTTATTTAGGGCAAGACCATGAACAGAGAAAAAAACAACATATGAGACTTACGACTCTAACTTCTAAAAAAACAAACATGATGGTGAGACGATAACTAGCATAAAATTAAAAAAAATAACAATATATTGTTTAGTTTCACAATTTTTAATTAAATAATAAAAATTAAAATTTTATTGGTTATACAAATATTTTTATTTTCTCTGATTTCTCAAATTTTTTATTGTAAATTAAATTCTTATAATAATATATAATTTGTGAATTTTTCTATTTATTTATACTAACAAAATAAAGTTACCTAGTGTAATATAATAAATTGTAATTGTAATTGTAATACAAAAATAGTAAACGTACTACATATAACTAACTAGATCAAACATGCTACATATATGCTACATTGCTAAACAACAGTTCTTAAAACAGTTACAAATATGCTAGCACAAATCTACCAACAAATATACTACAAATATACCAACACAAACCTGTTACCAAATATACTACAAATATGTTGTCAAAACAACCATACCGAACTGAGCCTACCCTATAAGTATGTGCCTCCTCCTTAATAATAAGTCACAGATCGAAACACATATTCGCTGAAATCTTGTAAAATTATTTGTGTAATAATAAAATTAAAGGAAATATTTTACATTCTAAATTTTAAAATACCTTTGTAAAAAAATCACTTAGGGTTCGTTCTGAATCTAGATTATGACTGCGTTCGGATATGATTTTTCCGTGGTATAAATGTGGCATTTTTGAGTTTGACATTTTTGACAAAAAAATGTCAGACCGTCACCTCCGAACAATAATTTTCAAAACACCCACAAATATACCAGCACAAAACAACCACAAAACAACCAACAATTTATGCTGCAAATATAATAAATACCATAAATAGAGGTGGAGCTAGAAAACTGTAATTAAGGGCGGCGAGAATATTTTAATAATATTAATTAATATTTTTAAATTAGTTTTTAATAAATGAATTTAAATTTTCAATATTTATAATTATATTTTAAAAATGATACTATATATTAAATTTGACACAAAATTAAATTAAAATTGAAATATATAGATTAATATATTAAAATTAGTTTATTTTCTCTTTTTTATTTTTAGCTATTTTATAAAGATTGGTATACTAAATTATAAATTAATGAAAATAATATAGAACAATATTTTTAAACTAGTAGTTTTTTCTAAATTGTTTATTCATATACAGATAAATAATCTCTTAAAACTATTACTATCTATCAATTCTAATAAAATATTCTATAAGGAAAAGAGCAAACTAATAAAAATTACGATGTAAACTTTCAATTATATCAAAATTATTGAAATACAAAATATTTGTAGTATATTTCAGAAATATCAATTATAAGTATTCAACTTGCTAAGTAATAATTAATTACAAAACAGTTTGTACAAATTATTATGGTTTGTCAGTATATCAAAGTTATTATATGTTTTATACCGTGCTTAATAATTAAATAATAATTTTATATGCTAATATACGTTATTTTTCATTTCTTGGCATATCCAGTATTAAATTTAAATTTATGTTTTTGAATTTCATTAAGTAATATTTAATTGAATAGAATATATTATTTTAACTACAAATATATGTTTAAAATAAATATTTTATCAACAATTAAACAATATAATAATAAAATAATAAGTGATATTTATTTATATATATATATTCGCTTACAGTCAATTATTTTATTATTAGAAAGAATTGTTTTTCATTTCAATTGATATTATTTATTCCATTAAAATTAAAATAATCTTAAGTATTAATACATTTGAAATGTTATATTAAATACTAATATATAAATAAAATTATATTTTTATATATAACATCTAATATATTTACTCTAAATATAATTGTTTATTTCTTTATTTTTTCAAATATATGTAAAAAATTTATTTATAAATTAATATGTATACACATTATAAATTAATTGTCACTAAATATTAATAAAGAATATTAATTATTAAAGGATATAATTGAATATCTACATATATTTTAACTTTATTAACAAAAAAAATGTTTTTAAATGTAATATAATTTTTTTAATTGTAACAATGAAAACGGTAAACACAATACGTAAAACTAACTTATTTAAAACAATCAGACGAAACCGTCACCTGCCGAACACAAGTTTTCAAAACAACCATAAAATAACCAGCACAAAATAACCAATAAAACTATCACAAAACCGCCGGCCAAAACAACCATACCGACCGCACCATATATTGATTAAAATGCTACCTCGGTAGCTTTTGCCCATTCAGGTGTGAGGAGTTGAGAACGGAGCCTTATGCAGGCCGATTATAAAAAAAAAAAGTTAAATCAATGAGTAAGAATTCATTCAGAACGAAATTCCTCCAAACTGGTTTCTTCAAAGTTACTATAATCCGTCAAGCCAAAACACATCTTTCACAGTAAGTCACGACCAGCTGCTCCTCCATGTTACATTTGCCAACTCAAGATAAACACGAAGCCACGAACTCCCCCTCTTATCTGTATTTTGAAATCTTCTTTGCCTCGAACGTCTCATCTTTATAATTCTCTCGTCGACATGCCCCCGACTTCTCCCTCCTCCACCCTTTATTCCTTTCCAAGCCAAACAAAAAGAAAACGCACGGACACAGAGAAAGAGAGAGGAGGGGTGGAGACACCCAGCAGGGGTTTGCTTCTTGCTCGCCGCACTCTTTTTGATGGATGCAAGGCACCCTACTTTGTCTCTTCTCCATCTCCAAATTCCTCCCTGGGTTTTTGTCAATTAAACATCCCAGCGGCGGTTTAATCAACCAAATTAGAGAAGTCAGATCAGTACTAAATTATTTTGCTTCTCTGTCTCTCTCTCAATTTATTTTCTATCCATTGATGGAGTCTCGGAGCGTTGCATCAAATTCAATCCTCCGTAGGATATGTGTTGCTGCATCACAGAGCACCAACTCAACAACAGTTGTTTACAGCGTTAGCCGTACTGAATCACCCCTTGATTCCCCCCCGGATACCCAACAACCCTACCCGGTGGACACGGCCTTCCCATCTTCCTTGTCTTGACCAACAAATCATTCAGCCTAGAAAGTATCGCGATTAAGTTTTTTTCCCCTATTTTGATCTGCTTTAGTATTGATTCCATCTTTAAGGTCGTAGATTCGATCTCCAACTCTTCACTATACAGCAACAAGCATGACTCAGCTTTCGTTAATGAAAGATGAGAAGAAAGAGGAGAAGAGGATCCTATTTGACAAGTACGAATTAGGCAGGCTGCTCGGTAAGGGCACCTTCGCCAGTGTTTTTTACGGGAAGAGTCTGATCAACGGAGATATTGTGGCTGTAAAGGTGATTGACAAAGCGGATATGGAGAGAGCCGGGATGCTGGATCAGATCAAGAGAGAGATCTATGTGATGGGAAAGGTTAAGCACCCCAACGTCGTTGAAATCAAGGAAGTCATGGCTACGAAAACCAAGATCTACATTGTAATGGAGTTCCTCGCCGGCGGCGAGCTCTCTGATAAGCTTATGAGGATAAAATCATTGCCTGAAGATGATGCTAGGAGGTACGAACGAGATAGATAGTATACTACTCATATTCAGATCTATTGCTCCACTTATACTTAATCTCTACCCTTTACTTATTTGAATTCTTGGCACATGAACAGGTACTTCCAGCAGATAATCAGCGCCATTGACTTCTGCCACAGCCGCCACGTGTACCATCGGGATCTAAAACTGGAAAACCTCCTGCTCGACAAGAGCCACGAGAATGTCAAGGTTGCCGACTTCGGTCTTTCAGCGACAAAGGATCAGATCCGAGGAAACGGTCTGCTGTACACCGTTTGCGGTGCTCTGTCATACATGGCGCCGGAAGTTCTCCAAGAGATGGGCTATAACGGAGTCAAGGCCGACATCTGGTCATGCGGTGTGATCCTCTACTGTCTCCTCTCCGGTATGCTGCCGTTTCAAGACGAGAGCATGGGGACTATGTGCACTAAGATTGCCTCCGGCGATTACGACTTCCCGCCTCGGTTCCCCTCTGGCGCCAGGCGTCTCGTCTCGAAGATGCTGGCGGTCGATCCGGATAGAAGGATCTCAATGGAAGCAATCAGGCGCGATCCATGGCTATACAGAGGAGTCAATCGTTCAATCAGTACTGCGAACCTTGCGAATATGGCAAAGAGCAGCCGTAACACGATTAGTCCGGAGTTAATATCGAATCTGAAGAGGAAAAGTGAGAATCAGAACGGTGGTGTGCAGTCGGAGACGAGCACGAGCAGTACGCCGGTATTCTTTAACGCGTTTGAGTTGATATCGTCGATGGCGTCGGGTTTCGATCTTTCGACCTTGTTCCAGGAAGAGAGGAAGGCGGCGACGATTTTCACTTCGCGGAGATCAGAGGCGGAAATAGTGGCGGCGATAGAGAGGATGGGGAAGAGAGGAGTAGGAGGCGAATTGGGAGCTATCAGGAGGTATGAAGTGGAGAAGATCAAGGCGGGTTCGAAAGTGAGACTGGTGGCGGCGGCCGATGGTGGAGTTGGCAGGAAAGGACCGCTGACTGTTACGGCGGAGGTGTTTAGAGCGGCGCCGGAGATGGCGGTGGTTGAGTTTAAGAAGGATAGTGGTGACACGATGGAATTCGAACGGTTTTGCGCCGAGGAAGCGAGGCCTGGACTGAGAGACATTGTTTGGGCGTGGAAAGGGGATGGGACCGCCGATGGTTCTGATCTATGTTGTGATAGCAAATGCTCTAGTCTATGCGATGAGGAAGATGAAGTTGATGGAGAGATCTGATCAACAAATATTTGTTGAGAAGATATCGTTGGCTATCGATTGTCTGCCGTTCTTTTTGGAGGAATTTAATCTAATACGCGTGATCTGCACTTGTAAATGGGAGTTTTGGAATGAAAATTTGTATTTTGAATTGGACGATCAACAAGTATACAACTCCAACGTTTGACATTGGCACTTCAATGCAAAGCCCAAGCATGTTACATGATCTAGATTTCAACACAATGTTTTGTCTCACTGTCTCAGCTACAACAAAATATATGGTGATGTAAGTAAAATATTAAAATATTTTGAAAACATATACAAATTTAGTTCATTGAAAATGGCTAACTGACAATTAAAAAGAAAAAAATACATTTAAAATAAAAAGTAGAGTAAATTACTAGGAACCCCCTTGAGGATTGGGTATATTACCGTTAACCCCCTTGTGTTTATCATAATTATTGGTAACCACCTTGAGGTTAAAGTATCTCTGACTACGAGCCCCCGAACTATAACTTTGTTATCAAAATGTTAACTACGTGCTGACCCATCAGTTTAATCACATTATTAATGACATGTTGGACAAAAACACTGCTTAATCAGCATTCTTATTGTCCGAAAAACGTCAACCCTACTTAAAAATGCATCTGAATTGGGATGAGGGAGAGTTTAGACGATGTTGATTAAGTAGTTTTGTTGTCCAATATGTCATTATAATGTGATTAAGTTGATGGGTCAGCTCGTAGTTAAAATTTGATAACGAAGTTATAGTTCGGGGGCTCATAGTCAGAGATACCGTAACCTCAAGGTGGTTACCAATAATTATGATAAACACAAGGGGGTTAACGGTAATATAACCCAATCCTCAAGGGGGTTCCTAGTAAAGAAAACTTATACAGATGGTCATACAAATCTTTATAAATGTTCATTAAAACATGTGCATCCTCACATAAAAACATGTACACCCTTACATTAAAAACATACAGATGTTCACACAAACCTGTACGAATGCTCATTAAATATGTAGATTAAAACATGTAGAAAATTGTACATATGGTTATACAAACATGTCCTGATGTTTATTAAAATATGTTAAAATATGTTTAAATTAATTTAGGGGATTTCTTTTATTAAAACCGTAAATAATACCATTAATTATTATATTATAGTATGGAATGGTGAATAATAAATCATTATATCCTTATATGAGTTATGAAAATTAAATTAGGGATTTCTCCCATTTAAGCCTAAAGAATACTATTAAATATTGGATTACCATATATTATTATATAGTATTATGAATTTAATAATAAGATTTATAAGTCAATAAATCTTGGAAAATTTATAAACACTCCAAGTATAAAATTCTAGAAACCCTAAAGCCTTTTAAGCCTTGCTAGGGTTGACTTGTTGAGAATGATCAAACCAGCCCATGAAACCTATACCAATAAATAGGTTATGGAAAACCATGAAGATCGATAAAAAGAACGTCAAAAACGGATCATCCTAGCCAAAGTTATGATCAATGAAGTTTAGAGCCAAAATTTTGAAAAAATGCTGATGTGGCAAGTTTGCTGACTCACCGCGCGCCTCGGGATACGCGCCCAGCACTTAGTCAATTTTATCTCCTATATTTCTGGTAACCGATACCAGACTTTGCCCTAACTTGTGACCTTTATAACTTTCTCATCTTTTGGAATTTTTGAGTGTCGTCTTCTTTGTTGTCTTCTCCTACACTTCCTCTAAACAACCATAACTCACACTAAACCTAGTTCGTCCTAAATCAACCGGAAATTTGTTCCAAAGTAGCCACCCTGCAAAACCGAAACTGCAGATTCTAGTTTTCCTTCGATTTCAGGTAACTTTGTCTTGCCATAACTTCTTCGTTTCTCAGTCAAATTTCATGTTCTTTAGCTCGTTTTGAAGAGTTATAATCCCTCTACAACTTTCATGTTGATGACCAAAGCCAATTCCCAACCGTTTGGAAGAACGAGGTGTCTAAAGTTTCGGATTCGTTACCATATAAAATCATAGTTTTCTTTCCAGAAAACGCAAGGTAAACTCGTAACTTTCAGCTTCGATTTCCTTCTGTGTAGTGCGAGTTAGGGTGAGTTCTTGCTATCATTGTGTAGAGTTAAGTTTCCTCTTTAGATTAAGCCCAAGAACTAGTTCTAACTTGTTCTGTACTGTGAATTATAGCATTGCAAAATAGGCTACTCAATCGGGTTGTAAAGGGGGCGTTTTTCAAGAATCCGATTTCGAATCCTTTCGATTCGAGCAATTTCGGTAAGTTTTCTTCAAATTCCTTCAACCTTGCTAATCTATATTACATTATCGGTCAAAAACATGTTCCAATTGCATCAATTAAGCATTAGATTGAGTGAATTTGGTAGATTTGTATTCGGAAACCAAAATAAACCCTAACTTCGAAACCGAAATTGAAAACCGATGAATCCCGCATGTTAGCTAGCGAATTTGGTATCATTAGATCCGAAATCGAATTTCGAAACCATAGAAACAAGAATCACTCAATTTCGTTCTGTGGATTAGGAGATATTGTCGAATTAGTACTCGTGTATAGTATGGAACTCGCGGATGAACTGGGGTTTCAAGGACCGTCCGATCGGGCTCTAAAGGATTGGACGGTCGAGATTAGATCGTGGTTTATAAAGGGTATTTCAGTTTTATAATATTTTAGGTTTTAACTCTAACTTGTTGAATTTAGTTAATGGCCTTCCCGAATGTATTTTGACTTAAAATTTTAACCATAGATTCCTTATTAAATCTAGTTTATTTTGATCTAAATTATTATGTTTTTGGAGTTTTTAAACGTAAGTTATGATTTTTGCATGTTACGGGTTTTCTAGAATTATTTGGTTAATTTAAAAATATATTTTTATGAAATAAAATTTTTATAATATGTATAAAATGTTATAGTTGCTGTATATTAAATTTGGGAATTTTTGGACAATGGTAAGTGGGCTTAAAAATTGTGTTTATGACTTTTTCATAAGAATAAATTATAATATATGGTTTTTAAAGTAACCAAAAATTAAAGTATGGTTTGTTTATAAATTTTTAAGCTGGGTAAGATAAGGAAAACTAAATTAACATTTTTATAACAGTATGTTTATAAATGTTTTGGGTAATATCTTTTAAGAGAGGTGAATTATTTACATATATGTATATATATACTTATTTAAGTAGAAACTTATGTTAAATCAAGGAATTTAATTATTTTACGTTTTATTTATTATATTATATGGGAGTTAATATTTTTAATTAAAACTAAGGAAAAAATATATATATTTACACATATATAGAAAGCGAATAAAATAGTAACTTAGGGTAAAGCAGGGAGCTAATAAATTAACACTTATATTAACTAAATATTATAAGAGCTAGTATCCTAAGATATAGTAAAAGAAATACTTTATGAAACATACTTGGAATGCAGTTAAAGGTTGTAGTAAAAAGATAGTTTAAATATAATAAGTTACATAGGGGATGTCCTAATTAAATTCTGATACAGGTATACTTATATATATTAAATAAATAAAGGAAAACACTTTATTTTATAAACCATATATCGGTTGGGGTTATGCCTAAAAGTTATTAAACATAATTAAATACAATAAAATTTCTTAAAAATTTTGGATAAATCTTGATACGTAAAGATATATATATATATATATATATATATATACACTAAAATAGATGAGGGAAATAACATTCCTTGTGTGGTTATAATAAGAAGAATATATTAAACCTTAGGATTTTAATCGGTGTGTAATTAAATAGTCACTATTAACTTAAGGGTTTATTTACATAACATAAGCGTAACACGGTCTTGGGTTAACTTATTAAGCCCAAGTCTATGAACTCCAAAAGCCCACTTAAACAGTTCAAAGAGAGTTTGGGCCACTCTCGGGAATAATTTCTAAATCATTCCAAACTAAACGAAATGGGCCTAACAAAGGATTTAGTTAACAAGTCAAGCCTAAATCTTTCTGAGTGAATAATGGTAACCTGGAACTAGTAGTTTAGTTTATAAGTCCCTTAACTAATCGACACTTGGAACACCTTAATTATAGGTTACTATTGGGGAATCACTTATTCGAGTTATTTATTGTTCTTCACATACCAGGTACGATTTCTCGTACTCCGATACTTTTGCTAATTGACTTATGAGACGTTTTTGAAAAACGCTAATTGAGTTAAAGAGGAATTTCTAAAAGGAAATGGTTGTGTGACTAACTGAGTCTTGAATGTGAAACTCACTTGGGTATTGGTTCCTTCTATTTGGTTGTTCCATTAGACATTGACTGCTTAGGGTTTACGCTTTTGCACTCTGTAGGACTGAGTGTTTTGGTATTGCTCTGGGTACATAGTGATCTGGTGGGAATTTGGAAAAGGTCAATTTTGGTAAATCTTCTTTTGACTCTGGATATCGTTTCATCCATGAGCTGGTTCTTGAGGTTTCGACGTGCGCGCGTCTTCAATGGTAACAGTGAGGGGTTGTATATCCCCTGTCCTAAAAGGGACGTTGTAGACAGTGAGGGGCTGTATATCCCCTGTCCTAAAAGGACGTACTTGGCGGTGGGGGCCATCTCTCCCAGTTGAATTATTCCACTCTTGAGTTATTGGTTCTTGGATCTATCTTATCATCCTAGTCCTTTGTGACTATCTGAGTCTTTCTACTCCTAACGAGAATTGGGTTTAACTAAGGCATTGGATGTTCACTAACACATGGTGTGTGGTTTGTTTCACTAACTTTACCTTTCTGTTATTCATCTTTATTTTTAACTTGTTATCTTGATTTGGTGATTTGTGGAATGCCTTGCTCCTCTTTGTGGTTTAAGTGGTTGCTTTCAAGCTATTATTTATTTAAGAGTTGTATTATAAGTTTGTTTTTGGAGGATCGTACCAGTTCCATTCCAGGGAACTGACCCACCCCTCTCGGGGTGGGCTGCTTGGTTTTATCTTGCAGGTACGAGTTACTTCACCTGGTGAGGACTATTTTCCTCATAAAGAGGCTTAGACCCTTACTTTCTTTACATTCCGTTGGCCAGTTTTTTTCTTTGTCAATGTAAAAGGGATGAACTATAAACCCTTCATTTGTTTCGTTTCGAATTCATTTCCAGTTGTGAACCTTGACTTATTATTTAATGGCAATTGTTGTTCAGCTTTCGATATTTGCTTTCCTATTTTGCCATATTCCACACCCAACATCCCTTTTGAAGCCAAACCACACCCACCAGAGAAGTGTGAGGTCTTGAGACCCGGGATGATCTTACTACGAGAGTACCTGACCCCAGCAGTCCAGTATGCATTGATCCTCAAGATCAGGGAGTTAGGTGTGAAGGAAGGAAATTTTTACACCCCTACCTTCAAGAATGGTTCAACCATGAAGGTGAAGATCATGTGCCTAGGTAAGAAGGGACCACACCACCAAGAGCTATGAAGAGGTGGAGGTGCCACCAATCCCGGAGGAACTGCAGACCATCATTAGAGCTGCAGTTAAGGCAGCACAAGAATTGGAGGATGAGCCCGTCCCAGACCTAACCTCCGACGTGTGCATCATCAACTTCTATGGAAAGGAGGGTAAGCTAGGGATGCACCAAGACAAGGACGAATCGCCAGAGTCGTCACTAGAGGAGTTCCAGTAGTGTCCATATCACTTGGAGACGACGCGGAGTTTATTTGGTGATCAAAGGAGGATGGACCTTGCTACCAAGATCCTCCTGAAGTCGGGTGATGTACTGATCTTTGGTGGGGCAGCTAGACTCATCTACCATGGGGTGAAGAGAATCAAGCCCAACACAGCCCCCACACCCATCATTAACCAGACCCATATGAAACCGGGCCGTCTAAACCTAACCTTTAGACAGACCTAGCCTTGTACTTTACAGTTTCAGCATTGTAAATTTTAAGTTGCTCATGAAGCTTTCAATAAGAATGGAAATTCTAAGAATTTTATTGCTTCATTGTAGGGGTTGGAAACTCAGGGATCAGGTTGAATGTGTTGAACCAGGCTCAAGCAAAGAGCAATGGAATGGTCATCACAGGTATAAACATTAACCCTGAGTAATTACCTTGGAACGTTTACCCAGAATCTTAAAAATCTATCCTATAATTTCAGGCACGTTCCTAGTTAATGGAGTGGAGGCCACAGTCCTGTTTGATTCTGGTGCCTCCCACTCCTTCATATCACAAGCGTTTCATGCTAAGATCAATGCTCCACAGAGGATATCCATGACTGCTCAGTCTTGCTGCCTTCCAGAGAGCTGATCAAGTGCAGTAAGCAGTGCAAGAATTTGAGCATACACATCAAGGGAGCAGAATTCCTTCTGGATGCCATAGTCTTCCCTGGCATGGGGTTCGACATAATTGTGGGCATGGACACGCTACAGCGGTACCGAGGCAGACTACACTGTGCAGAGCCGTCTCCTCCTGAAGTCAGCTACAGGGATCACAGTGTCATACCGAATGCAACCTAAACAGCCGACTGTGAAGGTTGTATCGGCTTTATCCCTGATGAAGGAGGTGTCCAGGGGCGCCACCACCTACTACTGTTATGCCCATGATCTAAGGACGGATCTGAAGTTCCAGAGCGATGTTCCCATAGTGTCGGAGTACCCCGACGTTTTTCCAGAGGAGCTACCTGGACTACCACCACTGAGAGAGGTTGAATTCAATATCGACCTCATACCTGGCACGGGACCGATCGCTAAGGCTCCCTACCGGATGGGCCCTGCAGAGATGGTTGAGTTGAAGAAGCAGTTGTAGGAGCTACTAGATAAGGGTTTCATCATACCCAGTGTCTCACCTTGGGGTGCTCCTGTGCTTTTTGTCAAGAAGAAGGACGGAAGCTTGAGACTTTGCATCGACTGTAAGAAGCTGAACAATGTCACGATCAAGAACAAGTACCCACTGCCCAAGATCGATGACTTGTTCGACCAGCTGAGGGGAGCTAAGGTGTTCTCCAAGATTGATCTGCGTTCCGGATATCATCAGATAGCTGTAGCTGAGTTATATATAGAAAGACAGCCTTGCGACCAGATACGACCATTACGAGTTCACAGTGATGCCGTTTGGACTGACCAATGCACCGCGAGATTCATGGATCTGATGCAGAGAGTCTTCCAAGCCCAGTTGGATAAGTCAGTAGTCGTGTTCATAGACGACACTCTGGTATTCTCCAAGAGTCGGGAGAACACGAGCAGCATTTGAGGACAGCCTTGGAGACTCTGAGAGAGAAGAAGTTATATGCCAAGTTCAGCAAGTGTGAATTCTGGCTGGACAAGGTGTCATTTCTTGGACATGTGATCTCAGCTGAGGAGTTTCAGTAGACCCAGCTAAGATTGAGGCAGTGAAGAGCTGCATAGACCTCGCACTGTGACAGAGTGAGGAGTTTCCTTGGGTTGGCTAGCTACTATAGACGCTTTGTAAGGACTTCTCCAGGCTAGCCAAGCCCTTGACCTCCCTAAGAAGAAGGACAGCCCATTTGTATGGACAGAGGCTTGTGAGGTCTCCTTTCAGGCGCTGAAGGACGCCTTGACCACAACTCCAGTATTAGTGATCCCTGAGGGGAACGAGGGATACGAGGTGTATTGTGATGCTTCAGGCGGAGGGATTGGTGGGGTACTGATGCAGAATGGCAGAGTGGTAGCGTACACTTCTCGACAGCTGAAGAAGCACGAAGAAAATTACCCAACACACGGCCTTGAGCTCCTCGCCATAGTCTTTGCCTTGAAGATCTGGCGACTTACTTGTATGGAGCCACAGTACAGATTATGACAGACCATAAGAGTCTGAAGTACATCTGGACTTAGAAGGAGCTGAACCTGAGTCAGTGACGATGGGTTGAGCTACTGGCTGATTATGACATCAACCTTCAGTACACTGAAGGTAAAGGGAATGTCGTAGCAGACGCTTTGAGCAGGAGAGTGTACTCACTCCTAGCTTTGTCAGAGACGGCCACGATAGCTAAGGAGATATACGCAGCCCAGGATAGTGATGTATACCTGCAGGGCGTCAAACAGAAGTTAGCAGACGGTATGACTGATGGTCTGAAGTATGAGTACGAGCTGGACAGCGAGGGACACCTTCGAGTCAGAGGCAGACTCTGCGTTCCTCAGGATGCGATAGAACTTCAGACCAGGATTCTCTCTGAGCTCATTCCTCTACATTATCAGTACACCCTGGAGCCACCAAGATGTACAAGGATTTGAAGCAGTTATTCTGGTGGAGCGGGATGAAGAGGGATGTAGCAGACTTCGTCTCCCGATGCCTCACCTGTCAGAAGGTGAAGTTTAAGCATCGTCGACCAGGAGGCCAGATTCAGTCATTACCAGTACCGTGATGGAAGTTTGACGACATCAGCATAGACTTTGTGGTTGGTCTCCCTCCAGCTAGAGGCGGATTGAATTCTATTTGGGTGATAGTCGATAGGTTGACCAAGACAGCCAGGTTTATACCTATCAAGGACACATGGAAGGTCCCCAAGCTGGCTGAGGTGTTCACCACAGAGCACATCCGGTACCATGGGGTACCGAAGACGATTGTCTCCGATCGTGACACACGTTTCCTCAGTAGATTTTGGCGTCAGGTGCAGGAGACGTTTGGTACTCAGCTACGCCTTAGCACAACCTTTCACCCTCAGACTGATGGACAGACAGAGAGGACAATTCAGACGCTAGAGGATATGCTACGAGCAGTTGCTCTAGACTATCAGGGGAGTTGGGTGGAGCGTCTACACCTGGTGGAGTTCTCCTACAATAACTCCTACCACTCATCTATCGGCATAGCACCATTCCAGGCTCTGTATGGCAGGCCGTGCCGGACCCCCTTATCATGGAGTGACCCTACTGAGGCAGTCCTGATTGGGCCCGAGTATGTTCAGACACTGCAGGATGACATCAGAGTTATCCAGCAGCACATGAGGGCAGCGCAGTCTAGACAGAAATCCTATGGGGATCAGCGCACCAGAGCTCGAGTTTCAGCTGGGTGACGTGGTTTTCTTACGGGTCTCCGATGAGAGGGATATTCAGATTTGGGATGAGGGGAAACTAAGCCCTAAGTATGTCGGTCCGTACAGGATTACGGAGCGAGTGGGCCCAGTTGCTTACAGACTAGAGCTATCTGCGGAGTTAGGGAAGGTACACGATGTGTTTCATGTATCTCAGTTGAAGAAGTATATGCCAGACCCTTCTCACGTACTACAGCCAGAGAGACTGGAGATTGAGCCTACACTGAGGTATGAGGAGACTCCAATTCGGATCTTGGACACGAAGGTCTGAGAAACGAGAGGCAGATCAGTTAAATTAGTGAAAGTTCTTTGGGAGCATCATGGGGTTGAGGAAGCTACTTGGGAGACTGAGGACTCCATGAGAGTGAAGTACCCACATCTATTCACATGACATTTTCCTATCCTGCTGTGATTCACATTAGTAGCGGTACGAGGGCGTACCTTAGCTCTTTAAGGGGGATATACTGGCATACTCCTCCTTCGTTATCTCATCCGGATTATGCCCTGTTGCATTATTAGTAGAGTGAGAGGTGTATGTATGTACGCAGTTTTACATTATGGCACAATAGTATGTGACGTTTGATTTAGTATATCTTGGTATATTTTGATTCAGTTTATATTTTGATTCATTATATTTTGGTTCAGTTCGATTTGATTCTGAGTAATCTCGGGTGGAATATTGAAATGGAATGGATGGTAGTTAAGGAAGATTGGATTGGTATAGTTGAGGTTTAAACTTTGAGGTGAAGTTTCTTTTAAGGGGGATATACTGAAATACCCCTAAAATAATTTAAATTAATTTAAGGGATTTCTTTTATTAAAACCGTAAATAATACCATTAATTATTATATTATAGTATGAAATGGTGAATAATAAATCATTATATCCTTATATGGAGTTATGAAAATTAAATTATGGGATTTCTCCCATTTAAGCCTAAAGAATACTATTAAATATTGGATTACCATATATTATTATATAGTATTATGAATTTAATAATAAGATTTATAAGTCAATAAATCTTGGAAAATTTTATAAACACTCCAAGTATATTATATAGATTTTAGAAAGAGTTGGAACATTGTTTTGAAACATAAAAGTCAATATAAAATTCTAGAAACCCTAAAGCCTTTTCAGTCTTGCTAGGGTTGACTTTTGAGAATGGTCAAACAGCCCACCATGAAACCTATACCATAAATAGGTTATAGAAAACCATGAAGATCGATAAAAAGAACGTCAAAAACGGATCATCCTAGCCAAAGTTATGATCAAATGAAGTTTAGAGCCAAAATTTTGAAAAAGCTGATGTGGCAAGTTTGCTGACTCACCCGCGCGCCTCGGGATACGCGCCCCCAGCACTTAGTCAATTTTCTCCTATATTTCCGGTAACCGATACCAGACTTTGCCCTAACTTGTGACCTTCATAACTTTCTCATCTTTTGGAATTTTTGAGTGACGTCTTCTTTGTTGTCTTCTCCTATACTTCCTCTAAACAACCATAACTCACACTAAACCTAGTTCGTCCTAAATCAACCGGAAATTCGTTCCAAAGTAGCCACCCTGCAAAACCGAAACTGCAGATTCCAGTTTTCCTTCGATTTCAGGTAACTTCGTCTTGCCATAACTTCTTCGTTTCTCAGCCAAATTTCATGTTCTTTAGCTCGTTTTGAAGAGTTCTAATCCCTATACAACTTTCATGTTGATGACCAAAGCCAATTCCCAACCGTTTGGAAGAACGAGGTGTCTAAATTATCAGATTCGTCACCACATAAAATCATAGTTTTCTTTCCAGAAAACGCAAGGTAAACTCGTAACTTTCAGCTCCGATTTCTTTCTGTGTAGTGCGAGTTAGGGTGAGTTCTTGCTATCATTGGGTAGAGTTAAGTTTCCTCTTTTAGATTATGAAATACCCCTGAATATTAAACGCATAAAATCATAACGTGGTATATAATACGTACATAAAATAACGTACGAACCATTTAAGCTAGTACATATATATATGTAACACGAAAATATATGTACGTAACGTTACAATACCGTAACGCTGTAATAAAAACAATAACGTTGCATAATTGCGTTACAAAAATATATAGAATCACATGTTATAATATAGTCGTTACACATATAAATAATAATGTATGGCCTATACAAAAACAAAGAGAAAGAAAAGAAAAAAAAAGGGAGCAAAGACGCTCCCGCTAGGTTTCAAACCCGAGACCTTCCGTACCTTCCCTGGATGCTTAACCAGTTGAGCTATGCTCGAATTCAATAGCAAATGCCAACCGAACTGAAATAGTAATGAAACTATTAAAACAATTACAACACTACTTGTACAGCGGCAATAGACTAACAGCATACTCCAGATTCAAAAAAAAAATTCCTACGTCTAATCCCTTGCTCGGTCGTGTATTAATCAAGCCACCAACTATCAGGGATTATGCCCCACCTATTATACTTTCATTAACATTGAGGCCGTGTCCCCTGCATGCTAGTCACACCCTGACTGACTTGAGCATTCCCACACTTTCTTGCACTGGTGCCTCGCTTATCTTCTCTTGGTTACTGCATGCGCGGAGACCACAGATACCAGAAAAACCCACGCACTCCCTTCACCTTCTTCCACCCTCTTCATGCGCTGTGGAAGTCACTTACAATTGCGGGTATTGAGAAGTTCTCGATTCCGTTCCCTTTTTTTTCTTCTGCTCAGAATCGTCTCCGACAATCTCCAGTCTTTCCCTTGGCGTTTCAGTGCTCCTTCCATCTCTGTCATACCCGAGTTCCTGCAACACTTTCCCCTGCATGACTGGAGCGGGAGTATCCTTGGTCTTGAAAATCTGGATCACCACAGATTCCAAACAGCAGGCCACAACAACTGTCAACTCTCCCGCTGCAGCATAATCAGAGTTAGACCGAGAGTCAAGTCCTGAAAGTTTGCATTTGCACCAAAGTCAACCAGGGAGCATCACGGGCTGACACCAGAAATCAAGCTTTAACACCCAAGGTTGTAATCCTCTACTCGTGCTTAGTTCATATCAGAAAAAAAAATCATACTGCAACTGTTGAAATCTGCTTCTGGAAATGCTCTGTCAAAACCTGATGACCATCTCAAAGTCTTATCATCTGTGTCCTGTCTACTAACCTTCCGTAGTAAACTAAAAGATGGCGGTTGCTTACTGACTGACCAAAAAAAAAAGAGAAGGAACTACAGAGGGGCTAAGTGCAATCGAACTGAGAGATTAGGAAAAAGAGTAAAAATAAATAAAACACAGTTAGCAACTTAAGGCAACAGAAAGAACATGCATCAGTTTCAGGTTCTGTTGTCCTTCAGTCCCACAGCTTGTTTCCTCTCCTTTGGTGATTTTACCAGTAGAAGTTGTTGCTCTTTCTGTCATGCCTGTCAAGCAAACGATAAGCACATAAGTAGTAGCATATTTCAGCTACAATAAACATATAAGTGTAGCAAGAAAAAAAAAAATTCCTGCTGTACATTATGACGGTAGAAATTTGAGTTTCTTTCGTTTTCGCTGTTGTCTGTTGCTCATGTGAAGTAGACAATAACTATATAAGCAGCAGCATACTCTACTGTTCTTAATCAAAATACAAACCACAGAACAGACTTTCAAACAGTGACGGTGTGCTCTCCTTATGGGCTGATATCTTCTTCTTACTCCTTGTGACAGCACCCAAATAAAAACGTTTCTGCTGATGTTCACCAGTGCGGTTTAGTAGAACAGATTATGGGTCTTATTCTAATCAACAAACATAACACATTAGCTCTGAAATTACTGCATTAAACCAACACGTAAAACCAGAAACCTGCTGCACCATACCAACAGCTTGAGATGATTTTCTCTTTTGCTGCTTTCTGTTCTTTTTTTCAACCAAATAAATTTGGTTTCTGATGTTGGTGAATGAGGGATAATTGAACAGATTGAGAGTAGGGTACTTAAGTAGATAGACAATAACAGAAACAGATTCTTTTTTTTTTTGGCATCAGTCCTGATTTCTGATTTCCAGTTTTCAGATTTGTGTGAGAATTTTTCAGAAGTATTGCCCATGTTGTGTTTGGATAGATTGGAGTTTAAAATCATATTAAGGCAACTAACTAGCAACTAAACAACTTGGGAGAAATAAAAACTGAAGAACCCAATCAGTAGTGACAAAAAAAGAGCAAGTTCAGTTTCAGATTTATCAAAACTAGTGTTTCGGTTTTATGGTTTTCCTGAAAATGTGTGTCTGTCTAACATCTGTTACAGATGGTAGCTGAGTGTGGTATGAGATTAAGAGAAATATTTAATCTAATGAGCCAGTAAGTGGAGGAAACAGGAAACAGAAGTGGGAACCAGATCCAGGTTAAGAAACAGAAAAGAATGGAAATGGATAACAGATTTTGGGTTTTTGTTTTCAGTTTTCGGAAACTTTTACTCTCTGTACAACTCTGTTACAGAGGGTTTATAAGTACTGAATTGAGAAGTAAACGAATGTGAAGCAAACCTAATACACTAACTAAATAAGTAAACTATCTTGGGGTAAACAAGGAACAGATTCGAGAACAAAAAAAAAAGAGAAACCACAATAACAGTCCAGGAGTATATCGGTTTCTTAGTTCAGTTTTTCTTTCAGTTTTGAAATCTTCTTGTTCCAGTATAAGCAGGTCTCTGTAGGATTAACCAGTTGTTTGGGGATTAGGAACTTAGTTGAAATACTTAATTAAATGAGGGGGCAAGTTGAATAAACAGAAAGCAAGTTTGAAACTCAGACAGTGAACAAACAGAAGGAAATGAGAGCAAGATACCAGCATGTGGAAGTTTCAGTTTTAAAGTTTCTGAAAATCTGGTTTCTGTATAACCCTTTTACAGAGGTTTTATATGGGTTTTATCGTGTGGTAAATGAACCTAAAACTGAACCAATACACTCCAGTAAGATATAAGTACCTTAGGGATGAATTGGAGGTCAAGTAGCAACCTGACAGAAGGAGAAGAAGAGATTTCATAAACTGCTGTTTCAGTTTTCTCCCCTTTGTCTATTCTCTGTAAAACGAACTTCCAGGATTGTTATCAGTGTTGTTTTGGATTAAATTTGAGTTTAAGACTTGGTTAACACATAGGCCTAAGTGTCTCTAGGTTGGGGGAAACAAAATAAAAACAGTTTAGGAGACTTAGACATGGAGTTAAATGGAACAGACCTAGTGTTTCGGTTTCTGTAACATGTTCTCTGTATAACTGATGTGCCAGTGGGGTGTGGGTGTTGTATTAGCCTGCTAATGGACCCAAACTCTAACTAATCAACCTAAGTAGATCTGTACAAGGAACTTGGGTGGATTAGAATCGGTTAATCAAATTACAAGGGAAGGAATGGAGGTGTTCTGCAGTGATTTTGGTTTCAGTTTTTGCAACAGCTGCTGTTCTGTATAATTATAATACAGTTGGCCTAAGAGTGTTGAAATGGTCTGGGAATGAACTTATAACCTTCCTAATACATCAACCTAAGAGTGTAAAAACTTTGGGGGAAATTAGAAAACAAGCAATGCAGTAACAAGAGGAAGTAGAAGGGAGTGTGCATGGAACTGTTCAGTTCCCTGAAACTTATGTTTCAGTATGGGTAGCTTTCCAAGGTGCTAAGAGTGGGGTGTTGTTTTTAAAAGTAAACCCAAACCATAGCTAATAACTGCAGCTAGTCTAGCAAAACGTTTTGTGAAGATTAAAACATCAGTTGAGCTAACTAAACACAAGAAGCAAGAAGAAATATATAAATGTGGTTTCAGATTTTCGATAGTAAGTAGCTTCTGTATAACGGTATTACTAGGGTGTTATAAGTGTGATTCTAGCTTAATGATGAACTCAAATAATAGCTAATGAACATAACTACGATACCGAAGCATATGGAGAGAGTTACACACCAATTACTACATTAAAAGTGGAGTTAGATAAGGTATTACAAGTGACTTGTGTTTCAGATTTTGAAACTGTTGGACTGCTGTGTAAGTGGGTTTAGGAATATTCTATGATCTACGTTATCATTAAACAAGGGTTAAAACATTACCCACCTACTTAGCCAGGAGAGAATACATTTAGACAAGTTAAATCTATCTTATAGGGACATGTTACACGGTTGACGCTTAAATGCTCTAAAACATTAGCTGGGACAAAGGACTTAGTTAACATGTAAAATAAGGGTGTGAATGCCCTAGGAGTAACATAAAGTCTAACACGTGGGAAGTCCTAAGGGTTAATAAAGGTTGAACATTCAACGAAGATTTATCTAGGAAATCACACCCGTTAATAATTTAATAAATTCGGGGAGTGTCACAAAGGTTGTCACATGAAATCATAAACTGACACATTGTTTGTAATTAACGCTAGGGCCATAGCGAACTCCGACCAGGACTCCGTGTGTGAGACTACTTGCTTCTGATCCAGGTATGGACATGTGTGGTTCGTATGTTGCCGTGTTACACGGCTTGTGTGCTGTGTGCCTTGTGTGTGAAAATGACATAAGATCAAAGCATGAAATTGGATTGCTTGTTTATCATGTTGTATGATTTCTATATCTTTGTTGAATATATCATTGCGCGCACACAGTAGTTTAGTCCCTTTCGCGTTATGGAACTTTGAGATGAGACTCAACGAACTATGTAAACAAAGAAACTACATAAAGGGAAAACTATACGAGAACTACTACGAATTATGAAATTAAAGAAAACGCTATAAGGGGAACTCCTCTCTAAACCATTGAGGACTACCATGACACCCACTATGGTGTCTATGCTTTAATGATAATGAAGAGCAAGTCTCCTTTGGTGAGACATGACGAACCACGTAGACAAAACAAAAGAACTATACAAAGAGAAATCCTCTCTAACTTAGAGGACCGCTAATGACACCCACTATGGTGTCGAGATTATAATGATAATGAAACGAAAAGTATCAACTGTGAAACATGAGAATAACCCGGGAAGACAACAGCTCGGGCCGCGCGGTATGGATGATCGGGAGTTGGTATCTGCATCAGATCCTTCGACCGTCTATGATGGAATATATTTTGGTGAAGCACATCCCGGAGTCCAGAGGTGACTTCCGCTTCCTTGACCCTGGGTGTCGGGAATGGGGGAGTGACAAGTTGGTGAAGCACATCCCGGAGTCCAGAGGTGACTTCCGCTTCCTTGACCCTGGGTGTCGGGAATGGGGGAGTGACAAGTTGGTGAAGCACATCCCGGAGTCCAGAGGTGACTTCCGCTTCCTTGACCCTGGGTGTCGGGAATGGGGGACTAGCTATGGAGGAGACGTCCTCCAACGTGCGGTGATAAAAGAATTCACAAATAATCCTTAAAGAAACAAGGAACGATTAGCACCTACATAATGAAGTCTCGGGATCTAATCTATATCCCCTGATTCGGTGCCAGAGAATAAAGGGAAACTTGTACGAGACCAAGCAAACAAGAGAAAGTCACAAATGTGATAATTTAAGAAACAAGGAATGAATAGCACCTACATTATAAGTCTCGGGATCTAACCTATATTCCCTGACTCGTGCAAGAAAAGAAAAGAAAACCTGTGTAATGAGAACGAGAAAACGTACGTAATCTCTTGAATGATCCCTAGTGAGGATCGACGGTATAATATACCTACGCACACGTTGTACCATGTACTTGATTGTTGTTGCTACATTAGCAGCTTTTGTGCTTGGTTGCTCATTGACATTGATATGCTACTTGCAAGTTGTGCTTGGTTGCTTGCTGATATTGCTATGCTACCGATGAGTGTGTATGATATCATGATGTACTGATGTGTTGTTTTACTGCTTATCATAGCATGTAAAATGGACTTAATAATTTCGACCAATTAGTCGTGTGGCCCGGTAACATGCGGGCTTCACACGTTCATACTCAGCGTAGTTTGCTGAGTCCTTTACACCCAATTTTTTTTTCAGGTCTTGTGCCAGACGATAACGGAGAGTAGGCAGGGGTGACTATCATAGGGGTAGTCCCATGGCAAGACTTTAAGTAGTAGCTTTCTTATGTATGAGTTATGTTTTTAAGTTGTTCACTAAACTGTAGATGCTCGTACTAGTTGTACTTTATATTGTATTTGGATTTCGTTAAGTTGGACTTCCAGTCATACATACCGTAACTTGGAGTTGGTAATGAGGCTGTCAACCACATGGGTGTTGGTGTCTGTAGCACCCGAATAGAGTTCGAAACCGCTGCGTAGACTTCTCCCGCTAACTTAGGCGCGTCGTATTATTGTTGGTCGTGATTCGGGGTGTTACAGATTAAGCCCAAGAACTAGTTTAACTTGTTCTGTACTGTGAATTATAGCGTTGCAAAATAGGCTACTCAATCGGGTTGTAAAGGGGGCGTTTTTCCAGAATCCGATTTCAAATCCTTTCGATTCGAGCAATTTCGGTAAGTTTTCTTCAAATTCCTTCAACCTTGCTATCTATATTACATTATCGTCAAAACATGTTCCAATTGCATCAATTAAGCATTAGATTGAGTGAATTGGTAGATTTGTATTCGGAAACCAAAATAAACCCTAACTTCGAAACCGAAATCGAAAACCGATGAATCCCGCATGTTAGCTAGCGAATTTGGTATCATTAGAATCGGAATCGAATTTCGAAACCATAGAAACAAGAATCACTCAATTTCGTTCTGTGGATTAGGAGATATTGTCGAATTAGTACTTGGGTATAGTATGGAACTCGCGGATGAACTGGGGTTTCAGGGACCGTCCGATCCGGCTCTAAAGGATTGGACGGTCGAGATTAGATCGTGGTTTATAAAGGGTATTTCAGTTTTATAATATTTCAGGTTTTAACTCTAACTTGTTGAATTTAGTTAATGGCCTTCCCGAATGTATTTTGACTTGAAATTTTAACCATAGATTCCTTATTAAATCTAGTTTATTTTGATATAAATTATTATGTTTTTGGAGTTTTTAAACGTAAGTTATGATTTTTGCAATTACGGGTTTTCTAGAATTATTTGGTTAATTTAAAAAATATTTTTATGAAATAAAAATTTTATAATATGTTAAAATGTTATAGTTGTTGTATATTAAATTTGGGAATTTTTGGACAATGGTAATGGGCTTAAAATTGTGTTTATGAGTTTTCATAAGAATAACTTATAATATATGGTTTTTAATGTAACCAAAAATTAAAGTATGGTTTGTTATAATTTTTAAGCTGGGTAAGATAAGGAAAACTAAATTAACATTTTTATAACAGTATGTTTATAATGTTTTGGGTAATATCTTTTAAGAGAGGTGAATTATTTACATATATGTATATATATACTTATTTAAGTAGAAACTTATGTTAAATCAAGGAATTTAATTATTTTACGTTTTATTTATTATTATATGGGAGTTAATATTTTTAATTAAAACTAAGGAATATATATATATATATTTACACATATATAGAAAGGGAATAAAAATAGTAACTTAGGGTAAAGCAGGGAGCTAATAAATTAACACTTATATTAACTAAATATTATAAGAGCTAGTATCCTAAGATATAGTAAAAGAAATACTTTATGAAACATACTTGGAATGCAATTAAGGTTGTAGTAATAAGATAGTATAATATATAAGTTACATAGGGGTGTCCTAATTAAATTCTAATACAGGTATACTTATATATATTAAATAAATAAAGGAAAGCACTTTATTTTATAATCCGTATATTGGTTGGGTTATGCCTAAAAGTTATTAAACATAATTAAATACAATAAAATTTCTTATAAATGTTTTGGATAAATCTTGATACGTAAAGATATATGTGTGTGTGTGTTGTGTGGGTGTGTGTGTGTGTGTGTGTGTGTGTGTGTGTGTGTGTGTGTGTGTGTGTGGTGTGTGTGTGTGTGTGTGTGTACTGTGTGTGTGTGTGTGTGTGTGTGCTTGCGTGCGTGCGTGTGCGTGCGTGCGTGCGTGCGTGCGTGCGTGTGCGTGCGTGTGTGGTGCGTGGTGTGGGCGTGCGTGCTGCGTGCGTGCGTGCGTGCGTGCGTGCGTGCGTGCGTGTGGTGTGTGTGTGTGTGTGTGTGTGTGTGTGTGTGTGTGTTGTGTGTGTGTGTTGATGTAAAGATAATATATGTGTGTGTGTGTGTGTGTGTGTGTGTGTGTGTGTGTGTGTGTGTGTGTGTGTGTGTGTGTGTGTGTGTGTGTTGTGTGTGTGTGTGTGTGTGTGTGTGTGTGTGTGTGTGTGTGGTGTGTGTGTGTGTGTGTGTGTGTGTGTGTGTGTGTGTGTGTGTGTGTGTGTGTGTGTGTGTGTGTGTGTGTGTGTGTGTGTGTGTGTGTGTGTGTGTAATACATTAAAATAGATGAGGGAAATAACATTCCTTGTGCTGGTTATAATAAGAAGAATATATTAAACCTTAAGATTTTAATCGGTGTGTAATTAAATAGTCACTATTAACTTAAGGGTTTATTTACACAACATAAGCGTAAAACGGTCTTGGGTTAACTTATTAAGCCCAAGTCTATGAACTCCAAAAGCCCACTTAAACAGTTCAAAGAGAGTTTGGGCCACTCTCAGGAATAAATTCTAAATCATTCCAAACTAAACGAAATGGGCCTAACAAAGGATTTAGTTAACAAGTCAAGCCTAAATCTTTGTGAGAGAATAATGGTAAACCTGGAACTATTAATCAGTAAGAAAAGAAGGTTGTTAGTTTATAAGTCCCTTAACTAATCGACACTTGGAACACCTTATTATAGGTTACTATTGTGGGAATCACTTATTCGAGTTATATTATTGTTCTTTCACATACCAGTGTACGATTTCTCGTACTCCGATACTTTTGCCGATTGACTTATGAGACGTTTTTGAAAAATGCTAACTGAGTTTAAGAGGAATTTCTAAAAGGAAATGGTTGTGTGACTAACTCAGCTTGTGTGACTAAATGAGCCTTGAATGTGAAACTCACTTGGGTATTGGTTCCTTCTATTTGGTTGTTCCATTAGACATTGACTGCTTAGGGTTTACGCTTCTACACTCTGTAGGACTGAGTGTTTTGGTATTGCTCTGGGTAGTTAGTGATCTGGTGGGAATTTGGAAAAGGTCAATTTTGGTAAATTATTCTTTTGACTCTGGATATCGTTTCATCCATGAGCTGGTTCTTGAGGTTTCGACGTGCGCGCGTCTTCAATGGTAACAGTGAGGGGCTGTATATCCCCTGTCCCAAAAGGGACGTAGTAGACAGTGAGGGGTTGTATATCCCCTGTCCCAAAAGGGACGTTGTAGACAGTGAGGGGCTGTATATCCCCTGTCCTAAAAGGACGTACTTGGCGGTGGGGGCCATCTCTCCCAGTTGAATTATTCCACTCTTGAGTTATTGGTTCTAGGATCTATCTTATCATTCCTAGTCCTTTGTGACTATCTGAGTCTTTCTACTCCTAACGAGAATTGGGTTTAACTAAGGCATTGGATGTTCACTAACACATGGTGTGGTTTTGTTTCACTAACTTTACCTTTCTGTTATTCATCTTTATTTTTAACTTGTTATCTTGATTTGGTGATTTGTGGAATGCCTTGCTCCTCTGTGTGGTTTAAGTGATTGCTTTCAAGCTATTATTTATTTAAGAGTTGTATTATAAGTTGTTTTTGGAGGATCGTACCAGTTCCATTCCAGGGAACTGACCCACCCCTCTCGGGGTGGGCTGCTTGGTTTTATCTTGCAGGTACGAGTTACTTTACAGGTGGCCACGAAAAGAACGAGTGATTGGGATGGGATTAGGTGTTGTGGAGAGTTAATGTGTTTTATTTCTGTTTTATTTTTGTTAAGTTTTCTCGAGGTTCAGGTCGTGACAATTGTAATCTTTAAGTTATAATTGGTGAGGTTTGGTGTCGGGTGTTTGGTACCCGATGGTCTGTACGCCTTTAGTATTTTATTTCCGCTATAAATATGTTAAATAGGGGCGTTACATATGTACATTCTCACATTTGAACATGTATATCCTCACATTAAAACATGTACATTCTCACATTAAAACATGTACATCCTCACATTAAAGTATAGAATGGCTTCCAAATAGATTACCCTAACCCCACACACCCTAAAGCCCACCCTAGAAAAGCTAAATACGACAAAGGCATTTTTAGTGTTTGTAATGGCGGGTTTGGGGTCTAATGACCCTAAACCCGCTACCACGAACTCTAAAAACCTATCGAGTTAGTTGTTACAATGTAAAGTATAGAACGACTTCCAAATAAATTACCTTAACCTCACACACCCTAAAACTCACCCTATGAAAGCTAAAAAACGCTGAAGACATTTTTAAGGTTTGTAGTGGAGGGTTTTGGGTAACTTGTCAAGTTAGTTGCTACAGTGTAAAGTATAGAACTCCTTCCAAATAGAATACCCTAATAAAAGAGAAGTTAATTCTTGCCATTTAGGATGATTACTTTAGCCTTGTACACTACTAGAAAACACGCGTTTAGCGACGGAATTAGCGACATACGCAATTCCGTCGCTAATTAGCGACGGAATAGAGACGAATTGGCGACAGACTATTTAGCGACGGAATTTGGGCGGTCTGGTGGCACCAAATTTTCGGGCATCGGCGCCTCTTTTAGCGACGGAGTTTCCGTCTCTATTTGGCGACGGACCGTATTTCCATCGTTATTTTTTTTAAAAAAGAAAAAGAAAACTTAGTGACGGATTCGTCCGTCGCTAATCGAACGACATCGTTTTGACACCTTCTGTTACCGCTCGTGGTTTAATTTTACTAATCAAAACGACATCGTTTGGTTTTAATTTAGCGACGGCCGTCGCTAAATGTTTAGTAAAATTAAGTCGCGCCCGCGACCTTCTTCTTCATCTTCCTCTTTCCCATCCTTTCTCTGCTAGTCGCGACAGAGGCGATTTCCAGCGACAAATTTTCGCTCCCAACACCAAATTACCGGCGACAGAAGACTTCCAAGCACCACCGGCGACCACCGTAGAAGACCACACATGTATGTCTCTAAAACCCTAATTTTTTGATTTCGAATATTAAATTGGGGAAAACAAAATTCTGCATGTTAAGTGAAGATGGTGTCTGCTCTGTCTCCATTTCTAGTATTTACTTCTTATTTCATTTAAGCCTCTGACTTATCTGGAGTGATGCTATGACTTAGGGTTGTGCTCAATACGTGTGACTTTTTAAGCTACAGATTTTGGATAGTGAATATAGTGTGTTTGAACTAGTCTCTGAATCCATATGTTCATCATTTCCCTGTCAAATGTTTTCTCTTCCAAGTGAATCTGTCTGAATTCGTGAGTCCTAATTTGCTCTTTAGAGATAATGAAACCAGACCTGCAAGTGAAGCTAGATTTGCTTAGCTGAATTTGTGGCCCTTGTTTCGACTAGCACATGCGGTGCCCTCAAGTAGGAGGAATAGTTGTAAGGCATTCTAGCATGTTTCAGATAGTAGTTCGTAATCCGTAGGCTAAAAGATTGCGTAAAAAAGAAAGAAAAGAAAAAAAGGGAGTATTAATCTAGAAGTTTAGAAGAAAAGAATCACCGTTTGTTTTCCTAGTTTAGGTTCAGTTTCTTTAAATGTTTGCAGATAAGGTAACTTGTCGATCCTTTTGAGATGCACAAAGATAGACAGTTAGTTGCAGATAGTAGATAATCTGATTAGTCTTCCTGACTTGAAAGTGATAGCCGATTGTTGATTTGGTTCACATTTGGAATGGATTGACAATAGCAAAGTAGAAAAGGAGTTAGAATTTTATGTTTAAACCTGTTCCACCAGTTAGTTCCATTCGGTTTATGATTTAGGTTCTGTCCTTGAAGAAAGAAGGTGTAAAGGGAACTAATGTAAATAAACAGAAGTGAAACAAATTGGATTGTTGATTTAGTTCAGGTCTGATTGATACCTGAGTTGGTGATTGTGGACTCTAATTTCTCTGCTTAGGTTAGAATATCACGGGCTCTTCAGTAACTAATGGAACAATTTTGGCTGTTTAAGTTCAACTTGCCTATTTTCCCAAATTTAGTAAGGAGAAGAACAAGATGATAAATATAGCTGTTATGAGGAGGTGGAAAGGAAAGAATATATAGCTGGGTATGTTTCTATTGATTTAATGTTTTCATACATGAAAATTGGAGTATTAACTCCATCCTTCCTAGTATTAGTTTTTCATATTTTACTGTCAAATTCTTCTACATAGTGCCCCACTTTGCTATGAGTTGCAAGGTGTTGTAGCTTCTGTTTCTGCATATCTGTATGTACCAGTTATAACCGACTAACATATTGCATTTAGTAGGGAAATACGTCGGAAACAAAATTCAAGTTACAACAAAAAAAATTGTTCTGTTGAACTCAGGTCTCCACTGAGAGTAGCTTGGGTTCTGCACAGTGACGACAGGTGGTAGAGGCTTCTATCATAAGTTTGTATTGGCTCTTCACAGTGATGACAGGTGGTAGAGGCTTCTTTAAATCTGGGTGGTCGTTCGCTAGAAAGCTTGGTAGGGGTAGTTCATTATCTAATCAAGAGATTCTCATCAAGCTACAATGATGCAGGATCATGCGAGTGGTTCTCAGTCAGGTGCTCCACACGACTTACTAACTGCGTTCTCACATTGTCTTAGGACGAGCACCCGATGGGGACCCCGTATTTTGATACCCTCCCCATGCTCATCTAGGGTTCCACGTTCAGTCCCTGCTTCTCAGCGTGCTGTTCAGCACTACTCTCCACCTACCGGACACATGGCTCTGACAGCACTGATTGTGATACACACCAATTGATGACACAACCGGCTGACACAACCACCGACCGATACAGCTTCACCTTCTCCTACAGACACACCGCGTAGCTCAAACTCGTCGCAAACTGCTAGCGGTGTTGACCGTCGCACCTTTATCACCATCGACAGAAAAGTACACGTTTGTGATTATACAACTTCATATTGTTTCAATAAAGTTTGTTTACCAAGAATTGCTAATTATGTGACATTTGTCTTTGAAACTATAGGGATTTGGAGCCTAGTAATGTAGTTGCTCGTTCACTACTCCCCTGTTTCGAGATGAGATGGTTTGCCCATGGCTATACTTGGGAGGCGCTAGGTCCAGATGGCCATCATTTTTATTTTGAGGAGTTCAAGGTATGTAACTCTTAATGTTTAACCAATTTATGTATGATTCTAGTTTTGTTTATTTCACTTAAACCACTTTTTTAATATATGCATAAGCGCTTTCGTTGGGATCCTCGATTTGAGACACGAGTGTATGAGATTTTTTGTGATAAGGGTAGACAGAGGTATTCTGACACATTGTACAAGATGAAATCAGGGAGAGCAAAAAGGAAAGTCAGAGATGACATATGGGAGGAGTGGCAGAGACAGTGGTAGACTGACGAGTACAAAGCAAAAAGCCAAATCAACTCCAAAAACAGAAGAAGTGAGCACACACCTGGTGGCGGTATCTCCACCCATGCTTGCAGATCACGCTCCATGATGGGGCATAAGAAGGTCTTGGTAAGTTTCTTTGATAGTGTTGTTTTACATTTACTTAAACATATACTTAGGAAATATATGGGTGTGACTATGGGTATGATTATGGGTGTGAATGTGTTTGTGGACTGTGAATTGTTAATGTTTTCTGCCTATGATATTTGCATCTGTTGAAAATGTGGGCAAAATGTTAAAAAACAGGGGAGGAAACAGGGGAGGGTATGTCAATTTTTTCATAGAATTTTTATTTTATATCTTAATAAGTACTTTGTTTTTTAGACTGAGAAAACAGGTGTAGTGCCTGATGCGTACACTCTGTTTATCCACACCCATTCGAGCAAGGATGAGCATGGTAATAGTGTGCAAGTCTGTGCAAAGGTGGAAGATATTGCTGTAAGTGTTTTTATACCTCTATTCTATATAAGTGTTTGCATTACATTTAAATTGTTTTGAATAATGAATAACATCATTTATCTTTGTTTTGTCATTAAACAGTATGAATATGAGCATCTTGTTGAAGCCTCAACTCAAGAGGCACAGAACCCAGATGATTCATCAGTCCAAGGGACACCTGTTGACCCTAACGAAATATTCTACAAGGCTGTCAAAGGAAAATCACGAAAGCAGATGATCTATGGTGTGGGCGAGTTAGCACCCGACTATTTCCCTGACTCATTTCACACCGCTGGCACCAGCTCACTTGCTACCGGCTACAATCATAGTATGATTGAGTCGATGCAGTCAAATATTGAGCAAAATGTGCTTGAGAAGTTGGGTGATACTTATAGAGATCAGATCCACGCTGAAGAGCGGAATGCTCTCCGCGAGACTGAGAGGGAGAGCATCCGTTAGGAGCTGCGTCAGGAGGAGATGCAAGCTATGATACGAGAGCAGATCTCTCAGATGTTTCCCTCTCAGACTCCTAGTCTGTCGGGATGGGGTTCATGGGGAGGTGCAGGTGGTGGCTCAGGTGATCCAAGCGGTACAGGTGATCAGTTGGAGTATCGTACGGGGGATGGTCATGGTTGGGACCATGGGCGTAGATATAGATTATTATGGTTTATGTGACATTGAAACATTATATTTTATTTTCAATTGTTGTGTGGTACGCTGATTGTATGAATTTAACTATCAGTTTGAATTTTGTTAGTACAAAAACATTTTATTCTCAAATATTATGAGTAGATCTTAGTTTAGAGTATTACTGGTGGATAAAAATCTATATTACTGGTGGATAAAAATCTATATTACTGGTGATTATTATTAGGTGGAATTCACTATAGGTGAAAACAAATAAAAATAATTTTTTTAAAAAAAAATGTTTAGCGACGGATTAGTGACGGAATTTCCGTCGCTAAACCGTGGTATATAGAGTGCAAAATCCGTCGCTAATTTGTGACGGACGTATTCCGTCTCAATTCCGTCGCTACATTCTTTTATAGCGACGGACATTTCCGTCGCTAATCCGTCTCTAATTGACGACGGAAGACGTCATTTGTCGCGAATCTGAATTAGCGACGAGCCTTTTAGCGACGGACAATTCCGTGTTTTCTAGTAGTGGTACCGGAATGTTCTTGCCATTCAAGATGATTACTTTAGCCTTGTACCGGAATAAAAGAGCTCGAGCACTCGTATATGATACTGAAAAATCAACCTAGTCCTGCTTCTAGAATGCGCATCAAATTGACATCAACAGGGATAGGGAAGTTAATTCTTGGCTTCCTCCAAAAGTTAACTGTTTAAATTCAATGTTGATAGTGCTTTAAACTCCATTTCAGGAAAAACGGTTGTAGGTGGCGTATGTAGGAACTATCTGGGCCAGTGGGTGACGGGATTCATGGAGGTTTTTGGAGAGCAAGGAGCTCTTCATGCTGAGACCAGAGCCATGTAAAAAACAGCTAGGAATATCAAGGATATGTGCATCAGTCATATAGAAATATGTTCAGATTCTTAGCTACTTGTGGAACTTTTTTGCTTCTGTCATCCAAATCAACCCTTGAAGCCTATAGTTAATGAATGTACAAGCTTAAGCTTGTTGTGTATAGTGCAAGACTTTGTTTTCTCTTAGAGTGTAATAAGACGGCCGATGTTTTGGCAAAAATTGGGTTAGGGTGGGTTACTGGGAGTTATTTACTTAGTTCTCCTCTGATTGTATTCTACCTCAGTTAGTTGAGGATTGTGCTTTGATCATCAATTAATGAAAGTAGGCAGTGCCGCCAGTTTTTTAACAAAAAAAGAAGATAACAATCCTATGTGAAATAATAACTACTCCATGTTACAATAATACAATATTATGAAAAGAGGAATAATAATCTCAACTAAAAGAGAATCACCATGGTTGTATGATGAGCATGTATATATAAATAGAAAATTTTAAAATATATAAATTGTTGGATTTTTTTCTTTTTAATAAACATAAAATAAGGGAACATCTCATGAGTTTTCCTAATATAAACTCACCCAAAACTTTCTGATTTTACTAGAAACAAAAGGTTAAACTCAAATTATGGCAAAGCTTAGAAGTGAAAAAATATAGTACAACTAAAAAATGATTTACACCAATTTGTAATAAATGAACCCTAGTAAACTATTACACATTGATATCTATGAATAGTATTTATACTTTGGAGTATAGAGTAAAAGAAAAATAGGGCTCTTAATATTGGGAGCAGCAAGTCTTGGCTACACTCACATGTAACCAAAGATAGCTACATTACATGTACATATAGTAGAAGAAAACTATACACTACACTTATGATACATGTACATTACTTATATAACAAATGTTATACATAAAATAGCACTTTCAGTATAATTATTTATTGTACATGTTTTCTTACTTATTGTACATGTTTTCATTGTTGGTTGTATAGTAAATGTAGCCATCTTTGACATATGTAGCCAAGAATTTACGTATTGGGAGGCTCCGGCTGCTGCGGCAGTTACACTTGCACACAAGTATAACAGTCATGATTCTACATAAAATTTTAGGGTTATAAAATTACAAAATTGAAGCAATTGATCATTAACTAAATTGACTTTCATTTGTACAAGTGACGAGCCATAAGAATATTTTTCTCAAGCTATAAAACCAATGAAGAACATACAAGACAGGTGTGAAATAAACAAGCAAACACTAACATTAAGCTCTAACAAAGAAGAAGACATAGATCACTACCTCCATCTACTCAGCAATCTAACGTGAGTCGCCTCATAAGCATCACCGAAGTCACCCTCAAATATTTGCTGGTACTTTTTAACTTTTACTAGCCCAAATACAAAGGGGTGAAAGCAAAAAATTTATTGGAAGAGAGCGCAGGTGCCACATGTGATTAAGATGGAACCCATGCAGGGACCAACCTTTTATGCTTTATATATGACATCAAATATGCCATAAACATGTCAATGTCAGTAAAGTGTAAAGAAGAAGAAAATGTATCATCCAAGCAAGCACTTTGTCCTTCAAACTGAGGCATCAGGAGAGAAACTCATTTTCATATCAGCAAAAGCATCTCACGAGGCATCCCTACCGCTAGGAAACCTAAAACTTCCGACTTTAATCCCGTAATTGACAATATTCACAAAACTACCTCCTCTTGGTGTGATAACTCTCTTTTCATTCACGGGCCAACTTTCCCTCATTCAAAGTACTCTCTCCGATATTATTGGCTTTTGGGCTTCCCACGTTTCAAATCCAAAAAATGTCATCAAGAGCATTATCAAGAGATTTCGCTCTTTTCTCTAGTTCAGGGAGGCAGATTCCAATGCTACCCCTTCAATGGCTTGGAGTGTCATCTCAACTAACAAGAAAAATGGGGTCTTTAGGTTGAAAGATATCCATAAATGGAATGTGTGCTTCATTGACCATCTCATCTATTGCTAATGATCCTGAGCATCTGTGGATTCAGTGAATTCACAATTTATTCCTGTCGAGTTGCAACATTTGGACGACCATGGTTAAATTGAATGATCCATGGACCTGGAAATCTATACTTCATGCTAGAGACTGGTGGATCACACAATGTGGATCCATAGCAGATGTCTCATCACTCCTCCTATCCTACCCTCCCCGCCCTCGTGTCAGCTCTTTTATAATGATGCCTCCCCCTCGGTCTTTTTACCTGGTACAATATATGTTGGAGAACATGGTCAACTTCTAAAGTCAAATCTATTTTATAGGATACTCTTAAAGATAGACTGAAAACTTACGACAAACTCCAATCTAGGGGCATCTGTCTAGCTCAGATGTTGGCATCATGAACATGCTATAGAGACTAGCCACCACCTCTTTTCCCATTACAAGTTCTCTCGCAGGATTTGGTGGAATATATGGACTCGCTACGCATCCCTACCAATAGGACAAGCCTCTGCAACTGTTCTTATTGGATCTGCCACTACTATCAAAAGGAATCATCCGATTGACTTGATATAAGAGTTGTCATCGCCAATGTTGCCTACTATATCTAGATCGAGAAATGCGAGCAAGCCATGACAAACCTTGGTAGAGACTACGCCCTCATTGTTTCAGACATCTAGGTTGCCACGAAAACTATCATTTGGATGAAGATGAGAGCCTTAATCATAGATTTTGACTGGTTGGACAAGGTGTTTTACTCTTAGGAAGCTTTTGTTTTTGTATTTTCCCCTTTTTTGTATCTTCTCTAATTGTAGCTTTTGTTGGCTCTATTTGTACGTCCCCTTCCCCATACAGATATCCGATATATAGATCCCTTATGTAACCTTTTGTAAAATCACTTTTCATTATTGATTCTTAAGGGGCGTTTGTTTTGGGGTAATCAAGAAAGGTTTGTTGTTTGTTTATCCAGTTTTTCCTATGTTCAAGAAAGGGAAAGAGAATGAGATTACCCTGAAACCCTCTATCTTGATTTCCCACCTCGTACCAGAGAATGTGATTCTCTTTCCCCACTACACTTTGATCAGTGACATATGAGCATTGACTGATGACTAATGACCATTGACCGGTGTCTGGTGAATGTTGACTGATAATTAATGGTCATTGACCGGCATCTGGTTGAAGTGAGGTAATTTCGCTGTCGGCACAAACGGCCAGGAAAGCGTGTAGGCACCCCAGGGCATTGAGATTAAGATGGGCAAGTGTACAGCGGCGTGACAGAAATTCGAGAACGAAGGGATGTGGAGGAAGGCACAATCCGCGGTTAAAATGCTCTCAATACACCACAAACCCCAACCAAAGTGGTCAAAAGGATGAGCCGTCGGCAACGGACATGAATCTTTGTTCCCAGAGGAACTTGGACGCCCTTCATCACCGCCTTCACGTCTGCAACAGTAAGTCGTGAGCCCGTGCCCTGGCGACATTCTTTGGTTAGGATCGCAACAGTGTCCTGAACGCAATCTTTTCCGTCAACGAGCACCATAGAGTTTGCCTGGCACTGGAGCAGAAGAAGCAGGGCTCGAAGAATCCATGAAAATAGGTGTTAAAGAAGCAAAGCAAGCAGTAGAAAATGAAGAGGAAGCTTAGAGAAGAAGCGTAAGAACCCAGAGTTCAAAATTTGAAAGTGAGAAAGCGGGAGGGAATAAAAGACGCAGCGAATGGCCTTAAATAGGGCTGGAAGAGGCGTGCTTTAGAAAAAAGTAATCATCACTGTTACAGACATGTCAGACTAGGGTATAGCCTCAGAAAATAAGGAGGCAGAATGGCTAGTAAAGGTAGGGCTACTGGGAGACCGCAGTTAGGGAATACGAAAGACCTTTCCCTTTAAATTCTTTCAAAAGGAAAGGTGTTGTGGAACTAGGAAGGACGGAACACAGTGGCAAAAAAAAATTACAATTTGAAAAGATCTTCCCTTATGGCTAAGGAAAGATCTTGTGGGACTGATGAAGTTGAACACTACCGGGGGTCGCGAGAAAACCATCCACCGAAGATGAGACTAGAAAGCTAGCTACCGGTAGAAAACATATAAAGAGACGACCGCGAGTATTAAAGTTACCTTCGTACCGGTAAAACTAAAGAAAATGTCCTTACCAGAAGGCTCTGGTTAGGAAAGAGCGGTTACTGTCCGAAGTAACCGATCAAATGTAAATAAAATAGGCGCGTAGATGTAAGCTTTTAAGTTAAATATAAAGTTCTAGAGGATGGGCCCCACAAGTTGTACAAGGAAACAGTTCACCCCACGCCTATAAATAAGGGCCTTGGCCAATGTAAAAAGACACGCTCACATTAATACATTGACAAGTATTCCTTTCATTGTTCAGAGAAAAAGAGAGAAGTAGGATTCATTGCAATTTCACCGGCAAACGTTGACCATTGACCGTGGCTGTTGACCGTTATTTACTTCATTTTCCTCAGCTCAAAGATTAAAAAAGGATTATACCTAGGATGATTAAACTTGTAAGAATTTTGTATTGTCTTGTTGTTTCATCTGTTATTAGATTCCTACCCTAACTCATTTGCATAATATCACCAGTGTCAAGACCGTTAAAGGTTAAAACCATACACTCTTAATCAACAATTCGCAAGCTAATAAAACAGAATCTACCAGTAGGACCAAACAAAAGCACAAGGCAAACTAAATTACAATACATGCATACTATCTCCTTTTTTTTGGGGGGGTTTTGAAACTGAACAACAAACATAAAGCAGCATATGCGTGTGTAAAATGAACAAACATTTTTGTTTTCTCTCTTCTTTTTTTCTTTTGCCCGAAGACAATAAACACAAAATCACAAAATAACATCGATGGTTATGTACTTATTATTAGCATAGAGCAGTAATCAAACACATAATCCAGTTGAAAGGAGCGGTAATAGAGGTTTAGGGTTCGTACCGATAGAAGAACATGTACAGATTCCTGTGACAAAAACAAAGAAAAGAGAAGACACGTTGAAGAGAGGCGCATCAAAGAGGGAACGTGAGTTGGTCAATAGCAATGAATCAACTAAATAAAGAACATGTCCACAGACGTAATTCTCCCATCTTAGTTAGTTCATGAAAGGTGTGAGCAACTAGCGATCGGTCTGTAAGATGATAAAACTTCCCAAACGAGCATACCCGGTTACAGACTGATGTGCGAATGCTATTCGTATCTTTATAGATTCAAACAAACGGTGAGCAAAAACTTGGGGCAGATAAACAGGATGAATAATCTTTCAAAAAGAAAGAAACCAGAGGATGATAATACAGTTAATAGGTTTCGAGTGAGACTTCAATAAATCACAAATTAAACTTGTATACGGGTGCGGTCAAACAGTGCATGGAATCTCACATGTACTTGAGCAGAAATAGACTTATAATGTCAGAGAAGCTGGCACTTAAAGAGGAGAACAGAATGTCAAACATTACAGAGTGTTTTGAGCATAAATCTGCTTGTAACCTCATTTCCTGCAACTCTCGAATCCGCGAACCCAAATTTAGGGTTCATTATTCATTGGAGTGCATTCATGTAAACGATGAAAGTGCAAAAAATAGTGTTCGACTGGTATATGAACTTATGAAAACTAAAACCTATAGTAGGTTTGGCGTTTGTTTGCAGTCGACATCCAGAACTAAAACAGGGATCATGAAACTTTGATAATTTGAAGAAGATGAGAAGGAGAATGAGGTTTGAAACGGCACCACCATCGGAAGCTAGTTTCTGGAAAAGCCACACTCTTCACGTTTATTAGAGCCATTGCTGATTCGGCTCACTTGGCAAAATCAGAAAAAGAAAAAAAAACAGAAGGAATCCAATAGAAAGAAACATACAGAATAAGAAGAGATGAGACAATACTTACTCTATCGATGGACGAACAAAATGAAACTAAAAAGGAGCTTCAACTAAGTTTTCCAGTGAAATATTGTGGATGAGAATGAGAGGAACCGGACCCTTTTGGGTTCTTCAAAGTGAAAATCAGAGGATGTTAAGATATGTGGGACTTTGGTTTCTCTGTTTTCTTCAGAACCCGGTTTTCGTTTCCCGGTCCAGCTGGGTGTTTAGTTTTGTTTTGGTTATTAAAGTGGTGTTAGTAAGGGTGATAGAGTTAGTGGGTTTAGACGACCTTTTTGTCTGAGTCTTGGTCTAGCGGTTCCGTTTTTCGTCAATCTCAGTTCTCCACTCTTCTTGTCTTCTTTTTCCCTGCCTGTTCTCGTTTTTGGATCTGGTGTAGTTAGCTCTCACGATTCCTGAAGTCATTTTATGGTATCAGAGCAGGAAGAGTTCGGAGACGCCAGAATCGATCATCTTCTCGCGAGACAGCACTGGGTAAATGTTTCGACAGTGTTAATCGTCGACATCGATCTTGACCAGAATGAGCGGAGAAGATAAGGACGAAATGGAGAAAGAACAACCCGTACTTCCAGTCGCCAGCAGTAGTAATAGCGATTCCAGTAGCGACGCGATAAACACCGGAGATCGGCTTTTCCTCAGCAACGCCGACCAACCCGGCACCGCGATAGCCACGAAGTTCAGTGGAATTATCTTTCCCGCATGGAGCCGGCAAGTCGATATAGCCCTAGGGGCGAAAAACAAAACTTGCTTCATTGACGGATCTTTTCCTCGACCGAGTTCACCGGAGAACAAGATCCAAGCCTGGGATCGCTGCAACAAGATGGTGATGTCATGGCTGCTGTCAAGCTTGGAAAAATCCATTGCCGAAAGTGTAATTTTCAGAACAACAGCGGCGCAGATCTGGAGCGACTTGACCCGTCGTTATGGGAACAGCGACGCCACCCACATCTACGAGCTTGAGCAACAATTGAGCGCAATCTCACAAGGTGACAGTAGCATCAATGACTACTTCACACGCATTAAACGACTCTGGGATGAATTAGACTCAACGGAAGTCATTCCCACCTGCGGCTGTGACGCGTCTGGGTCTTTCAAGGAGTACATAAGACAAAGAAGAGTGATAAAGTTCCTCATGGGCTTAGGCGACAGATATGGTGTTGCAAGGGGCAACATATTGATGATATCTCCTCTTCCTGACATGGAGAAAGTGTTTTCCATTCTCGTTCAAGAAGAGCGGCAAAAGAAGATTACTAGTCCGACCAGTAACCCTAACCCAACAGACGGTGCCTCAATGTCTTTCGCAACTGATCAAAGGAGGCGCCAAACCCCTAAAAATCAGACGGGCGCTGGTATAAGGCGATCACCACTGGTTCGCACCTACTGCGGCAAGTCGGGGCATCTTGAAGACAAATGTTACCAGAAAAATGGGTTTCCCCAAGGATGGAGGAGCAACAAGCCCAAGAGGTTCGTCGTGAGTAATTGCACAGATGATTCCAGCCAAGAACCAACGCCTAAAGACCCATTTGATGGGACTCTTACCAAAGATCAGGTTTCCCAGCTCCTGGCCTATATAAGCAGATCCCAAGGATCGAACAAGGAGGCCGTGGCCACACAAGATCAAGAGGAAACTAACTGCGGGTTTGTAGGTACAGCTACTCGTCTCTCTAATTATAATTCTAAATTTTTAATTAACAACACAAACTTGGAAAAACGTCTAGGTAGAAATCTGAACAACACTGCTTGGATTCTTGATTCTGGAGCATCTGACCATATGTGCTGTGATTTGTCTCTTTTTTCGTCAATATCATGTGTTAGATCAACCGCATAGCATTGGGATGCCTGACGGGCATCCCCAATTTGTTAGGATCATAGGTTCTGTTAAGATTAACTCCATGATTACTCTAAGTCAGGTGTTGTTTGTACCTAGTTTCAGATTTAACTTAATCTCCATTAGCAAGTTAGTAGATGACTTAAATGGGAGATTCTATTTTGACTCTAAAAAATGTGTGTACCAGGATTGTGATTTGAAGAAGGAGGTTGCTATTGGGTACCACAACAAGGGTCTGTACTTGCTTGACAATGAATGTGATAATAGAGATGCTAAGGGTTGTATGAATCGAGAGGTGTTCTTGAATGTTGCTGACACCAGTTTTGTTAATGATCCCACTTTAGTTCCTAGTTTTGATTGCAAGAATTCTTTCCTGCTTTGGCACTATAGATTAGGACATTTGTCTAAGAAAAGATTGTTGTCTCTAGGTCTTGTAAAAGAAGGAGAGGGGACTGATCTGTTTGTGTGTGAACCTTGCCATAGAGCAAAAGGTCACAGATTACCTTTTGGAGATAGCAAAAATAAATCAAAGGATGTGTTTGATTTGGTGCATATAGATTTGTGGGGACCATACTCCCAAAGGTCCTATGATGGTTTTCAGTTCTTTCTCACTATTGTTGATGATAGAAGTAGGGCCACTTGGGTTCATCTGTGTACTAGCAAATCTGAATCTTTTGGCATTATCACTGAGTTTCTAGAAATGACCGAAAGACAATTTGGTAAAAAGGTCAAGTGCATCAGAACCGATAATGCTTACGAATTGGGAAATTCTAGAATTGGAATTGAGTTTTTAAAGAAAAAAGGGGTGACACATCAAACCACCTATCCTCACACTCCACAACAAAATGGTGTTGCTGAGCGTAAGCACAGACACATTATGGATACAGCTAGGGCAATGATGTTTCACTCAGGCCTTCCTATTAAGTTTTGGACAGATAGTGTACTGACAGCAACTTTCCTAATTAACAGAATGCCCCTTAGTCCATTAGAAGGCCAGGCCCCGTTTGAGATAATATTTAATGAGAAACCTGATTACACCACTCTCAAACCTTTTGGATGCCTATGTTTTGCTAAGATAAACCATAACCAACATGATAAGTTCAGTTCTAGATGTGTTAAGGGAGTCTTCATAGGATATCCTCAAGGAAAGAAAGGGTACAAGATTTATGATCTGGATAATAGTAGGGTCATTTACAATAGGGATGTAATATTTCATGAAAACTGTTTCCCATTCAAAAAGATTTGTGGCGCTGAGAATAATGTTTTATGTCAAATGGATCCTTCCATGTTGCCTACTGATTACCAAGAAAGAGCTGAATTAACCATTTTGCCTGAGATGATTGATGAAAGTTATGGTCAGTCAAACAATTCAAAGCAAGATCAGAGAAGAGAACCCAATACAAGTAGAAGCAAGGAGATCCAGCAAGGAGAACAAGACGCAACAGAAGCTCCAGTACAGAATCAGGAGGCCGTTGAAGCAGCAGAAGCTCCAGTACAGAATATGGAGGCAGTTGAAGAAGTGTATGTCAGGAGGTCTCAGAGAGAGAGGCACAGTCCAGCATACCTAAGGGATTATGAAGTCGGGCAGGCATCAAGCAACGAGAAAGGGAAGTTTCTTCTTGATACCTTTACTGAAATACTCGCAAATAGAATTAATGTTGCTGCTGTCATGAATAAATGTGATAATTGTGATATTGCTCCTGTTGTGAGAAAATATAATGACTGCAATGCAAATGTTGCCGCTGCTGTGTCTGGATGCAATAAATTGAATGAATTGGATGTTGTTTCAGTAGATGATAAGGATACTCTGATGTCATGTATTCATCCTTCACAAACTGTCTGTCTAGTAAAACATGAAGGGAACACAGCTAGTTATAATCCGAATAGGGAGGTAGAACCCATGACCTTTGAACAGGCTGTGAGGGATGAGAGGTGGAGAAAGGCTATGAGAGAGGAATTTAAAGCATTAGAAAAGAATAAAACTTGGATCCTTGTTGATTTACCGAAAGGCAAGAAAACAGTGAAGTGCAAATGGGTGTATAAGCTTAAGTATAGGGCAGATGGTAGCCTAGAAAGGTGCAAGGCCAGACTAGTGGCAAAGGGGTTTACTCAGAAACATGGAGTAGATTATCAGGAGACTTTTTCTCCAGTTGTTAAATTCACAACTATCAAAGCCTTGATAATCATTGCTGTAAAAAGGGGGTGGTCCATTAGTCAACTTGATGTTAATAATGTTTTTTTGAATGGTGATCTAGAGGAGGAAGTTTTTATGGACTTGCCCCAAGGGTATGACCCTGGACAATCTAATAAAGTTTGTTTGTTGAAGAAATCCCTTTATGGCCTAAGGCAAGCTTCAAGGCAATGACATTAGAAATTAAGTCTTTTCCTTAGAAAATTAGGCTTTACTCAATCTGTCAATGGCTATTCACTGTTTACTAAGAAAGCAGGGAACAAGGTTTGTTTTCTTGTGGTTTATGTAGATGATATTTTATTGACTGGAAATGACTTGAGTTTAATTAAGGAAGTTAGAGAAAACTTGGACATTGAATTTCAGATCAAGGACTTAGGATGTTTATCACAGTTTCTTGGTATGCAATTTTTAAACACGTCACAGGGTATTATACTCACACAGAGAAGTTATGCAGAAGAGTTAGTGAAAGAATTTGATTGTCTAGATAAGGGGACAGCCGCTGGCCCTTTGGAGCTAAATAAGAAATTATATAGAAACCAAGGGGAGCTGATGACTGATCCTACTATTTATAGAAGGCTGGTTGGGAAATTAAATTATTTAGCTCATAGTCGACCTGACTTATGCTTTTCCATACAAGTTCTCAGTCAATTCCTAGAAAGTCCTATTGTTGTTCATCATGATGCTGCATTGCATACGTTGAAATTTATTAGTGGTACCTTAAATTATGGTCTTCTTTTCAATAATAAAAGGGAATTTGATCTAGTTGCCTACTGCGATGCAGATTGGGCAAGCTGTCCAAACACGAGGAGATTTGTTAGTGGCTATTTCATCCAGCTAGGGGGAGGTCCTCTTTCTTGGAAGTCGAAGAAGCAGACAACGGTTGCCCTTTCATCAGCAGAATCCGAGTATCGTGCCATGAGACAAGTGACAGCAGAGGTCGCCTGGATAACGAGGCTTTTGGCTGAGCTCGGTGTAGAAGGGATTGAACCGGTTAAGTCGGATAGCCAATCCGCAATTTATATAGCGAAGAATCCGGTACTGCACGAGAGGACCAAACATGTGGAAGTAGATGTGCATTATGTTCGGGAGAAGTTGCGGGATGGCTTGATAATAGTAGAGTTTGTGTCTTCTGGATCTCAGCTGGCGGACTTGCTCACCAAGGTGTTGCCCGGGAAGAATTATTCTGGGCTCATGCAGCGCTTAGGTGCAACTGGCTTAAATTGAAGGCGATGTTTACACTTTCAAAACAATCATTAAACATGCTCGTTTTGAAGGGGTGTGTTAAGATATGTGGGACTTTGGTTTCTCTGTTTTCTTCAGAACCCGGTTTTCGTTTCCCGGTCCAGCTGGGTGTTTAGTTTTGTTTTGGTTATTAAAGTGGTGTTAGTAAGGGTGATAGAGTTAGTGGGTTTAGACGACCTTTTTGTCTGGGTCTTGGTCTAGCGGTTCCGTTTTTCGCCAATCTCAGTTCTCCACTTTTCTTGTCTTCTTTTTCCCTGTCTGTTCTCGTTTCTGGATCTGGTGTAATTAGCTCTCACGATTCCTGAAGTCATTTTAGAGGAAGAATGATAATAGTCAGCTTCGTCGAATAGAGGTGCTAGTAAAAAAAAAATTGGTCTGGAGCCTTTTCAAAACGTGGTTTTGGAGAATAGAGAATCCAGGGTATATAAAATTTGTCAAGTGGCTTTCTTAGAATGAACTACAGTAAAGTTTTTAGGGTGTTTTATAATGTGAATGGGAGGTATGAGGTGGCAGCTAAGGTTTACTAATCTGATTGTGGGTTCTGCTAGGGTTAAAAGAGGACGGGCTGTGTTTGGGCTAGCAAAAAAACGGGCAGAAGGCCATGTTTGGCCTCCGGTCTGGATTGGTGTGAAAAAATAAAAGCATGCTCCTCTTGTGATTACTCAAACTTGAGACCTACAGCTTCTCCCCTGCATACTCTAACCGAATACACTATAACTAAACTTAGTATATTTACAAATAATACTCAAGCTCCAATATGAGCCGAAGAGAGGAAAATAAAAAAATGCGCCCAACTTCTTCCTAGTTTCAAACCCGGGACCTGTTGGCTCTAAAATGAGCATACCAATCAGCTACGCTGCCAACATAATTCAATAAATGTGAGAAATAATATAAAAGTTCTAATTCAAACTGGATGGTTCTTAAAAAAACGCTAGCATTTTAAATGTATATACAGTAAGACAAAACGATTTTATCTGACAAGAATGAATTGCTTTCTTATAGAGAATAATGAAATAACGAAACATTGATATAGAAAACGAAAACACCATAACATTTTAAATATATGAAATAAAAGAATAATAAGTACATGAAATAATGAAATAATGCTAACATGATGATGATAAAATACGAGTAAATGCAATAAAAATGACAATTGAATTAGATATGTACGAGTAGCGGTATATAAGATAAATTAGACAAGTAACAAAATAAAATGAGATGAGTGAAAATTTAATCACATTAGCGACCAAACGAAATGTGCTAGTATGTATAATAATAGTGAAATACTAATAACAATGAAAATGATGATAAAATAAAAGAGTAACATTGGATAGGATAAAGTAAATGAAAATAAAAAGAAAACTAAATAGACAAACAAATAAACAATAAAAATAAAATATATAAATATTAGTAAGATAAGTAGATAAAACAAAAGGATGAGTTCAAAATCTAATAATCGTTGAAAATTCATTTTTGAAAAATTATATTTTTCTGAAATACTTCAGAAATTAGTTTAAGAATTTTATTATAAAATAATAGTTTCATATGTGTTGACAGTCGCGATGAAATTAAAGCTCGCAAGTCAAAAAATCCCAAGAACAAACCCAAATAGTGCGTCATATGATCCCAAAAGAAATCAAAGCATTTATTAGATGATGTCGGATAACCGTGGCAACCACTATTCCACCCCACAACACGGCCAGGCAACAGCAGCCAGTAGATCCTGAAATATTTACTACCTTTGCAACTTTCATATTGTTCATCAATCCAACACCTATAATCTTCTCCTTTGACCATCCCCCCAAACACTTACTCAGTGCAGCCACTTACTCAGTGCAGCCACTTACTCAGTGAAATCAAAATCTCACTCATGTGGCAAACTGCTACATCAAGACAACCACTCGTGCCCATTGAAGTGAGAATCCGAGGGGAAGTAATCCTCTCAAGTCAGCTATTCTCGCATATGATTAACTCAATTTTACACAGTACATCTGCCCAAATGCTGCTTGGTACCTTCTAGTTACTCACTAATAAAGCAACAGCCCAATAGGCCAGTACAAGATCCACAAATGTTATAAAGAACCAACTCATGTGACAGGTTGCTACTTCAAGACAACCACTTGTGTCTATTGAAGTGAGAACCCGTAGGAGATGTAATCCTCTCAAGTCAGCTCTTCTCGTATATGATAACCTCAATTTTTACACAGTACATCTACCCAAATGCTGCTCGGTGAAGTATAGTTACTCACTGATCAAGCAACCGTACCCAATAGGCCAGTACAAGATCCACAAATGTTATAAGCTTACGCTCTGAACACTAGAAATCTTCTAGGGCTGAAGCCAGAAAAGACCATGCTCCTCTCAATTATACTCCATATAAAATAGCACTACTTTACCACAGCATAAGACTCTCACAATGCTAGTAAAGGGTTCCTACTGTACCATAAGATCAACCGAAAATTGCGATCAGATATACCCTCTCTGTCTGTATCATGCAAGATAATTGTATTTTTCTTTGATTCTCTTCAAGTACTCAAAGTCCAGGTAGTCATAAAAGTCTCCCACATGAATGTGACAAATAGGAATAAAAAATATTTTCATCTAATGAGACATATAGACGGTCGGCCGACTTGTCTGACCCAATTAATCCACCCAGTCGTCATAATTAAAGCAAAACAGAATTAAGGATATTGTCAGGTGCGAAAAGGAGGAGGCATGGATGAGTCTATTGACCTTTGGTCGGGTGTGAAAAGAAAGTTGTATATATGTAATATAGACTAAGCAAAGCTATTGAAGAACTACCTATCTATAGACCGTATTATAAAGTTCAATCCAAGACCACCCAATCAAAAACAAGGGAACAAAAAGGTTAACCTTCAAAGCTATAGCTGATATCTTAATCTCCTGTATTTCTCACAACATCAAATGAAAAGATATATTCTATTCTCCTCCAGATTTGATATTCCTGCAAAACTAGATATTCTGGACAAACCACAAAGTCATCATCACCTGTAAATATGGAATATGGTTATAGTTGTATTACAGAAAGCATTTATCAACGGCCTCTTGGGTTGAGCTCAAAGCTGACAAGATCAGTAGAACAGACTTGCAAGATAAACTAATTGAAATTATGATATCACAACACACTTGCTCATAATCTTTTTCTGCGCAGAAAAAGTTCACTGTCATGATAATGATTTAATTAGCAAGCAAATTAATCCACAAATACGTTAACACACTGAAAATGAAATTAGTTCAGACTGGAAAACTTATAATGGGGTGCACGCTTTAGCACCCATAATAAATGCCTGGATCTAAGCATCCTTAGACATATACTATAAAACACTGATGCCAGGTTTTAAAGATTGAACTTGCAGAAGCATAAATTTTTGTTAATAGAAACTTAGTCTCTATATAGGTCGCTATACCTTAAAAAACAAAGGAAAATAATAATGGCAAAGTTCAAGCGAGATACACTCCAGACATTGAAGCAGAATTCTAACATGTTAGTGATAGTGAGTCAAACCGATTCACTCCCCTTTTACCTGAGCATCATTGATGACTATACAATGTTGAGACTATGAGTATACCCAGAACTGAGTGATCCGTTGCAACCCTGAGGAATTGGTCAAGTACAAAAACCATATCTAAGGTAGCTGAATCTGTCGTTGACCAGTATCAAGGAGACTTGCTCAACAGAATTCTAGCTTACAAGTCTATTCTTCCTAAACAGATTAGATTTCGTTCCTCAACATGTCAATTGAGGCAATCGAGCTGTTCTATCTCAGGAGCTGCTGTAATATCGTTTCTGCAATTTGTTTGTTACAGCACATGTAGTTGCAATACAGTTTGAGGAGTATCACCCTCCTAAATCCTCCTAAGAGGCCAAACTTTCTTGATTTCAATACAACAATCCCCTCCCCCCCCCCCCCCCCCCCTCTTTTTACCAGATAAGTGCAGTGAATGCAAAACTAACAATTAACCCTAAACCTCCAAGCTTAGCTAATACCCAACCAACCCCAGTTCTAACATCTGTTCCCCCCTAAACCACCACCTTGTCCTCAAGGTGGGAAAAACGTATTCACTACAGTAGTACATGCAACCGCGGAAGAATCATTACTTCCCTACTACATCCACAAGAGATCTCAAACACCTCCTCTATCCCCTCACCGTCATTCGTGAGAAGAAGCTGCAGCCCCGCAGTATGACATCTATGAGAATGACTCCACTTGTCTCCACTCCGGAAACACAATCCCAAATTACGATGATGAAACGTATTCACTACAGTAGTACATGCAACCGCGGAAGAATCATTACTTCCCTACTACATCCACCGAAGAGATCTCAAACGCCTCCTCTATCCCCTCACCGTCATTCGTGAGAAGAAGCTGCAGCCCCGCAGTATGACATCTATGAGAATGACTCCACTTGTCTCCACTCCGGAAACACAATCCCAAATTACGATGATGATTCATCTCGGCTTCAAAAATCTTCCTCACAGTCAAGTGACTAAGAGAAGCAGAACCAGCGAACGATTTCCCAGAACCCACAAGCATTACGGTGTTAGGTGCCGAATTGGTAATGTCTACCGGTGGATTAGTGTTCCCTTACAATTGCGAACCAACATGTGGAGTCAATTTTGGCAAGGTGAAGCCCACAATACAGTTTCCCCCACATCCTAAGTTGAATTCGATCAGTCCTTCCCAAATGACAAGCTAGGGTTACAAATTGGGCCTTTTGTTAACCATGTGATTCGCTCCTCAATTTTCTTTGTAACCTTCATCAACTCCTGAAGATCGGTTGTCTCATACAGTTAGCTCACCCCTGATCGAATCCTTTAAGCTGTTCCGGAATATACTTTGCAGCACATCATCGGGAACGTTCTTGAGGTGCGCGGAGAAGAATTCAAATCGGCTACACTGTGGTATCTTGTTGGAGAGAGCAAAGAATATCTAGACGATTCTTGCCAAGAGAGGAGCCATATCGTTCCAGTAATTGGACCTTGAAATCAGACCAAGGAAGGCCAACATAGTTCTTCAACCATTCGAACCAGTACAGACCCGCCTCCTCCATATAGATACTGGCCGATCTCACTCAATTGGTCTCTTCGATGTTGATGAGAGCGAAATACCTCTCCACCTTGTGTATCCAGCGCTGAGGATCTTCTTCCGTGAAGTTCGGAAATTCGATCTTATGAATTTTGATCTCTCTCTAATCCGCTGAATGCCCCGCACGATCAACCTTCTGCAGATTCGTGACAACCACTGCGAGATTCTCCACCATCACGGGATACCAGCCAACCCTGCAAACTACCATCAACTCTCGATCCCGCCCAGGATAGAGATCATTGCCAATGAACTATTGCTTCCCGTAACTACCATCAACTCTCGATCCCGCCCAGGATAGAGATCTTAGATACCTATGATACAATGCGAGGAGTATCACCCTCCTAAACTTCCAAGAGGTCAAACTTTCTTGATTTCAATACAATGATGCCACCCCCCCCCCCCCCTAACAATTATCATTAACCGCCAAGCTTAGCTAATAACCCAACCAACCCCACTTCTAACACAAAGCAACAAAGATCAGGTTTGAAAACAACTTCGGCGTGGGAAGCTGCATGTTTCCTAGTCAACAATCAGTCTCATAAAAAACCAGCCTGCATAAATATGTTGGGTCATAATTTATGATGTAATTATGACAATTAGTGAATATATATAGCATGAACTAGAAACATCATTGTAGGTCAGTGTTAGTTTAGAAGTATACATTATGGTGGACAACAACCTACTCAAGGACTTGCAGATTCCAGAAGTGGTCCCTTGAAGAAGACTTCATTAATCAAGACCAAATTATCATGCTATTATTAGGTAAAGAGTAACAATCAAGGAAAATATATTATTGGAAGAAGAGCACGATTTCAAACACAAGAAGAGTGATAAAAGTTAATCAGATACTGACTTCTCTCATAGTGAGGCACATCAGATAGCTACAGAAATTACTCTCTACTACCAAAACGTGCTGATGTATCATCCATCCAATCGAAGGAGGCGTCAAAATCAGATAAAAGCCAATTAACAGCTGTGCTCAAAGATAGCCCATTTAACAACAATGAATGACATAATTGACATGAAATAACATATCTGATGTCACTTTATGTGATGAGATCTCGACAGCACAACCTGCTCTAACTAAAGCAAGTAGAGGTTTAAAATCAATGCATAAACATACGGATTTTATCCCATACCTTAACCAGAAACCAAACAGAATACGACATGGCAATAAAGTGTGTCTTTGAAACCCCGCTTCAACCAAGCTGAATATACAATTCGCAAATTCAAAGCTCAAATTATCCACAAGAAATACCCAAATGCAAGAGATACCAAATATTGAGGAGAGACCTGAACCTGAAACTAAGAAAACCTGTACAAAAAACGCTAATTAGGATAGGCATATACGCACGTAGCATGCGGAAGAGCAAGCTTTTGAGGCATAGGTTTTCTTAGCATGGTCTTAGCTTTATTTTCTATCAATAAATAGTACAGTACTCTTTTTTGCGTTAATCATGCACTGTAATCCTCATAGTCACGATTCTCAACGGTAAAGCAAACCCTGGTTTCAAATAATATAAAATCTACAACGCTACAGTGAAACTAACACTATTATATCAAGATATTGCGGAAAAGAAAGCACATCGATGTGGAACTATGGAAATTCGGTGTTGGATAGATAACAAGACCATGCAATAAGCATCGATACCAGCTTACCTCATGAGCGAGTATTATTCCCGGCTAACCCCCACATAATGCTGCCTTGAGAAACACATCGCCTTCGGGGGTATAGAAGAGATGTTAGCCAGGGTAAAAGATACAGTCACAGAAAGGGAAGGTAGGCGAGAAACGGTGAGCAAGAAAGGAAGAAAGAGAGAAACTTGACAGAAAGAGAAGTGAGCACACAGAAGGAAGAGTATAATATGTTCAATTCTATTCTATACACTTGCTGCCTCTGGGTGCTCACTCTCTTCTGTCAATTTTATCAAATCCGATCACTCCAAGGAAGGGGAAACGGAAGTGAAAAATGATATGAAAGGGGTTGCTTTTATGGTGACTAGAGAGTATCAGAAGCCTCATAGAAAATTATCACCAACAACAGATAAATTAAATCACGCAATTCTTCTGCGCCAGATCTGAAAAACCCATTTCTTTCGGCATGAAGTGCTGAACCAATCGAGAATCTGGGGCCTTTTAGGGTTTATCTGCAGAAAGCGAAGAAAGGAACAAATTGTTCAACCAAAAATGGCAAAAAAGGACCGATAGAGCAACTGCTCCTTATCATGCACGAAAGTACAGGTGTCGGTAGCACATGTTTCTGTATCAGATCGAACAGTACAACATTGCCTCTTAAAGAAAACAATAGTACAAGCAGGAGAGAGAGCGGAGAGGAGAGAGAGCGGAGAGGAGAGAGAAGACCGGGAAACGGGAAGGCAAGAACGACACTAAGTAGAAGAACTGGAGAAGTGATTAGACGGGACGTGACAATCGAGATGGAGAAACATGCTTTTGCTATCTTATCAGCTCGAGTTCGGGAAAGATGGCAGAGCTTCACAAGTTACAAGAGTTAAATGCCCCGCCTACTTTTCTCAGCTGTAAGAGGATATTTCGGTGTAACAACCAAGAAGAGCGAAAATTTTGGCAAAAGTACGCGTAGAAAAAATTATTTCTGACCCCTTTGTTTAATTTTAGGCCTCCCGCTGACCACAATAGTTATCACAATCGTTATCCAGTTTTTAGGCATGTTAGGTGGTATGTATATGGTATAAATGTGGTATAAAGGGGTGGTTTCATTTGGATCTTATGTGGGTCCCACGTAAACAACGAGCTATTATTTATTATTATTAAGTAAGAATTACAGAGTTATCTTCTTCCGACTGAGGAATAATTACCTCCCAAACCCCGTAACCTCGGTTTAAACCCAACTTAGCTAACATATCAACGGAATTATTTGAAGTTCGAGGGGTGTAGCATACACTAAAACCTGAGTTACAGACTAAGGACTCTTGACAATCAGAAATGATCAGGTTAAGCGAATGACTAAATGGACAAGTCTTGATCAACTCAACCAACTGGGCAAAATCGGTACAGAAGCCTTCAGACCTCTTCTCCTGGAAATTCGAATTGCATATAGCAGACCCATCGCTTCTGAATGTAGAGCATCATGGTGGCCAAAACCAGCAACAAAATAGACCAAGAACCTCCCTTGATGGTCTCGACAAAGACCTCCAGCAGCTACGGTACCTGTCATCATATTCAAAGAACCATCAATGTTAAACTTTAAGCAATCAGGATCAGGAGGAGACCAGGGAATGACTTCCCTTTGTCGTTTAATTGTAGGGGGGCAAACAGCCCCAATCGGGAGCATGGAATTGCCCAACAACCATGCCCGTGGTTTTGGAACATAGCTCTTGCAACCATCTGGAAATTAAGGAACATGCTTTTCTCATCCCCAAAAACCTTCCGGTTTCTCCACATCCAGAGATTATAGCAAACAATCGGGAATAAGGCATTTAATTCATCAACCATCAAGAACTGCCTATTTTTGTTAACAAAGAAAGAGAGCCAATCTTTCAAGTTCAAATTATAAAAACTAGGTCTCTTATTCAACCGAATAAGCTTGTTCCAAATTCTCTGAGCAATCGGGCAATCACGCAGAATATGTAGGATGGTCTCCTCCTTGCCATAGAAATGGTAGGAGCTGTCATTAGAAAAAACCCAACCGCAGCCTCCTTTCATTAGTCATAAGCTTCCCACAGAAACTCCTCCACATGAATAATTTAATACATTCCTGCACTTTTAGATTCCAGATACTTTTCACAAGGTTAGCAGAAACCGAATCCATGGGACTTGGATGTTAGGCTTGCGACGAGGACGTCGCGTTCTTTGAGTGGGGGAGTATATAGTACCCCCATCCCACATCGGGATATGAGTAGTAATGTGAATGGTCTATAAGGATACATATGGGTAACTGTCCAACAACCTAGCTCTCAAACCATCCAGGCTTGAAAACTAGCCACTTTAGGCCCTCAATCCTCACTTGGGCTTAAAAGTGGAAGGCCTATTGTTGTAGTCAACCCATATGTATCCTTATAGACCATTCACATTACTACCCATATCCCGATGTGGGATGGGGGTATTATATACTCCCCCACTCAAAGAACGCGACGTCCTCGTCGCAAGCCTAACATCCAAGTCCCATGGACCTCCTCAGTAGGTGTCGGGTTGCCCATCCCGATACGGTACCGAGTCCGCTCTGATACCATTTGTAACACCCCATATGGGTAACTGTCCAACAACCTAGCTCTCAAACCATCTAGGCTTGAAAACTAGCCACTTTAGGCCCTCAATCCTCACTTGGGCTTAAAAGTGGAAGGCCTGTTGCTGTAGCCAACCCATATGTATCCTTATAGACCATTCACATTACTACTCATATCCCGATGTGGGATGGGGGTATTATAATTAGCATTCATAGCAAGCATATTATAGGCAGACTTAACACTATACATACCATTAGGGTTCAGATGCTAGGATACAAAGTCATGTAACCATCAAGGAAGATAACAATTTTGCTTAAGAGAGACATGGTATGGGTATATAGGAACTCCTCAAGCTTTTCCCAATTCCAACCGAAGTCAGGAACCCAATATGCAGAGACACTATCATTTAACATATGCTCAGGGACTAATTTAGTAGCAAAATCCAACAGACAAGGTGAAATTACTCAGAAATCAGTCCAGAACCTTACTGTCCTCCCATTTCTAACCACTCATTTCTAACCTTGTTCAATAATGTCCGAACATTTTTTTATGTTCTTCCAATTAATCAAGACACGCTTTGGGGCATTTGGGAAGTATTTTGTAAGAAGAATCGGGTTACTGACCAGGTTCCACACAAACTTCCCAAAACAGGCTCGATTAACTTCTCTTGCCTTTCTCAAACCTACACTGCCCCTATTTTTAGGTAAACAGAAAGAATCCTAACTAATATCATGAAATTTCCTTTTTTCAGGCCATGTCCCCAAATGAACTCTACAGATTCTATCGATTTGATCACAAACGAAGATTGGAAGTAATTGACATTCAATTACATGAATAGGGATAGAGGAGAGAACACTTTTCACCAAACAAATTCTTCCTGCCATGGACAAGGAGTTCATTTTCTAACCTGACAATCGATCTCTGACCCTTGAAATAATTAAGTTGTGACCTTGACTATTAGATTTATCCTGATGCAAAAGGACACCTAAATACTTACTGAGCTTTCTAGAAACCGGCATACTAGATTCCAATTGAAGAATGCGACCTCTCTCAACATAAACATTCTTAGAAATCAAGATCAAGGATTTTTAGAAACTAACCTACTGGCCGGAGGCTTTACAGAACTCATCAGTAGCACTACCAAACAAAACTAGATCATCAGCAAAAAAACAGTGAGATAAAGAGGTATCTTTCTTACCCAGTGAGAGTGATTTCCACTCCCCTCCATTTACTAATCTATGAATCATTTGAGATAAATGATCCATACATAAGACAAAAATAAACGGCGAGAGAGGGTCGCCCTGGCAAATTCCTCTACCAGCAGAAAAGGAATAAGAAATATTACCATTCCAGCTAACTTGAAATAACACAGAGGTGATACAAAACATAATCAAGTTTTTTAGAGAGACAGGTAATCCGAGCCAAATAAGTGCATCATTTATGAATTCCCAAGATAAGAAATCGTATGCTTTAGTGAGATCAATTTTCATAGCAAGAAACTCATCCCTAGCTTTTGTATGTTCCATGTGATGAATAGTCTCCTGTACAAGGAAGATGTTATCAAAGATACTTCTGTCTGGCACAAAACTAGTTTGGTTTTCTGAAATCCATGTGGTCATGAACGGCTTGATCCTATTAGAGATAACTTTGGCCATAATTTATATTGTACCTGACACAGGGATATTGGGTGGAATTGTTTGACCTTAATGGGTTGGCTAACTTTATGGATGACAGTTATGATAGTTTCATTCGGGTTGAAGGATTGATAAGAGAAAGCCTGCCTCACAAAATCACAAACCTTGGAAGATACTAAACCCTAGAATTGTTGGAAAAAACCAACTGGGAATCCATCTTTCCCATAAGCCTTAAAGGCCTTCATACTAGCCACAACTGACCATATTTCTGTATTATTCACCAGAGATCCTAAAAACTGACGATCAGAGGAACTAAGAGGAACAAGATCATGTCCCTCTAACAAGGAACCGCTGACATCCTTCCTGCTGAAAAGACTCTTGAAGTGATTTTTAAGCAAAGATCCAATCTCCTCATTACCAGAAATCCATGTGCCATCAGGACCAATAAGCTTGAAAATTATACTTTTTTTGGCGTCTAATGGTGGCTTTAGTATGGAAGTAAGTGGAATTCCTATCTCCTAAGGTAATCCAATTGTCCCTAAACTTTTGAAGCCAGAGGCACTCTTCCCTGAGTAACCAAGTCTCCAACTCATAAGATAGCGTTCTTTTTAGACCCCTAAGATGGTCACCTTTACCCACATTCATCAGCTTTTGAATACCCCTCAACCTGGCCATAATACATTTTTTTGTTTAAAATTATATGGCCAAAACATTTTTATTCCAAACAGATAGGTGGCGTCTCAGGCCATCAATTGCACCCTCCAAACCAGATTCTCCATTCCAGTTTTGAGACATTGTATCCCTAAAGTCCTGATGTGTTGACCATGCGGCTAGAAACATGAAAGGTCTATTGTTATGTGAATGATAGCAATTCATCCTAAGCGATAAGGAAACGGGGCTATGATCAAAAGAAGTTCTAAGATGAACTACAACCATAGACTCAGGAAAACAATTAAGCCAAGAGGTGGAGGTAATAAATTTATCCAAACGGGCACAATGTCAATTATTTGACCAAGTGAACCTGTTTCCATGAGATCGAATATCAACAAGACTATTATCATGAGACCAAGATACAAAGTCATTATCAATCCCAAAATTTTTTCCACTATGCATATTTCTGTCCTGGGAATCTAACGTTGCATTAAAGTCACCCCTATACAGCCAAGGAAGGCCCTCAGGATTATCTATCTGATTTAACTGACTCCATAATAGTTTCCTAAGACCCACATTGGGCTTAGCATATATAGCAGAAAATAAAATTTTATCTCTCCCATTACCAATACTACAATGAATAAATTGATCATTATGAGATAACACACAGAGATTGACATGGTGTTTCCAAAGCAGCCATAATCCACCACTAAAACCTTGAGATTCAACCCTAAACATCCCCTCAAAACCTATTTTGAATGCACAGAATCAGCAGAAGGACCACTAATGTAGGGCTCAAAGAGAGCATGAATATCAGGTCGTTCCATACCAATAAAATCCTTTATGGATCGATGAAAACTAGGTTTAAGTGCTCCTCTAACATTCTAGATTATAATTTTACTCATAAAGAAAGGGAGAAGACTTACAGTAACAAACAGGGAAGAGCTCAAGGTCAGGTCCATCCAGGCCGGTCTTTGCCTAGAAGCAATAGGTTCGTCGTAGGAGGCTGGGAAAGCTGGGCCGCTGGAGTTGGACGTGAACTAGCAAGGCTATTGCGGCCTATGTCGGGCAAACCGTGACTGTTCCTAACAACAGGATCAGGCTGTGAATGGGGGACATCCTTTGAGACATCAACTTTAGGATTATCGGAACTCCGCATCATGAAATCTTGATTCAAAGTGGAAGAGCGAGGAGCTTCAGGAATTGGGATTTGGAGATCGCTGCTCTCAGCCAACTCACAAGGATCGTCCTTCATTTCTGAATCTTGCAAGACCGTGAATCTGGATTGTCCCCCACCCGGGTCTTGACTAGGGTTTTTCTCGCTCTTAAACTTCCTTTGGTTTTTGAAGGAGCTACGTTTTTTGGGTACCATCCAGTCACCATAATCATCGTTTATGTGGGACAAATCCTCCTGCTTCTTTTGTTGAACCAATCTAACGCCCTCCTCTTGTATAACTACACCTTCAGAGTGTTGGAAAGGACAGTCGACATCCTTGAGCCCTAACAACCACACTGGAAGCAAACAAGATGAAGACCCTCGTATTCTATTTCATTATTTTCCATCGGAACCGATATTTTGACAAAAGCGGCTTAGTGAGGTCAACTTCGATCGCCACCCAAGCGAGACGTGATTTACCAAAATAGGACGACGATAAATCGACCTTCTTAACTTTACCAACCATTGACCCAATTAATGTAAGAAATTCGGCATTATAATACTCACTAGAGAGATCAGGGAAATGAACTAGGACCTCAAGGCTTGAAAGTGCTTCCAAACTGTGGTTGGAATTCGGCCTCCATCTTCTTATTGTTAGGTAGTGATCCATCACCTGCCAAGGGCCTTCCATCAAAACGAATTGCAGGTCCTCAGGATGTTCATCGGAATACTTTTCCTAAGAAGCTTAACTATAATTGTGTTTTACAAGGGAAGTCTTAATTTCAACTTTTGCTCTAATCGTAGGGCATCTTGGGTCATCTTCTTCCACGCATACATCCTCGTCGTCTGAGATTTCATCCATAAGTTCACTTATGTCATCGTTTACAATTCAGGAACCTAAGCCCGCAACAATGGTCTTGAATGAGGAACCGCCGAAAGAGAATTTGCTACCGAGGGATCCACGCCTAGCACTTGGGTATCCATAGATGAAACAAAATCCCCTGAATTTCTGGGCTTCTTCGCTGCTTTCTCCCTCAAATCTTTGTCGTCCATTGATGAAACAGCCACCCAATGATAAGTAACCCAAATTAACGGAACAGAAACCAAATAGAAAAGATCGCAAGCAACGATCTCCACATTCGATTAGAGCAAGAGGAATTGATTAAGGATTTAGCAGAGGAAAGGGGAACGGAGAAGTTCAAAGATTTCGACTCTCATCGTCGGAAAGGGGCACTGAATTTCCATTTTCATATTTTAGTGAACTTTCATTTCAATTGTTTTTATGGTATAGAACATTAAGTGAGTTTCTTAACCTTCTCACACTTCCTACTATTTTGTTTAATGACAGATTAGACACTATGGACCGACTACGCATTGATGGTTACGGTGTGCATATGTGGCAATCCACTGCTTATGTGGCATATAGGGTGTGAAGAAATTTTGTATTAACTTTAAATGGTCGTAACTTTTTGAAGTGGATAGATGTGAACTCCACTCCTCTCTCTCGTTCCTCGCTTGTGTTTTAGAGACAATAAAACAGAGAAGTAATGAATAAGAGAACTGTATTGATGTGAGCGTGAGTGTTTTACATGATGGTATCTCCTATTTATAGGCCCTATACTTATTCTAGAGTATTCTACAACATGCTCGAACCTTCTTTACGTACAACCTTAACTTATACATAATGGTTACTTTTCTTAACTTAATCGTCTGGTCGCTATAGTCACAACCGGATCATTTACACAATACAACTAGTCAAACGCCCTTCTTGCCGTGCCCGATCGCTCTTGTGCAATTTCTACCGGTAGAGAGCTTTCTTGTTTCGCCCGGTCATCACTTGATTGTTCTGGTCGATAGTCTCCCACTTCACTTTTAATATATGTCCAAAATAAAAAAATATCATTGTTCACCTAAATTCAAGCTTTTCAAAACAAAACCATTCATGGATATGTTTTAACAGCTTTGAAAATAAATTATTTTTACATGTGTATAATTATACACTAAAATCAAAATATGATTCATTAGTTTTGATATTATGATTCATTAAATTGATATTATGATTCGTTAACTAATAAGGGGTACATTAGATATCAAACTTTGGAACTGATAAAAAATTATTATTGTTTTGTATTGTATTATTATTGTTGTATGGTGTATTTTAAACCTTATAATTATATGGTGAATTGTGTATTTTCATACATACCAAATATTGTTTTGTTTTGTATTATTGTGTAAAAAATTTATTTTTATATGTTTATGATGATACACTAAAATAAAGTTATGATTAATTAAATTTGATAGTATGATTCATTAAAATTGATATTATGATTCATTAACTAATAAGTGATGAATTAGATAACAAACTTCGGAACCCACAAAAATCGTTATTATTTTGTAGTGTAAAACTATTGTTGTATGGTGTATTTTAAACCTTATATGGTGAATCGTGTATTTTTCATACATACCAAATATTATTTTGTGTTGTATTATTGTGTAAAAAAATTTATTCTTATATGTTTGCGATGATACACTGAAATGAATATATGATTCATTAATTTTGATATTACGAGTCATTAAAATTTATATTACGATACACTAAAATGATGTTATGTGTTTATGATGATACACTAAAAATGTTATGAATCATAAGTCCAATTAATATATATGGATATAGACATGTAATTAATATCAAATTTTTGAATTTCTCAAAACATATCCCTGACTGATCTTGTTTTGAAGAGCTTGAATTTAGATAAACAATGATATAATTTATTTACATTTTGGACTTATATTTTAAAAGTTACAATTAATTGAAGTTTATATAATAAAAAACAGTACCATGTCGCCGCCATCTAGCTGCCCAAACATCCTTGCAGCCACCACACAATCCTACGCCGCTAACATAATCTCATCCACACAGACTCATCCAAATCATCCAAATCAAAACCTTCAATGGCCGAATCCAAATCCACACCGGGAGTAACTATGTTCATAGATAATATTAATCAAGCCTCACGAGTAGGAACTATCTGGAAATTTTTTGACAAATTTGGTTGTATAGTTGGTATTCATCTACCCAAAGCAACGAGGATCCGAACACATACCAGGTATGGATTTGTGGAGTACAGAACAAAGGACGAGGCAGACCAGGCCATATTAGAAACAAACGCCATGATAGTAGACAGCAACAAACTTCAAACACAAATGGCTATACGTCAGAAGTTCACTCACAGTGCGCGCCACAAGGTCCGAGATGGATTCCGCGCCCGTAATACAAGACCGATCTGCAGCAGGGGGATTTTCTTTTCGTCATCGGTCACCATCTCCTCATCACTAGGTGCCGCCACCATACAGGGATCTACGCTCAGAAGGAATCATGAGCTTGAACCCATCTCTTAGTATGATAGAAAAACTGGACAGATTTGTAGTCATATCCTTGTCTGGCCATGCCAACTGCCGTGACATCACGCGATACTTGCGCGAAAGGGGACAAAACACGGAAGAAATTCTATGCTTGTCACCAAACAAATTCTTAGTAGTCTTCGAATCCCACGGCAAAGCCCTGTAGTTCATAGAATCCAATCTAGGGGATGACCTCGAAAGGAGGAAAAAGTGGTGGTAGAAAACTGATCAAGCCTCCAGTAGAAATGTTAACATATCATTTAGAGGAATTCCTATACATGCTTGGTCTAAGCAAGCAGTTCTCCAAATCACCAAGCATCTGGGAGTGGTTACTGAAATAATCTCTGATATGCACCGGTTGCCCAAGTTCTTAGAGGTTCAGGTGCAGATGGAAACACAAAGAATGTGCATTATCAATGAGGAGGAAAAGGTGGAGATAGATGGAAACATCCACAAGGTTAGGATCATGGAATACTGGTCAGAAGAATTGACGCAACACAATCACGATAATCACTGCGCTCCATCTCCTCCAACTCCAAGAAGTGCCGCTCAACCAGAGCCAAAAATTCAAATTCAAATTGCAAAACCTGACGTGGGTAGTCAAACAGTGCCGGTGTGGGAATCAAAAGGGCAACTTAATGATAATTTTGAAATAAAATCGTTATTCCATCCACAGATGGTAATACCGTCAAAATTGCAAATTAAATGCATGGGTATTGATTTTTTGAAATGAAGTGTAATCATAAATGAACGGGGTAACAATATTTTTATTTTACGTAAGGAGATACCCTATATTCCTTTGCTAGTGCCTATAGAAATTCCGGTCCTCCTTAAAAGGCGCTCCCTCACATCAGAAATTCCAAAGTTTGAAAGTTACTCCTCCCGTGAGTTGACTGCTTCTTCAGTTAATTTATTTGAACCGCCTGTCACTCCCTCAACTCTCCAATCCGTCCAGCAGGAGGTTGTCAAACTCAACCACACGACAAAATTTCAGTCCGTGTTAGAATTCCAACAGGATGGTGTCGGTGGATGTACTCATTTCCCGCAAGTAGACCCATATGTGATGGTGTTCGATGGTCAGGCATCTCGAGACCCATCTCAATTCTCTCTCCCTCCCTCACAAAATTCCAGTCCAACGTCAGCCCCGTTTTGTCCGCTTCCTCCGACAGCAGATAACTCTGAAGATTTATATGTACCCCAAACTGTAAACATCCCCCCATGCAATCACAGTTTTCTCTCCACTCTCTCGCTTGAAATAAACCTGGAGGTTTTACTTACACCCAATATTCACTTCGAGAACTCGACGCCACAATTGTCACACATCAGCCCAACCTCTTTAGCAACTCAAAAGTGTCTAGACTTTGGGAGGCAGATTAACTGTCACTATCCAAACCCTAATATATCACTCCAAGATTTGAGAAAAAATTTCTCAAATTTTAAGGCGTAGCAAACGAGTCGAAGAGCAAAAAAGTATTGTGTTCAATGACAAATACGATTTGCTTTCAAAACATTAGGGGGGTATTCAGAAAAGAAAAGTGGGAAATCCTCAAGGGAGAAGTAAAGGAAGCCGGCACAAACATTGTGGGACTTCTGAAGACGCATCGGGCTCGACCTCCAAATGAGTGGCAGGGACTATGGGGATTCTAACTCAATCGAGGTCCCCGCAGAAGGTCACTCTGGAGGGCTAATAGTTATGTGGAACCCATATGTCATTAAAATCCGCAACTTCAGTGATGGAAATCGATGGATAGTTGTTGAGATGGAATGGCCTTCCATCCCTTTCACATGTGTGATAATCTTTGTCTATGCGCCCACACAAGTTGAAGCAAGGAGTCATATGTATGCGGAGATACTAGACGTGGTGCCAGACTGGAGCGAAACTGGGGCATCTATCAAACGGCTTTGCATCGAATGGAACCGGCAGCATGTTCACCTACCTTCTCATGCAGTCTTATCTGTAAAATATCTGTTCACTCTATTATTCTCCTAGTCTTAATACTTGGTTTTCTTTTCTACTTTGTTTTTTGCTTGTTATCATAATTTTGGTGAGAAAGGCTACGCCAAAGTATCACCTTGTAAGCTGGCTGGTCTTCCAGCTATTTATCAAAAAAATATATAATAAAAAGCAGTCTAGTTAGCAGATGACTGGACTGCCAACTAGACTAAGCCGCACCAAATATCGTACAGGTGGTCTGCACTTGAGTGCAGTTATTTAATGTATTAATATTAAATAAGATGTGGTTGAGTGTATATAGAAAACTGGGAATCGTAAAACTAGTTTGGAAAGCAATAAATATTTTTTTTATTGAATGTGTCAGATAATACAAAGATACAACAAATCAATTTATTTTTCCGTATGTTGCTAAAATAAGGAACGATGAAAGAGAAATTGTATGGATTCCACACCACTACAGATCTTTTTTTAATTTCTTACTGACAAATATGGGTGGAATCCACACCATTGTGGATGCCCTTATCCTTTACGAGATTATAAAAACGAGTTTATTTGAACAACTCATTTTTTTTCTTTCTATTTGTCACATACATCAATTGTCATATCAAACTAATACGTGAATAATGAAAACCAATTTTTAATAAACATTAATCATCTGTTTTTTCTAATGTGTAGGAATCAAAATTGTATTGTTTTTGGCTCTAGATTGATAATGTCGGTGTACATGTAGCTAATGAATGGTGTGTTATTGAAATCTGCTTCTTCTTCTACTATCCACCATACTCCCCTTTCTACATACCATGTGTGTGTGTCGCTCGATGATATATTGGAGGGCTTCGAGAATGCTACTCTCCCGGTACCAGTCCACAATTGGAACATTGATTGAAGCAAAATCTTTCTTTATGGCTTGGCCACTCAGCTTGATATAAGTTGTCAATAAGGTATAATTGACTTTTTCATTTTGTAACATATTTGGTTTGTTGTAATTACTGAAATTTATTTTTAACTTAACTATTGAAGAAGGGTGTGAGAGTAAATGAGGTTTTGCAAATTCCTACTCAGGCACTACATCAGTTAGATGTAGACCAGAGTATGGCAAAGAGAAGATTGTTTATATCAAAGTCCAATTAGGCTGAGCTTAGTGCTAACATAAAGAAGGTCAGCGACATGATTATGTAGCTTCCAGCATCTGTGATCAACATACCTTTGGCGTTGCCTGCACCGTTCTTTCATTACAATGAGGATCAACAAACATCAATTGGATTTGGAGAGCTCAAAGAGATGATGAAGTGGATGTGGTTCGTATTGAAATTGGTGCAATTAAAGGATTTTTGTTTGTGGAGAAAACCATAATGTAAAGAGAGGCAAAGTATAAACAAAGAAGAGAAGAGAGGAAGGTATGGCAGAACGACGAAAAAAAAGAGAAACGATTTACCCAGGAAATACGGGAGAGCAGACAGGGCATTGAGGAACACCAAACAGATTCCAAGGAAAGCACACAACAACCGTTTTTATTGACAACATTAGTCATGGGGTGACCGAGTACCAATTCCGGAAAATTTTGAGAAGGTTTGCTAATGTTTCAAGACTCTATATCAGTAAGAAGGTGAGGAAGTTTAGTCAGTATGCCTGTGATTTTGTCGATGTCCCTCATTCAGAAGAGGCAAGAAGGCTGATTGAAGGCATCAAAGGTTGGTACATCCACGGTAGAAAACTCTGGGCAAGAATGGAGTACCAAGGAACTAAAGTGTGAAGGACCAGTACCAACTCGACATGCGTGGAGGAATAGGGAGATTCAAAAAGCGAGACATCAGTTCAACCCAAGAAATCTAGTTAGGTTTGGAAGGAAAAGAGCCATGCCATGTCAAGACTATCATTGAATGTCAAGACAGATAAAGGGATGAAGAGGAACTTGAAGAAATGTGCAGTCATCTCCCTCCAAGAAGACAAACCCCAGAATCAGGCAATGGGACTCCTGCACAGTATGTGGCCTCACATGTCGGGACTATTGGCGTTCTCACATAGAATTTCTCGTGGTCTTCAATTCCACCCAAGAATCAGAGGAGATAATAGAGCAAGCACAAGCAAAGGCAAATGAATTAGAGGAATGGAAATAAGGCACTAGGTAGTTCATGATCAAGTGGAAAAAAAGAAGAGCATGGGTGGTCATAAGAGGAGTACCCTTATATGCATGGAACAAAAAGAACTTGCGAAAAATTGCTCAAACAGTGGGGGATGTATTATAGATAGAGGAGGATGACCATCAATTCATGGAAAATGCAGAAATCCGGTTACAGATTGGAATGTCTACCCTTTAGATGATAAGGTTGAAAATATTTGTCAAAGTTGAAGGGCAAAACTTCCCAGTCAATATAGTCGAGGTCAGTACGAAGCCATCCAATCATAAAACCTTGGATAATACTGATAGCATTGTCCAAATTGCTAGGACTGAAGACGACAAAACAAGCGGTCGTTGTGACACAAAGTCGATCAATGAGGAAGAAAACTGAAATCTCAGGAAGAATTCCAAGGAAGCACCTCTAGAAAAGACTGTAATAATCAGCAAAAGTCCCAAGATAGAAATGCAGAGTTGGAGGGACTGGAAGAAATTAAAGAATTATTGTGTTAGGAGAATAATGATAATGATGAGCCACCTGTGCAGATTATGAAATACCCCAAACCTAAGTATGGTAAGTAAACATAAATTTATGATGTATTAAGACTAAAACATGCCTTAGAAACATTGGTAGACAATTTAAACCAAAGAAAACACAAGAAAACACCATAAAGTTAAATTAAGCAAAAACTTGCTCTAGACTTGGTGTAACCTTGATTAGGACCCAAAGGTCATTCCTAGACCTTAATAACATGATAAAGAACATGTTAAAGAAATTACCAAAGAAAACTAAGCTCAAAAACAAGCGAAGACATAAATTGTGCTTTAAGACTTCTTAAAGCACATTTTTGAAAAATTATCTTAAAAATGAGTTTTAGGTGGCTAGTTGACCAAGATTAAACCTTAATCAACATGTGTACTACTTAGTATCACATTAGGAAGCATAAAACAATGAGAAATAAAAAATTTCACAAATTTGTGCACTAATTATGAATAGTACCCAAATAGTGCCCAAAATAAGTCAAATGACTTCTTAATTGGTCAATGGTCAGTCCACTCCCTAAAATATCAAGGGGGCACGGTTTTATATGGTGATTCATCACCTTTAGGTGCCAGCACTTGCTAGAAATAAAGAAGGAAGGAGGGAAAAAGTACTATTTACTTTTACAATAAAAAATCTCACTTTTGCTTTCCTCCCTCCTCTCTCCTCTCTTCTCCTTCCTTTCTCACCATCATTTCTTCATTCTCTCTGCTCCAAACGTAAAAGCTTCATCCCTCCATGGTTCTTCAACTTCCATGGCTTGCCCAAGTCAACACAAAACTCAAAATCCAAAACAAAACACATATTTGTGCTAGTTGAGTCAAGACCTTCAAAGTGCTCTTTTCAAAAATCAAAAAGCTGAATTTGGACTCCATTGAAGGAGCTCAATTTGAAGAGGAAAAATCATATTCAAGAGCTAGTTAACACTCTCTTTGGTTTAAGGTAAGAAAAAGCTTGAAAAACCATCTTTTCTTCCATTTTCTACATATGGCCAAAATTGCCTTACCAAGATGGCTTATTTTATTCCTTGTATTAGCCTTGATTCAATCTTCAAGAGCTTATTTGAAGCCATGCCTTGATTCCTTATCAAACTCATTCCAAGATTCCTAAGGTAATCATGCAATTTAGTGCTTTAAGCACTCTTTTAATATCTATGAGTTATTTTAATGAGTCTAAGGGTTTTACCTAGTACTCATTATCTTAATTTGAATGTTGGTTAGAAGTTTAGCAAGTGATCAACTCCTTGTCCGAATTTCAATCAAGAGAATCAAAAGAAGAGAAAGAGAGAAAAGCTTGAAAAACATAAGGTAAATGACTTACCTTAACGTAGTTTAGTGTCTTAAGGAATAGAGTTTATATAGATACCAAATGTAGCCTAGAGCTTACATTACTTTATGGTTTATATAACCTAGGAAAAGAATATGAACAAGCTTGTGAACTTGTGACTAAAGAGCCAATGGTAAATGAGTTAGTAAAATGGTCCTAAGGTGAGTTATAAGAACATCTCTAATGGATATGAGATTGATGTTGTGTAAATGCAGGTTGAAAGCTCTAAATGTTGGAAATTCAGTGTTTAAATTCATGTCATTTAAGGGCCTAAGATCCATGTCATTTAAGAGCCTTAGTGTTATGCAATTTAAGATTGTTGCACCATATTGAGTTTGTTATGAAATGTTTGAATTGGGTGAGAAATATCATGATAAAAGGACTTGATGTGTGTGTGTGTTGATTAGAGGAGAAATACTATGCATATGGGCATGATAATATACTAGAGAAACTATGGCAAAATTTGAGTAGAAACCAAGTGTTTAGGGTGTTCTAATGAATTTTTATGACCTAGGTTGTACTAGGAATCATTAAAGGAAATTTGAGTGGAAATGAGTTAAGAAAGGTGTTCTTGAGGATTATAATGACCTAGAGTTGTCTAGAAGGAATTAGAGGTTAGGTGGGTGTATTAAATACACCAAAATCAGGGTATGAGGAATGTTAGGACTTGTGCAAAAATCTGTGGGAAATGATGTATAATGTCTTGTGATGATTTAGGTATGATCTAGTTTGTATAACCTTGATGGTAATGAGTGGATTTGGGTGATGGAGATGAAAGTTGTCTAAGAAGGGTTTAGCATGACCAAGGTGAATGAGAAGAGGTGTAAGGTGTTAAGAGGATGGCTAGTAATGCCGAGGTATGTGCAAGCTTGAAAAGGATGTGTAGGAAGTGTAAAGGAAGGGAAATTATGTGAGGAGATGCAATGAGGCTAAGTTTGGTATAACTAGGTTGTTAAACAATGAGTTATGAAGTTAGAGTTGAAGAAATGAGGTTAACACACTCTAGGAAGAGTTGTGAAAAGGATTTGTAAGTAGTGTCACTTGAGATGAAGTTAGAATGGTGTTATAAGGAGAAAATGCAAGAATGTTCAAGGTTTTAAGTGTAAACAAATTACAAATATTTGGGTGGATATGTAAGGGATTTGTAAGCAATGAAGAGAGGGTTTAAGGTGTTTAAATGGTGTTAGAACATGTTAGGATACATGTGGAGAGATTAGAAGAAGATTAGACAAAAGAACAAGTGTGGAATGATGTTCAAAACTGTAAAATTTAACAGTTTAATGTATGGTCCGGGACTTGGTCCTTGGATAAAGTCCCGGACCAGCACTAAAAACCTGCCGAAAAACCATGTTTAGATTGGTCCGGGACCTAGGTCTTGTAATGAGTCCCGGACCAGCACAAAAAAACTACCGAGAGTGTCTTCCAGAAGTGGTCCGGGACCTAGGTTAGGTACCAAGACCCGGACCACCCATAAATAAGTCCCGAGAGTAAGGCCAGATATTAGTCCGGGACTACAGACCCGGACCATGTCCCGGACCTGGCAATTTTACAAAGGAAGTGTGCTTTTTAGATGGTAAATGAAGGGGGCTTGTTGGGTAATGCTAATATGGTTGTTAAGAGTTGTTTGGTGGAATTTTATGGTCATTGGAGGTGTGAACAAGTATGAGGTATAATGAGAAGTGATTGACTTATATGATTAAGTTTAAACTACAATGACTTAGAGGTTGTTAGTCGGAAATCCTTAGTGATTAAATAGGCTAGGTTAATTACAAGGAATTAACCACCCGATTCAATGAATGTTTTAGGGTTTGAGCAAAAGGAAATCCGGAGGAGAATAGACAACCAACGTCAACGGTGAACGGTATGGTTTTCTTGTAGCCTGCTTGCTAACGAAGTGTCCCTCGGCTTGTGTGCTAGTTGTTTAATTGTTTCGACTAAAACAAGATAAAGCATGCAACCGGTATATTGAGTTACTTGTGTGTTTTGCCTTGAACTAACACACTTGACATTGAGATTGTTTACTAACTATGAGTAGTTTACCGTAGTATGAGATACGAATACACTCCCTAATTGTTGGTTGGTTAATACCTGAAAAAGGTTTAACTAACACTTCGTCTTTGAGACTTTCTACTAACTGGAACTTGGGGGAGTGAGGATTCCGGGACTGACTCTAGTCATGCATGTTAAGGAAATGGGGTTGGTATCTGTATCAGATCCGACTTCCGTTTGAGACTCGTCTTTGACTTGTCGCCTAGAGTCAACATATAGACTCGACCACCTCGGATTATAGTTCAAGGTGGGAGGCTTGATTAAGATGGTGCGGTGGGATCTCCTAAATCCCAAATTTAAGAAAATATGTTTATTTTAACCAATGGAGTTAATAGCTCATTGGCTAGGGTTACCTTTGACCCGACAAGGATAAACATTGAGTTAAGAAACAACCAATTCTAATTAAAGGACGGTTGGTACTATGAGACTTGAGATAAGGCTTGAGATGAGATAAGGATGGACTGAGATTAAGAGGAATCATAACTTAAGGAGTTAAAAGTTAACTCACTTACTTAAGGAATGCTTTTAAGTCGTTCAATCTGATTGAACTATGAATTGTTTCATATATTTGTGTGGTGTTTATTGTACTTCTTATTATGTTGTATTAATAATCAACCACATGTTTACGACAAAGTAGTCGTCGTAGCCCCATTAGCTTGGGGGCTATAAGTTAATCGTACCAGCAAAGGTGCTGAGCCCCTAGGGGCATCCATATTTATTTTGCAGGTGAACGACAGAAGACGACCGTCCGGAGAGTAGGATCGGGTAGAAGTACTTCGGGTTGTTTTCCTTTTTGTTACACGAGTTGTGCATGTACACTCGTTCAGTAAATGGTATGAGATGTAGTATGATGTATTAGGATATGGGATACTTGTACTAAGAATATGTATTTGGTTAAGATTTAGTATACACTAATGTTCGGTATATTCGGGTCCATCAGACCGTAGCTAGATCTTGGAGTATTTAGTATGCCTAGTTAGTCGCGTGGGGTGGCTAACGGCGGTAACACCGATAGTTGTAAGAATTTCGCTACAATGTTAATATAAGTAAATTGAGGTTTATGAGATGAGTATGGCTTTATGAGTTGGGGTGTTACTGATTACAAATGGACTAGGTGCAGATGGAGAAGGCGACAGATGGGATTTATGAGCGACTCCCTTCAAACTACCCAAAATGTTACAAGTCGAAAAGGACAAATACAAGATGAAGATGCATCGACACAAAGAGAACTAGCAAGGAACGAGGAGGGAAAATCATAAATGTAGAATCAGAAGTAGAGGAGTGCATTGATTTACTACTGTAGTTAGGGTGCCAAGTTCCAAATCCAAGTCTTGCCAAGGTAAACATCATCGATCAAATCCAATCTCAGGCGAGTAATTGAGTAGAGGTAGACGGGGTCAATAGGGGGTTCAAATCATAAGAGGAACTGGCTCCAGGGTTATACAAATGTAGATGAGGGAAGAAGTGCAAAATTGAAGGCTATCCATACTAGGATTGGTGGGACGCATAACAAAGGAACTGCAACACAAATATCTCATGCTTGCGGGACAAAAAGAAGACGTGGTAAGGTATTGCTCAAAGATATGGGGGATTTTTGGTTACTTTAGGGTTATTAGAAGTGTATGTATGATTAGGAGTATTGTGTGTCTGACAAAGTCCATATGCGAGTAGGGTGATGCATATTGGTCTAAAGTGTAATGTCTAGAGCCTGGATGCTGGATTTGTAACGTTGAATGCCAAACAATGTGAACATGGGGGTTGGTTTGGGTACTATTTTTCCTCCTTGGGCTTTTTCTCACTGGGTTTTGCCTAAGGAGGTTTTAATGAGGCCTGATTTTAACTCACTCGACTGACATTTCTCAGGTTACGTTTAAATTCAATAAATGGCAAATGCCTAATTATAAAAAAGTGTATTGTAAATGTTTTCCAGATTTTGTTTTGTGTTTAGTATTCAATTATATTGTTAATTTATATTTTTATATATAAGGCACTTGAGTAAAAAGCTTTGTGAGAGCGGGACTAGTAGAGTAGTACAATCTATATGCCCGCGCATAACTTCTAGTGGAAAAAAGGGATAGAAGAGATTTTATGGATTATGTGGAAAGAACAGTCAGATCCGCTATGATGAGAAAAGGTAAGTTTGCACTGATTCCTTACCATCAAGTGTAAGTCATTTCAACTACATTCACACTTAGATATTATTTATCCTTTTTCATTTTGCTAACTTAATATGTCTTGTTTCTTTTTAGTAACCATTGGATCCTCCTTCTTATCACAATGTAAAAACTAGGTATGTTGGTGCTTGATCTATGGAACAATTATCTCATGAAGTCGAGGTTCAAGACATGATCAAGAGGTAATGAAAGACAAATTTCATTTGTAGTTTTAAAGCTTTTATCTAAATATATGTCAATATTAATAAAAAATGTCTACAACTCATTTATTAATGCTCTGCTTGGAAATAATATAGTGCAAGTTCCACGTCAAAATTAGGAAGTTCTTCATCTACCTGTAAGCGTCTCTAAATTTTCAACACACCACATTTATTAGTACTTATTTGTAATTATATTAAATGTGTCCTATAATTTAATAGGGCCCTATGCAATCAGACTACAACACATGTGGCTATTACAAGTTGAAGTTTATGTATAATTTTTGTTCTAACATTGGGGCGTTTATAGATGTTAAAGCGCTTTGTAGTGTATTTACAAGTTGTTCGCATTTAATAATGTTCTTGTATTCTAACAGTAACTTTTGTTTCTTTTTGTAGGTGCATCAATCTTTTGACAACCAACATACTTACACCAAGAAACAACTAGATTTTGTAAGAGAAGACTTGACATTTTCTTTTACTTAAGCACATGTAGGAATTTTATATCTCTGAAATAGTAGTGAAATGAAGTTTTGTTGAGACTTGTGGTTGCTTATAATATGTGTATGAATATAGATACTTAGTTGAGACGGATTTTGAATAGACTTTTGTAAATACATGTAAATGTGTATTGGTGATTAAAATTATAAGGTATTTGGCTTTATGGCTCATCTAGTTGTTATGATATGACATTTGGATGTCATCAGTGAATATTATAGGTGTTGACCTGTCAAATGTGTATATAGCAGGGAAAGGAGCAAAAACAAAAAAAATAAAAAAAATTGTAACTTTATAAGTGTTGGTCAAAACACAGTGCTTGGACCACTTTTGTATTACAGATACTGTTTCAGCCATGGTATAAAACCCCATGTTTTTTGAAGGGTTCAAGCAACATGTAACACGGCTACGCTCAAAGCCGTGTTATAAAACCTTATTTAGTAACACGGCTATGGAAACCACCGTGTTATAAAACCCCTTGATTTTGGCATCCTTCAGAGCTTTTATTACTTGGTCAGCCGTGTTATATAGTTCATTTTATAACACAACTGGTAACCGTGTTATATGCTCCAAAGTTATATATGAGGTCCGCATATAACACGGCGTTTAGGCGTGTTATATAGTTCTTTTTTGTCATGTTACAAAACCTTTTTTCCACTAGTGTAAAGTGACCGGTGGTGGTTAACATACTTCACTCCGTGGCTGTTGATGTGCAACCTTTCTGTCAAGGTTATTGTTGCATTAGAAAAGAGGTTGGTAGACAATGAAGGGAGAAGATGCATGGCGATCAATAGGTTCTTGGACATGTCTGTAGTGTTGGTGATACGACATTCCTGTTTGATGTGACAAATAACCGCCATCGTCTCCTGTTATGTAAAATATAAGTGAATATATCTTGCTAACTAATGGGCAGTGAACCCAGTCGCAGTAGTACAACAAGTGTCGTATCCACAAGGACTTCACTACTATCTAGCTAATTATAAATTTAGTAAATGTGCAAGAATATAAACAAAAGTGCATAAATGCAAAGTTGGGGTTTTGGGGTTTTTGGTTTGATTAAGGAAAGATAAATGAAAACAATAAAACTAAACTAACTAAACTAGGATAGATGTAGATTGGGATGGATTTTTGCACCCATCCTCCCTTTCCCACCGATTGTCAACTCTTGAACTCATAGCTAAACAACGGGAACACTTAATTAATTAGCAACCTAATCTAGGCCTACTATTCCTAACCAATTTAACAGGGACTTCTCAATTTGCTTAGCCCCAGGTCAATCGATAGCACTAAACTCAAGTTCCCCTAAAGTTACAATGTAGTCTAATCTCATAATCATCAAAATTCGAGTGCATTGATTTAGTCCACTTGGTCAAGGTTTCTATCTTAGAATCACATGTTGATAGAAATCCACACTAATGTTAACTAATCGGCAATGGTAATCTAACCAATTTAACAAAATGACAATTAGTTAAGCAAACCCTAAACAAATTCTGAAATCATGAGCAACAAGTTTAGAAGCTATAAACACTAAATAATTATATTCATTATGCACAAGGACTAAAATAAAGCATTATACAAGTTCAAGATCCAATAATGGAGGATTTATGAATTTTAGGGTAAAATCCTCATCCTAAGCTGCAAGGAAACTATACAACCATTAAAATACAATAATGAGAGAAGGGAGAATAAATGGCAATGGGAGGTTGAAGAAGAGCTTAAGTGGAGGTGAGCCTTCTTTTTCTTCTCGACCAACCCACTAGGACGTCTTCTAGCGTAGTCGGAACCCGAGAGCAAATTTTGGCCAGATATTAAGCCCGACCAACCCACAGGGTCGTCTTGCGGATAGGTTGGTCTTCAAAATGCTCAATCTTCTTTGTTTTAGCTCCAATTTTGAATCCGTTTGTGGCCACACGTTACTCTTCTCATCTACTTTGCTTCTAGATATGTTATTTCTACTCTTTGACCACTAAGTTTGTGAAAAAACCAATAAAACACAAAATAGAGGAAAACTAGTTAGAGTGAAGAAATGAGCATGAAAAGTGTTTATAAAACATATGAAATACACCCCTAGAACATGCTGATTTGGACACTCATCATCTCCCTCGGCAGGGTCTTACACTTAATGTCGAAGTTGATCTAAGCTATCAACATGTCAAAGTAAGTACAAAAAACGGTAAGATAATTACCCACTCAAGTTAAACGATTAGATTGTTATACACTACGAAGAAAATACAATAGATTTTAAGTGCTTACCAGTATGGATTGTCGACGTGCCTCAGCAATATACCACCTTAATCTATGTTGTTGATACTTCACCATGTACTCAGAGTTGGTCGTTAGACAAACAACGTAAGGGTAACCTTCCAAATTTATCCGTCTATCATCCCTATTATTTCACAGCTCGATGTATCTTGCATTCACAACAGACCAATTAACTTAAACTCAGCATGTGCGCTTCTGGTTATGAAGTTTATCGTAATCCAATGGTGATACATGGATCGGCTAATCACAACCAAACTATCTAATAACCCGATTCGGCTGATGATCCTCTATGATGTTATTTGATATAAGTGGAACAACTATGAAAGAGGTGACCAGTGAAGTATCATTATATGGTTGTCAAACCCACTGCCAGTATATTGAAAAAGCAATTAAACTTGCAACATCATAAAGAACAAATATAATGACTGTATAATTTAAAAAAAGAACTTACATGTTCTTCTGTGGGTGGGACTGGAAATGAATCAAGTATGGGAAGAGCATTGTGTAACGACATAGTGAGGACATTTAGATTGTCCCAACTACAAGGTTTCAACAAAATTGAATATATAAAAACATCATATAAGTAAAATTATATGCAACAATAGGTATAAGTGATGACCGTTCACACTTACATGTACCCATATACTTGTATACCAAGAAAGGTCCTTCTAAGATCTGGAAAGAATGAAGGAACTTTAGAATACGTCCACAGTGTTATCAACTTTGTAGACGCAATAATGTGAGTAGAATCAAACTGGGGTAGCATTGCAAGAGGGGGGGGCACTGGTGGAACGGAAGGAAAATATGACGGTTAAATAGCCCCGTTAATTACGAATTTGAATCATAATGAATGCTCGTGTAATTTATTCCCTAAAGCTTTATAATTACGATTTTGAACATAATTAAAAGCCATAGCTGGGTGAGATCCTAAATAACTTTAGATTACGGTTCCGATAGAAACCGTAATCTAAAACCTTAATAACGCACACACCAATACGGATTTAGATAACGGTTTCGATCAAAACCGTAATCTAGTTTTCTCTTTTCTTTTATTTTTTCAAAATAAAGCACAAACTTGGTGCACTAGCAAACTAAATTGCATAATAACATGATAGAAGTAACTCCAAAAGATATATTTTCGATGGAAAATTAAAGTGCAATAAGTTCAAATATAATAACATAAAATATTCAGATACGCTTAATCCAAATCCCAACAATATAAATCATGATGTCTTAAAACACAAAAAAATATCCAGGAACCAAAACCCAAGGACTAACAACTTAAACAACAAATTCTAAATGCCTTTAAAAAACTTCTAAACAATCAAACAGACGAAGCTTCGTCAGAGCTTGTTCTAAAATCAGCATCAGCTTGTAATCTCTCACACTTTCCTTTTTTCTCACATCTTGATCTCTATCAGTGTCTCGTAGGGGTTCAACGGGAACGCATCTGGTGGGAAGGAACACTGTAGAAGATCCGTCTTTGCATGTTTCAAGGGTTTGTGGCTACAACCCTCACTGGTAGGTGTGGGTACAATCCTACCCTGACCAGTATAAAATGTGGGTGGAGACCTTGAATCTTCAAGGTCCACCACATCCATCATTTCCATGCACAACGTCTCTATTGGCGGAGACGTGGTGAGGTGTTGTGCAAAATAGTGGTTAAACTAGATTGCTAACTAGGGGCAGTGAACCCAGTAATTGTAGTGTAACAAGGTCGTATCCACAGACACTTCATAACTATCTAGTTAATTATAAGCTTAGTAAACGTACAATAATACAAATAAAAGTGCATAAATGTAAATTGGGGGTTTGACGATTTTAGGTTATGATAAGAGAAATAAGAGAAAAGCAATAAAACTAAGCTAATTAATCTAAGATAGGTGTAGCTTGGGATAAGAAATTGCACCTGCAACCCTCTACTACCAAATTGTCGAATCTTCGATAAATAGCTAAACAACGGGAATTTAATTAAGAGCCAAATCTTGATCTATTAATTCTAACCAATTTAGACGGAAACCGACTGTTAGTTCGAGTCCCTATTCAATCAGAAGCATTAAGCACAAATCTACCCTAAGTTGCAATGAAAACCTCATCTCAAACTCAGTGAAAATCGGCTAACATTGATTTAGTCCCAATGGTATAGATTTCTATTTCCGGAAACCCGTCCATAGAAATCCACACTAATGCTAAACTAATCGGTGATATCAAACCAACCAATTTAACATAATGACAATTAATTAGAGCAAACCCTAAGCAAATCCCCAAATTAACAAAGACAAGCTTAAAGGTCATAATCACTCAATAATCATATTTAATTAAGAACAAGGACAAAAATATAGCATAAACATCAATCCAAGATTCAACAATGGATTTTAGGGGATTTGGGGCAAAATCCAATCCCTAGCTACAAGTGAGTCAAGTCTCCATTAAAGCACAAATAAGAGAAAAGGGAGAAGAGATAGCCATGAATAAGGTTGGAGAAGAGCTTAAATGGTGAGGGGGTCTTCCTCTTATTTTCCCTCTTCTTCCTTTCTTCTTCTTATTCCTCTCTTATTTTCTTCTTTTCTTTGCGTCTCGTGTGCCCCGGCTCGACCCCTTCTCTCTCTTCTTTTCTGCACTTTAAAATGCATCTCTGATGAGTCTGGGAGTGGTCCGGGTTTGTAAACCCAGACACAAACCTGGACCAGGGTGAAAAATGGGCAGAAAATACGTTCTAGGAGTGGTCCAGGTTTGTAAACCCGGACACAAACCTGGACCAGGGTGAAAAGTAGGTAGAAAATGCGTTCTGGGAGTGGCCCGGGTTTATAAACCCAGACACAAACCCGGACCACACTTCCAGAAAGCAACTTCAACTTGTTTCTGCTTCAGTTTCTTCGTTTTAGCTCCGATTTTGGATCCATTTACGCCCACACGTTCCTCTCTTCGTCTACTTTATTTCTAGCTATGTAATTCCTCTTGTTTCAGCAATAATTGTGTAAAACACCAATAAAACACAAAAGTAGAGGAAAACTAGCTAGAGTGGAGAAATGAGCATGAAAAGTGTTGATAAAACATGTGAAATACACCCCTAAAACATGCTCGTCTAGACACTCATCATGAGGTCATGCAGGGTGTAAAATTTCAACATCGTTGTGTCATCATCCCACCATTTTCTGTTACATAGATCGAATAAAGAGAATGTTATGATAAAGACACATAAAAAATCAAAAAGATTAAGGAAAAACATCTAGAATGGCAAGGACACATTACCTTTCACGAGTATTCTATTTTTTATCAAGCGACGCTGCCTGAACCAGACGCGGCCTCTAGGTTAATGGGATCTTCCTTCAGAGTCAATTGACCCTATATATAACAATTTCCAATGTAACAAAAGTTTATAAGTAAATACTCTGTTGGAAATAGTATACAGTAGAACAAAATGAGAAAACAAAACAGAGGAGATATGCTCGTATGTAACAACAATTGCTCTGTTGGATAAAAAACCTACAGATTATAAGAGATAAATCAATCAATTATATCTGCTAATTATTAGGAACTGAAAGAACCAAATGAACGATAAAACTGATATCAGCACAAGAATCGAACAAAACAAATAAACCCCATACATATGAAATCAAATATGAACATCAATCAGTTTGCATGCATGCGGAACTTGGTTTAATCCTACTCCAACAATACATCCACACTACAGATTAACAAAAAACCAAAAACTTACTTCATTTACGATAATTTTAAAGAATTTGTGTTGTTCGTCCAACGATACATGCTGACTACTGTTTGTGCGGCCATAGTTCTTAAAAAAGAATGAAAATCTGCATACTGGAAAGCTTCATTAGAACGAAAGTTAAAGGAAGCAAGAAAAAAGAGGGAGAAGAGAGGAAGAAGCTTACCAAGTCGGCTGAAGCAAAGAGAGTTTCGTCAATAGTGAGCTTCGGAAGAAAAGTTATGACTTGACACAAAAGAGAAGAAAAGTAATGAGCATGCACAGGAAGTTGTGTAAAACGTCCAATCGATAGGGGTAGTATGGGTAATTGGTACCTGTACAGTATAAAAAAAGCTTAAGTTTGGAAAAAACGTGCCCAAAATTAATACCCAAACAACGTAAAATGACGTTGTTTTAACTACGTCAGACTTTTAATTACGGTTCTGTAAGTGATAAGTGTGAAATTGATATGATTTATAGGTGTTAAATTCTTATTTTATGTAGCATTTTTATGCGCTTTCTCACACTTATCGTATGCTTTTCATGACTCTTACTTTGGGTAAAATCTGATGCAAATTTATATTTTAAAAGCAGGAAATGATGGTGAAAATGCATAGATCTCTCACAAGCTTTCCAACGCCGCAAACGGGGAACAAATCGGAGCTCATATGAAGAATTTAGACCCTGTCAAAGTTGTGTCCGATGTGATATATTTATATATATATTTACGAGACTGCCGTGAAAGGATTCAGAAGAAGAAGGGGTGAGATTGGAAATATAAAAGAAAGGAACTCCAAAGGTTTCCAAGAGTTGAGATGTGAAAGGTCTTCATTTATTTTGAGAAACTGAAGGGAATTAAAATAATATCATCAATGAGCTAAGTGAAGGGCCTTGAATTTAACCTATAAATATGGAGGACTTTTGCAAAGAAACTATCCACTCATCCACCATCCCACTCATCATCATCCACTCATCCACAATTCACGATTCAGGATTCAACATTCAGATTTCAAGACGAGGCATTTGGAAGACTAGCGCATCGCCGTGAACCCTCTTCAACATCAAGAAGAGATTTTCTGCTCCGTTTTCACCAGTCCATTCAACCTGACTTCTAGCAAATCTTGAGATTAATTTGGAGATGACTTCTAAACCTCTCTCCTTTTATTTCTTCTCTAGATATGCTAGGCTAAGGGATTTTTCTCTGGGGGATGGTAGTTGTAAATAGTTAAACTTTACAGAATTATTATCGGTTGATTTGGGATTTATATTGGGTTTGTTTCAGATTATAAATTTTCTATGAGCTATTAATAAAAATTGCTAATTTATTTATAGCCTTGTGAAATCTGTCAAGAACTGATCGGTAATTGATAGATAGGTCAAATAATCTGTTAGTCTGTGGAAAAAACTTTATCTGATTAATGAGTTTAGCCTTCAGATGCAATTAAAATTCTTGTGCTTATTCTCTCTGCATTTGTAGTGATAGGTTCATGATTTAATTTATCGCGTTCTATGCGGAGGAGTTCTAATTGGCTAGGATTTAGTCATATAGAAATTGTAAGAATTTGCCGAACCCTTTTCCCGAATCAACTGGGAATAAAACTGTAGGATTTAACTAGGATCCACTACCTGAACCCGGAGTTCCGCTTTTATTATTTGAATATCAGTTTGATTTTCTCTTGTTCTTTATTTTATTAATCGACAATTTTCCCCCAACTACAGCTTTCGCTAGGATTAGACTAGTTCGTTTAGTCCCTTGGTTCGACATCCCGGTAGCTTATTTTACTTTACTACTACGACCGGGATTTGTTTTGCAACCCGTAGGTTTATTTTATTTACTAAATTCTAGATTATTTTCATAGTTTTAGTAGATCAAAAATTCCGTTTGCAGTAAGAAAACTGTAATTAAAAGATCCTGCCTCTTGACTAAGCGACGTCGTCAATGTGCATAAGCGCGCTCACGGATATATGGACTCGTAGAACGACGTCGTCAAGTGAGTAAATGCGCGCGGGTCAATGGACTTTAGATTACGGTTGTATATGAACCGTAATCTAAAGCCCGACGTCAAACTTTATATTACGGTTCTGTAACTACAATCTAAAGTTTGTTAATCTTACCCGCTTTTCACCCCCTGACCCACTATATATTACAATTATATAGCAAACCGTGATTAATTACATCCGGCTCACTAATGTAGTTATGGTCCATTATACAACCGGTTTTTAAAGGGCGTAATTTATAGTCTTTTTCCACTAGTGGGGATTCGACATTCACATTATTACTAAAGCGCAGTTTTTTCTTCTCCAGTATATTAATGTATCAAAAACTTGAACAAAAAAATAGAAATGAAATATAATGAGGTTTCACATGCACTTTACTGACTGGATCCTTTGAAAATAGCGCAGCTAAAATGTGTGTCCACTACTACATAAACAGATCAGCTTAATTAGGTCCGAGATTTGCAGTTTGTCTTTGTAATGAAGTAGTCATCTTCACAATGATAAAACTTTGGCTATTGTTCCATTGTATCCTTTAATTATTGATCATGTATTCACTACATAGTTATCATTTCTTTTGTTAGCTGGTTATGATGTTTTCTTACTCTCACGTCTTTTTCATCGAGTGAGTATCTACTTGTATTCTTGACTTGTTCTCGCCTTTGTAGAATTGAAAATCCAATTAAATTACATAATAAATACTCTTAATAGGGTAGTGAAGATCTAAAGTCTAAACCATTTGGATGACATTTCTTCTAAGCTAATATACCTTATTTTAGGTAAGGGTCTTGTTGGTAGGTAGGCCTTGTCCATGACAACTAATTTAAGTACTTGCATTCCATGGTGAAAAGGTTGGACACTCTCCTGTGGTGGGTATCATTATCCAAGGGGCATCCATACAACTTTATATAAGCTTAATAGATCGTGATGAAGGAGCTGATCAACTTCAAAAAACCCACCTAAAAATCCAAACGGGCATAGACAAAAATTTGAGCTCAAATAAAATCTTGGCCAAGCCTTGCAAAATTTTTGACCCTCAATGAAACCCGTTTTGACACAATTTTTTATGATATATATATTTTTAAAAATATAATATAATATCTATTTTATTTTATATAGTAATATCTTTTAAATTATAGGTAATATTATTTTAAAAATATTAATTATATCAAAATAATATAAAATCGGAAAGGGCATAAGTAAAAAAAAAATCAAGCCTAGTTTGGACAATTTTTATAACCCGACAGATCTAAAATATGTGATCGGGCCACCCGGCCCATTGATCAGTTCTACTCATATGTCTCCACAAATCATTGCGCATGAAAGTAACAAAGAACAATTGCCCCACTCTCATCAACTTTGGCCCCTCGTAAAGCTGTTTCTCAATCTTCTTCAATGAAATCGGTATAGGCTGGTTGTTCAAATCAATCTTTGAGAAGCAAGTCTTTTGGCTACATCTGGTTTGTACATATGGTGTACATTACTCTGTACAATAAATGTATAGCAAAAAAATTTGTTATGTTTGAGTGGACCTCTCGAAGCTCAACCAAGAAAAGAGTGAAAAGAGTAGTCATGTGCCCTTTTGGGGACAAGTTAGTGTAAAACTTTAATGGTATCAATAATAGTAATCTACGTTCAAATTCAAGCTGCTTATTACGCGGACCACAAATGATTACGTTTCTACTTTTCATCATTTTATGGTGAAATTATTGCCGATAGAAGTGCTCCAGCCTAAGTGGCATTATTTTTACATTTCAATAATATGATCTCAAGTGAGATGGACAAGTAGTAGCCATGACATAAAGCAAATTTAATTTATAGTACATCGTCATTAATTATACTAGTAATATACCCTCCCACGTCCCACCTCATGACTGCTGACTGTAAATAAAAATACAACAGTTTCCCTGTAAAATTTTATTTTCAGTTTCCTTTTTCTCAAAAGGGTAAGCTACTGGACCTTCCCGAAAGAGATACTAGGCGGTGACGTTGAGAAGGCCCAACAAAATCATGGACCAAATTGGCTCGTCTCACAATCTTCCTCATATTACTCTGCAAACTGAGTTGAACCAACTCCTTCACCGCCTGCTTTTCTTCACTTACCTCCACCTGCCCATCACCACCCTTATTATTATTGACATTGGTCAAACACGACGAAGAACAGGATGATGTGGAACAAGAAGACAATGTCCCACCGCCACTCATCGGTGCAGACAACGTCATTCCCCAACCACTCCCACTTCCACTGGCGCCGTCGAACCCTCGCTGCCGATGCTTGCCTTTATCCACCCTCAAACACTCTAGAATCATCGACCCACGCTTCTGTGCCAAAACGCTACCTATCAATGTCAATTCAAGCGCGGCGGATGCGATACCGGCTTCAACCATTGCACGCCGATCGGAATACCTGCCTTTGAGCGCCATGACTAGTAGCACATGCGCCGCCTTCTCCTGACACCCAGGGGAGTCGACCCAGTTCAGAACATCGATGAGGACGGGGAACACGTCTGGGCCGGCGGAGCTTATTGCCGCCCGACCTTCATGGGTGGAGACTAGGTTGGATAGTATGGAGAGGGATCTGCCGCTGCAGGCGTCGGTGGTGGTGGAGGTGGTGTCTCCCAGGGTGGTGATGAGGTGTGGGACGAGATCGGTCTGGAGAATTAGGGTGATGTTGGAAGGATGGATTGAGAGGTTGTGGAGGGCTTTGAGGGCGTCTTGGGCGGCGAGTTGGGTGGTCCTGGAGTTTTTGAGGACAGTGACGAGGAAAGGGATGGCGTTATGGGTGGAGCCAATTATGGGTTTGTTGGTGTCGGAGGCGGTGAGGGAAAGGAAGTTGGCGACTATGGGTTCGACGAGAGACGGATCGGGTTTGGGCCCGTTTGTGAGATGGGTTAAATGAAGCATCTTGTGGACGGCCCCTGCTTTGACAATGGCTTGTTTGTTCCTGTGAACAGATGGAGTTTAGGGAATTCGCACAGTAAGATATGAAAATGACGGGGAGAATTTAAGATGAATGCAATGATGGATTCGAGTAAGTGACCCGGAGATGGGTATGACTAACAAACAAACAAGCGGAGAAGTGAATGCAATGATGGCGACCAGATGAATCAATGTGACAGACAATAAAACTGTCTAGTTAAAGGCATGAAAATGACGCAGTGAAGTAAGATGCAGTGAAGTAATTCGGCATTTGGTTTGATCTTCCTTCTTTTCAGGTTGTTTTGTAATTTCCCTTTTAACGGAGGATTAAGCATTAGCGATTGTAATTCCAAATTCATTGACTTTTCAACACAGAAACAGAGCACTGCTTGCTCTATCCGTCAGCACCATGGATGGCAATGCCGAGAAATTGAAGCAGATAACAACAACATGCAAGCCAATTTGGTTGTACAACATGTCACGGAGAAAGAAATCGTCCCCAGAAAAAGTGGGTTCTTACCGATCATTTCCGATGCTGAGATTGAGAAGGGCGTAGAGCGCTTCAATGCGGACTAATTCATCATCTACAAGATCCAGCATCTCTACCAGAGGAGGAATGGCCCCGAGCATCGCGAGAGTAGTTCTGGCCTCTGAATCATCCCTCGCCTGTCTCCTTACTCCCTTCGCTCCATCCCATTTTTTTTTCATCTCCCTCAGTGACAACAACTTCACCGACTCCGTCATTTCTTCAAATCTCCTCTTAATCTCCTCTGCATCATTCCCGCTCTCACTTTGTCTACTCTCATTCTTGTAACCCCCGTCCGTCGCGGGAGACGTGGAGATGGGGATGCTAAGGAAATCCGAGAGGATCGAACGTTCGGATCTTACCGAGGGACTATGAATTGGAGAATCTAAATTAGGTTTATGTTTGTGTTTGGGGGGTGAGATGTCGAGGAAGTCGTCGTCGTTGGAGCAACCGGCGATGCCGCTCCCACCGCAGCGGATAGAGTCAATGATCTTCCGTCGGAAAGAGGCGACGGAGAATGAGGCTGAGAGACGGAACGAGCCGCCTCTGAGTTCGGATCCAGCCACCGACACGGCATCATCCTGGCGGTGGGTGAAATCGTAGTGCCTAACGTGTGTTGATTTTGTGGTAGTTGTTGTTGTTGCTGCTGCCATGTGCTCTGTGATATCGAGCATCGGTGAGGCCGATTAATATCGCCGCATTGGTGAGGCAGACTGGTAGACAAAACAAGAGAAGTGGGTGAAGTGATGAGGAGTAACCCTTGAGAAAGAAAGAGAGAGTGGGTTGAGAGACTTGTTGGGTACACACTACAACACTACACAGTACACTTGACTGATTTGAGTGTGTTTTCGGTGCCTTTTAAATTCCTTTGTTTGTGTTTATCAAAAGAGTGCGATATAGAACCTTGTTTGTTGTGCGGCAAAGCGCTTAGCTGGAACTGGGAAGTCCAAAGAGTGGAGAGTGAGGAGGAATTTTCTCGATGAGAGAGCATTGATGACAAGCATCTGCATTTGAGGTGGTAAGCGCAGCAAGAGCCGGTTGGGGACAATTTTGTCAATTAACTAACCTAGTTGTCAATTCTTCGCCTGCTTTTTAGGTTAACAGAATTTTATTAAATCAAGATTGAAATTTGCTTTGAACAAAAAGTTTGGGTATTTCAATTAATTAACTAAACTTTGAGAAAACAATACAAAAATAGTGAGTCACATTTAATAAATTTATTCAAAATAGTCAAATTATTTACTCGACCCTAGATGTACGCAACTTGCTTTAATCAATGAGGCAAGGGATGGGACCTTCTTTGCTACTGCAACACTAATTAACGAACTAATTAGTTTTTAGTGTCTTTGTAAATGTATACTCTACGTCATTACATGTTGCTGGTTGTGTTCAAATCGTTAAAAAAACTTACCCATAAAAAAATCGTTAAAAAACTTGGGAGGATGATGAGTGGGTCTTTCTTCGCTATAATTAGATCGTAGTAATTAAGAGCGACAAACACATAATTTGAGATTTTAAGTAACATTGTATCTTAATAATATATTACTCAGCATGGTGATCGTCCACATAGTGTATGGTATTGTTATAAGGGAATCACATTCTGTTTAGTTGGAGATCCAAGGAATTAATCATTATCTAATATGATAGCCGACAAACGTTTTCATACTTATACATTTGAGTATTGATGTAACAGGTAATGGTAATGTTTGGAGATAATTAGTGATTCATTATACATTGTTTTACTAATTTTATCAAAGATATATAATTCATCCAATTGATCAATAATTGCTTATCAGGCTAATTCGAGAGCCTATAAATTTCTCCAAAATAAGGCTTACGGCCTCGCTCATGGGCAGCTATTGATAATGAATTAATGTTAAATATGACAACGAGAAGGTACGAGATTTGAGAGCAACTTTTCTATGGAAACTCCTCAGCATTTTTTTTTTTTGTCAAACTGTCTCTTAAGAGTCGAATTATCAAATATTCCTCTCGAAGGAAAAAAATGGAAGGTGGATATGCCATTTATGGTTTGGTTTGGGACGGTATTTGTTGAAAGCGGAAGTTTTGGAGCAAAAGATAGTGAGCTAGGGAGATCGAGAGTGAGAGAGATGAAGAAAGGATGTTCTGTATTTCAAAGTTGTGTGTGTATTCGCAGTACCAACGATGCATATATATAGGTACAAGAAAGGAAGAAGAAACGGTACTATCCTAACATATAAAGGAAAGAAAAATATATGGGGAATAAAGAACTAACATAATATCCTAATATGTAAATATGTAATCCATCCTAATATGTAACTATCCTAATATGTAATCCATCCTAATATGTAACTACCTAACCTACACCCCCCTCAAATCGGAGAAATGACAATTTCAGCGATTTGTTAGAGTGTTGATCATCCCCATGGAATCAAGTTGACTTCGATATTCTTTCCCGGTGAGGGTCTTGGTCAACATGTCGGCTTTCTGATGAAGATTGGAGATGTGAGTGACATTGATGAGGCCCGCTTTGATTTGGTCACGAACGTAATGAACATCAATTTCTATGTGCTTTGTGCGTTCATGAAGAACGGGGTTCTTGGCGATGAAGACCGCGGAGAGGTTGTCACACCGAAGAGGGATAGGTGTGATATGCGAGACACCCATTTCGTGGAGAAGGCGAGAAAGCCATGCTAACTCAGTGGTGACGCGACGGAGGGCTCGATATTCTGCTTCGGCAGAAGAAAGAGATACGCATGTTTGTTTCTTGGATTTCCATGAAATGGGAGCACCGCCGAGAAGGATGTAGTATCCACTAACCGATCTGCGAGAAATCGGGCAAGAAGCCCAATCGGAGTCACAGTATGCGGTAAGAGAGAAATTATCAGAATTATTGAGAAAGATGCCATATCCGAGAGTTCCTTTGATGTATTGAAGAAGATGGATAGCGGCATCCCAATGGTGTTGATGTGGTTCATGATTGAACTGACTTAGGAGCTGAACGCTGAAATTCAAATCAGGACGGGTGTTGATGAGGTAATTAAGTTTCCCCATGAGTCGTCGGTAATCAGTAGCATTTGGGAGGGGCTGACCGTCATGGAGATGAAGTTTGATATTTGGCGCTAGGGGAGTGGCCACAGTGTGTTTGGACTCAATGTCATAATCACGAAGGAGATCGGTTGCGAATTTATGTTGGGTTACTGCAACACCGTTGGTTGTATGATGATACTCCATCCCAAGAAACCGACTCATAGCTCCTAAGTCTTTGATTTTGAAGTGATGATGAAGAGTGTTTTTGACATCTTGGATTTTGGACTGATTGTTTCCACACAAGATTATATCATCGACATAGACTCCTAGAAGAAGGATGGAGTCTCCTTCGATCCACTTGAAGAGGGAATGATCATTATCGGATATGGTGAATCCAAGATGAACGAGGGTGGTTGAAAGCTTGGAGTACCATTGTCGGGAGGCTTGTTTCAAACCATATAATGATTTCTGAAGCTTGCAAACCAGTCCTTTTGTTTCGATTTCTAGCCCTTCAGGGGGTTGCATGTAGATATCCTCGTGAAGATCGCCATGGATGAAGGCGTTGTTGACATCGAGGATGAATGACCCATTGTCGTTTGACGGCTAAGGTGACTAGGGCTCGAACAGTGGTCATCTTGACAACTGGGGAAAACGTCTCATCAAAGTCTACTCCATATTTCTGAGTGAAACCTCGAACAACTAACCGGGCCTTGTACCTTTCCACATCCCCATTGGTTTTATATTTAATTCGGTAGACCCATCTACAAGAGATACACTTCTTCCCTTTAGGAAGTTTAACAAGACTCCATGTACCATTGTCTTCAAGAGCTTTTAATTCGATTGCCATGGCTTCCTTCCACTGCTGATGTTGACATGCCGCCTTGTATGATTTGGGTTCATCAGAACTGTGGCTGGAAACTTGGCAACAAGTGGTACGGGAAGGAGTTAGATCAGTCAAAGAGTGTATGTTCGAGATGTATTGTAACCGAGGTGTGGCAAGGCGTGTGGTCAGAATCTGAGAGAAAAAATCAGCAGAGACTTGATTGCATTCGTAATCAAGTAGCTTGGCTGGAGCTTGTCGTTGACGAAGTGAACGTCGAGGATGAGTATGAGTTTGGTTGGAAGAGTCTTGGTCTGCTTGATCTTCTGGTCTTGATATATCTGAAGATTCGACAGCAGATTCAGATTGGTCAGCATCGTTTTTGTCAAGTAAAACGGGATTATTCTGGTCCATGGCATTTGGTGCTTGATCTTCTTCTTGAATGGTTTCTTGAATGTCTGCAATGTTATCACTACTGGAAAAGAAATTTGCATTTTGTTGAGCAACCTGTTCAGGTTGCGGGACAGAGGCACCAGAGGAGGGTTCGATGATGATATCATCGAGGGGAATAGGAAAAGTAGAAAGATTATCATCTTGTCCTGAATTTACGAGAGGAAAAATATTATCAAAAAAAGTTACATCTCGACTGGTGATTATGTTACGTTTGTCGAGCAACAATAATCTGTGTCCCTTTTTAGACAAACCAGGCCCTAAGTAGACAGCTTTCGATCCACGATCATCAAACTTTGTTCGAGGGAGATGCGGACCGGTGTGATACGCAAGACATCCAAATGTGTGAAAGGTAGAGAAATCAGGTGGAGCACCATGAAAGAATTCATATGGAGAAATTCCATTTAGTGTGGAGGAAGGAAGACGATTAATGAGATGGGTGGCCATTAAAATACTTTCTCCCCAATAGTCCATGTCTAATCCGGACTGAAAAAACAAGGCCCGGGCAGTTTCCAATAAGTAACGATGTTTGCGTTCCACTATACCGTTTTGTTGCGGGGTGTGAACGCAAGTAGTGTGATGAAGGATCCCTTTGCTTTGAAAAAATTGTTTTAAAACCGTGGAAGATCCTAATTCGTACGCATTGTCAGAATGAACTATTTTAACACATTTGTTGAATTGTCTTTCAGCCATGAGGATAAAATTTTGAATATGTATAGCAGCTTCAGATTTTTGTTTCATGAGAATGGTCCAAGTACTTCTGCTAGCATCATCGACGATTGTCAAAAAATACCTGCTACCATCGTGATTAACATACGAACAAGGACCCCACACATCGAGATGTATAATCTCAAAACATACATCAGATTTGTGAACAGAATGAGAAAAAGGAGAGCGATGTCCTTTAGCACGAAAACAGATATCACAAGCAAAATCCAAAGGGATATCATTTCTGCTAACTATACCCATTCTAAGCATTTTATTCAGAGGGGGGTGGCCCATCTTTTTGTGCCAGAACAAAACTTTATCAGTATCATGTTTATGAGGAATAACATGTATGTTATTACAACCATTAGCAGTGCGCTTTAATGAAGGAACATCCAAAACATAAAGGCCATCTTTCTTATGTCCTATGCGCATCCTACTCGTCCAGGTAGGCTCCTGCATATAACAGAACCTTTGATCAAAAATAACATCCACACCAGTTTGTTCAACCAACTTACTCACCGAGATAAGAGCAAGGTTGAAACTGGGCACATATAAAACGTCCTTGAGTTTGAAACTATCCGTCAAATGTACAGTCCCTATGGTATCAATAGTTTCGGTATTGCCATTAAGCATGGTGACACAACGGGAGTGAGATAGTTTTCTTTGTTGCTTAGGACGTTAATGTTACCAACTAAGTGGTCATTGGCACCAGAATCTATCAACCAGCGCTGGTAATTATCAACAGAGTTTCTATCAGTGGTGGATTCTAGGATGTTACCTGCAAAACCGGTAGATTCAACCTTGCCTTTCCCAGCCGCGGTGCCTTGTGCTTTAACAGAGAGACCACCTGTCTGCTCAAGCATGTCGCACAGACGGTTGAATCTTTCCACGTCTAAGCCTTGAGGATTAGGAATACCTTCTCCACGTTGAGCAGCATTGGCCGAGGAAACCTTTGTGCCTTTCCACCAGTCTGGATAACCTTTTAGTTCGAAACAGTCCTTCTTAAGATGACCAATTCCCACAGTGAGTGCAGACACTATCGTTCTTCTTTGTAGCGCTTTCGCGTTTATTTTTGAAACGATTAGCACGATCTGGTTCGCTCTTACTCACGTTGTTAGCGAAGGAAGTTTCAGTCAGATTTTTAACAGTTTTGCCCGTGCTACGTTGCCTCTCTTCATGAAGAATCACAGAGTAGGCTAAGTCCAGACTAGGCAGAGGAGATTTCATAAGGAGATTACCTCGGATGTTGATGAACTCTTCGCGCAGTCCCAGGAGGAATTCGAAAAGCTTTTGATTCTCAATCATTTTGGCGACCTTGTCTCCGTATCCACAAACACAAGCGTCTACATCAGCAACACTGGCGATTTCATCCCACAATTTCTCGAGGCGTGCGAAGTAATCTGCTACACTGGAAGATCCTTGCTCCGTTTGCGACAGTTCTCGTCTTAATTCGAAGAGGCGTGTCCCATCCGATTGATCGTATCTTTTACACAAGGCCTTCCACATCGCACGAGAGGAGTTGCGAGACATGAGACCGTCAGCAATTGATGGTTCAACGCTCGAGATGATCCAAGATCTAATTAGACCGTCGCAGCGGTCCCAGGCATCGCGCCGATTTTTGGTAACTTTTGATCGTGGTAGGGTTCCATCGATCATCTTGATTTTGTTTTTGGCAAGGAGTGAAATCTCCATCTTCTTCTTCCAAATCTGGAAGCCGTTTCCGTCGAATCGTTTGACGGTGAGGGATACTCCTGGCTGGTCTGAGCTAGATACGGTGAGTGGATCGGATGGATCAAGTCGCAAGACTCGCCATCTGGATTTTTGTTCTTCATTGTCTTCCTCGGCGATGTCGGATGATTCACCGTCCCCATCCAGATCCTTCTCGTAGTCGCTATCACCATTCTCAGTAGTCATAGCGAGGTCGAATTTACTTGCGGATAAACCGCTCTGATACCATGTTGAAAGCGGAAGTTTTGGAGCAAAAGATAGTGAGCTAGGGAGATCGAGAGTGAGAGAGATGAAGAAAGGATGTTCTGTATTTCAAAGTTGTGTGTGTATTCGCAGTACCAACGATGCATATATATAGGTACAAGAAAGGAAGAAGAAACGGTACTATCCTAACATATAAAGGAAAGAAAAATATATGGGGAATAAAGAATACTAACATAATATCCTAATATGTAAATATGTAATCCATCCTAATATGTAACTATCCTAATATGTAATCCATCCTAATATGTAACTATCCTAATATGTAATCCTAACAGTATTGATGAGAATGGGAGTATTCAATATCAAATTTGATTATCCTTTGATTTAAAAAGTTATTTTGTAATGATGCGGGTTAGGTTGTGATGAATGGAATTAATTAGATCAAATCAGGGATTCATTTTATCAGGCGGTTCCTACTACACAAACATACATATATGTTTTATATAAAGTATGTATATACACATAATTAGCGTCTCTAATTGACCCGATACTTAATCCACTAAGTTCCTAATCTGATTATTGGACTCCCATAAGAGTAAACATTTTAATTAAATCGACCCACTTTCTTCTTACAAATAGGGGGACAGAATATCACAACTTACAGAAAATGGTCTCCTGAGTCCTGATGTCAGCCTCATTGCGTCTAGTATCTATTGTCAGATTATATACCTGTGCGAAATTAAAATATAGTCGCGATCAGTTGCGAATAACACTGAGGAATTTGTTAAATTAGCAGTATTAGAAAATCCTTATATTGGAAATCAAGGAGGAGGCATGAGACGACCTTCCTCGTTACATCGGATTAACCATAGGAAAGCGTGCATATTATATACGCAGTAACATGCCACTACCGCTATCGTATCTCAGAGATTTGATCTTACACAGGACTAATTCCTATTTTACTCGGTAATTCTTTTTGCTAGAGATGGTTGTACATTTAATAATTAAATTTTGTATATTTGACGCATAACAAAAAGCTGTGCTATTAATTGTTATATTTAAAGCACAACTTTAATGTATAATTTTTGTTATATACTACTTATTCATGTACAGTTTCAAGACTTATTGTTTCAAAAAAAAGTCACGTCTCGGGAACAAATTTACTAAAAAAATCAATATCCTTGTACGAGTGTTTATTTAGGGTCTCATTGATGCCTTAGAGTATTGACTACCTCTTGATAGAAATCTGCTGGTGGAAAGATTTCTTGAATTGAATAGAAGAACTCCATCTTCAAAAAAAAAAAAAAAAAGAATTGAATAGAAGAACTCGAGCCGTAGCCCGGGGAGGAAGACAATTCTGTACCAGAAAAACAATCGAAAGAACTACTCACTGAAACATAACCCTAGACTTACAAATAGGAGGCAAAGCCACTCAACGGTCAACCCACTAACCTAAACGACGAGTTTCAACAAAAGTACAAACTGTAATAAATTACTAAGACTACTGCTAATACTACGCCTTCTAACACCTCTTGAACGAATTTAGAAGAAAGAACTTCTTTTAAATTTCATTGAAGTTGTCGAATTAAAGTACTAACCAAGAAGGAGTTGAGACATCTGTATAATGTACAGACATAAGACCTTCCAACTGTTAACTCAACACTCTTCCTTAAGATGAAGGGCGAGGGAAATGCTAAGCTCGAATCTTGTTGTCTAATTTCAGTTGTTGTTCTGTAGTAAGCATGTTTCAGGCAGCAAACCGCCCTTTGTTGATTAATTACTCACTCCCCCTTGTCTTCCATGCCCTTTTTTTAACTCTTTTGTGAAGGAAACTCTAATGAGTTGTTTGGTTATTAGAATGTTAATTCCTAGTAGATTATTGGAATGAAATTCCAATAATAGAATATGACCTCACTTATTATGATGTCAATAATTGGAACTTGATGTTTCTTTTGTATGGTTGGCAGAATAATGATAGGAATAGAATTGAAATAAAGTATACAGTTAGGAATCTACCATTGATAGTAACACATAATCATTATTTGTTGTATGATAAACTATAAATTTTAATTATATATATTAACTTGAAAATATGTAAAAACATATATATTTATTAAAGAATAATTAATAATTTACTTTACATACTTATCAGAAAAACTTTTCTGAATAATATTAAATTGATACTATGAATATAAACTTGTAATTATTGAGTATATCGAACATAAAAGAAACATTATATTAGCATGTAATATGAATGTGATTAATATAATTTGAACATCATACTACTTATTCAGATGCGGAAAAATAGTCTTTTAAAACTGTTTCTAATTATTTAAATTTAATAAAACATTCTATAAGGAAAATAACAAAGTAATAAATTATAATATAAACTATTAATTATATCAAAAATATTATTGTACAAAATATTTCTAGTATATTTCAGAATAATTAACTATAAGTATTGCACTTGTTAAGTAATAATTAATTATAAAAATTATTTCTATAAACTATTAGGTGTGAACTATATATCAAAGTTACTATAGATTTTACACCGTTTTGAATGATTAAAGAACAATTTTATATGCTAATATACTTCAATTTTCATTTCTTGGCATATCCAATATTAAATTTAATTTTATGTTTTTGAATTTCATTAAGTAATATTTAGTTTAATAGACTATATTGTTTTGACTCAAAATGTGTTTAAAATAAAAAAATTATTTTATCAACATTTGATCAATTTATAATATTGAAATAGTAAGTGATTGCTATACACATATATGTTCGCTTACAGTCAATTATTTTATTATTAGTAAAAATTATTTTTTTTATTTCATTGGTATTATTTATTCCATTTAAAATTAAAATAACCTTATTTTCAGTATTAATATATTTAATTCTTTATATTAAATACTAATATATAATACATATTATTTTTATTTTAATATATAACTTCTTATATATTTGCTCATAATAAAATTATTTATTTTTGTAAATATGTAAAAAAATTATTTATAAATTAAGATTTATATATTGTATAAATTAATTGTAACTAAAATATTAATAAGGAATGATAAATAATATCTACTTATATGTTAACTTTATCAAATATTTAGATAATCTTGTCACCCACTTTGAATAGCAATTGTCAGCGTTTCAACAGGGAATACTATTCCCAATGAGTTACCAACAAATTGGAAAAAACTCAATTTCTGGAATTGGTTTTCTTCAAGCCAAACATGGGAATAGCTGCAATTCCAAAAATTGTAGTGATATTCCCTAGTACGAAACGACCCGTTATAGTCTTTAGTTATGACTTGTTAGTTAGTATGTCAGCTAACTGGTGATCACGTGGAATGTTCTCCAAAGTTTTTAAACCTTCTTGGAAAATTCACAATATGCCAATGAAATGTTCATAATTTGGGATTACTCTTGTTTTGAAACTTGTCTCCCATATGCCAAAAAGATATTTTGATATTCACAAAATGCCTTTTGGCAACGGACATTAATTGTGTCCTAGAAAATGACCATTTTGCCCCTGAAATTTTGTTTTAAAATTTAAATTTTTTTTAAAGTTAGTGGTTTTTATAATGAATATTTTTTTAACTTTTTTAAAAAAATCACAATGTGTCCCTGTTGTTTCAAAAAGTTCACAAAATATCTATGATTTTACAAATAAAAGTTCACAAGCCCCAATTTTTTGCAAAACAGTTTACAATATATCCCTATTTTCCTTTAAGATGTTGTAACAACTATTTTTTGTTCAAACGGAAAGTCCTACGACAACTACTGGGCTTGTAGTTTCTTTCAATGATGGGCACTGGTGATGTAGGATCAATATAACTGTCATCCTAAAGTAAGACACACTTTTAAAGAAACCATAAGCCTACGTCAGAGAGTGAGATTGGATGGAGCTCCACATTTGCAACGGATTACTTGAAAATTTCTGTTGATAATAAGAGGGTGCTTATATAGGCAAAAAATGTTGTTGGCGTCAAACTAACCGTTTGAAAAATAAATAAATAGATGTTACAATAGCTTAAATAGAAAACAGGGGCATATTGTGATTTTTTTTGTAAAAAAAGATACATATTGTGAACTTTTATAAAAATAGAGGCATATTGTAAACTTTATTGTAAAAACAGGGGTACATTGAAAACATTTAAAAATTCAAAAAAATATTCGTTAAAAAAACCACTAACTTTTTAAAAGTTTAAAATTTTAAAAAATTGTCAGAGACAAAATGGTCATTTTTCAAGACACAATTAATGTTTGTTGCCAAATCGTGTCATTTTGTGAATTTCAAAACATTTTCGTGACATATGAGGGACAAGTTTTAAAAAAAGGGTATATCACGAATTATGAAACGTTTTAGTGACATATTGTGAATTTTTCTCTTTTTTCTTTAAACAAGATGACAATCCAAGTCTATACACTTGGTTTTTTCATGGAACACCGACTTTCTAGCAATAAATATTGTTTCCATGTTGTCACAACTCTCTTCTACTCCCAACTCATGAACAACCCTTGAAAGCCATGTTAATTCTGTGGTGACTCTTCGGATGGATCTATACTCTGATTCATAAGTGCATAATGCTACGGTTTGCTGCTTCTTAGACTTCCAACTTATGGTTGTTCCTCCTAGCAATATTATGTATCTAATGACTGACCTCCTGATTAAGGGACAACTGACCCAGTCTGCATCATAAAAGGTTGTTAGTTTCGGATCTGACATGTTGTTGAAGAGTATCCCTTGCCTTAGAGTCCCTTTGATGTATAACAAGTGAACTACAACTTTCTAATGTTATATTGTTGGTTCTTTGAGGAATTGACTCGGGAATTGAACTGGATAAGCAAGGTATGGTCTCGTATTGGTGAGAAAGTTAATTTTTCCAATTAATTTACGGTAGTTTGTTGCATCTTCAAGAGGTCCTTATTGCACTCAAGTTTGCCTCCTGTTAGCAATGGAACAATAGCAACAGCAGAGTTAGTAGGTAAATATTTGTTTGACAAATCTTAGGCATACCTACCTTGATTGAGGATGATTCCTTGTTCGGTGTAGAGAAACTCCATTCCCAAGAAGTAGTTCAGTTTTCCCAAATCTTTTATTTTGAACCTATCATCGCGAGCAGCCTTGATTCTCTTGATTTATGTAATGTCAATTCTGGTGGCTATCATATCATCCACATAGATACCTAAACAAGTTCTTGACTTCCCATTGTACTTAACAAACAGTGAGTAGTCATGTTTAGATTTAGTGCATCCAAGATAATGAAAGAAATTAGATAATTTTCATACCAGTTTCGAGAGGTCTGTTTTTCAGCCCATAGAGAGACTTGTGTAGTCTGCAGACTTTGTTTCTGCAAACCTCTTTCAATCCTTCCGATATCTCCATATAAACTTCTTCTTGAAGATCTTCGTGAAGGAACACGTTGTTTATGTCAAGTTGGTTAAGCTCCCAAACCTCTCTTGACCGCAACAACAACTAAAGTTATGATCGTGGTCATCTTAACCACTGGAGAGAAGGTCCCTCTATAATCTTTACCGTACTCTGATTGTATCGCTTTGCTACCCACTGAGCCTTGTGTCTTTCCATCCTTCATTTTCTCTAACTTTACCCTAAATATCCATTTTCACCCTATAATGTGCTTTCCTACAGAAATATCAACAGTTATCCAAGTTATGTTCTCTTCAAGAGATTGAAGTTCTTGTTGCATGGCTTCTATCCATTCTGGTTTTTCAACAGCAACCTTGTATGTTCTTCGAACATTACAACTTTGTAATTAGAGTATGAACAAATGTGATTGAGGACTCAAGGCTTCAACATGGAAGGCGTTAGCAGGTTTTATGCAGTGAGATATTCACATAAACAATTTACCTTGTTATCCGTGTTTTGTATTCTTTCATCGCTGAAGATATCTGTTTCAGGAACCTGTACCTTACCTAGGAAATACTCACCAAAGTAAGCTGATAGATGCCTCTCTCTGGTTGATCTTCTCAAGGAAGCATCTTCATTGATTTGATTCTCATTCATCTCTTCTCTCTGCTCAGATGTATTAGATTCTGAGTTACCCGTATCCTTTTCTGTTTGTTCTTGATCAGGTTCACTGTCACAATACTCATGACAATCTTTCTTAGGTATTGCTTGGAAAGCGTGAGAAAGGTTATATGTTGTTCTTGCTTCTTATTTGAGTGGAAATTCTTTCTCATAAAAGACTAAATCTCTGCAGATGACAACAATATATGTTTCTAAATCTAGGACTTTATGTCCTTTTTTGTTATCAGCAACTCCAAGATAAATACAAGCAGAGTACCTATAGAATCAAATTTCCCATTTGTTTTCCCCACATGAGTTCTATAGCATAATAAACCAAAGGTATTAAGAGAAAAGTAATCACGTTTTTGTCCATAAAGTTTTTCATAAGGAGTTTTTCCATAAAACTTTAGAAGGCGGTCTATTTATAATGTATGTGGCATACCTAATAAATTCACCCTAAAATTCTACTTGAGCCACCTTGGAAGTAAAGAACTCTAGCAGTTTTCAATAAGTATTTGTGTTTTCTCCCCATGACACCATTTTGTTGTGGAGAATGAGCACTAGTTGTTTTGTGTATTATCCCATTTCTCTAAAGAACTTTACCCCTTCATTGCTACTGCCTAATTCGAATGTATTATCACTCCTTATCTTCTTAATCTTGACTTCAAATTGTCGTTATTGACTTCCTATTGTGCTTAATAATAAATGAGTAGTCATTTTTATATTGAGTGTATCCATGATAATGAAAGAAATCAGATAATTTTTCATAGCACTTTCGAGAGGCCTGTTTCAGCCCATGGAGAGACTTGTGTAGTCTACAAACTTTGTTTTTGTAAACCTCATTTCATCCTTCCGGTATCTCCATATAAACTTTTTCTTCTTCTTTAGACTGACTTGTAAGACAAACTGAGCAAAAGGGGCTAGTGATTAATTTACCTGTGAAGCTGCAGAAGTCTTCTCTGCTGTGTGAATCAGTTTGCCCTTTTTGCAATAATGCCTTGAGTTGTCCAACTTCTTGTGTGGTTAGGCTTGGAGTGTGCAATCTCTCATAATATCCTTTTTTTCATCTAGGTTTTCTTCTAGAATATCGGTTCCTACAACAGGTTTTGTCTTTTTCTTCCACCATCATGGGTCTCATGACCTTAAAACAGGTCTCCCCGGTGTGCCCTCATTGTTGACACTTGTGCACTACAGATATTGTTTGCTAGGGTATTTTGAGAATTTCTTTATACCTTGCATTTGCAACGATTTCTTGACTTGCTCTTTGCTCACGCTCAACACTAGAGTTTATTGGTTTAGTGATGTGCCCCTATAAGAGATTTGTCTTCGCTTCTCTTCTTAACTTGTCAGGGAGTAGGCTTCCTGTAATCTGGGCAACGGGCTTTTCAACAATATGTTGGCTATGACATTAGAATACATCCCACTTAAGGCCATGAGAAATTGCATTAATTTCTCTCTCTGAAGTTCAGGGTATTCTATTCTCGTGTTGCAAGTAGACCTGGCAAAGGTGACCTGAACCAGAAAATCCGACCCGATCCATCCTGATCTGAACCTGAATTTAAACCGAATGATGTGACCAAAAAATCCGAACCGAACCAAACCAAAACCGAATCGAACCGAAATTTGATATACCCGAATCCACTCGAACCGAATTCACCCGAACCGAATTGACCGAACCAAATTCACCCAAACCACACATGAAACTAGACAAACTTGAATGATCCTTTTGTTTTATTATTGGCATGTACAAACACATAATTTCCATGATCTGGGACTAAAAAAAAGAATGTTTTCATTCCACTTTTACAATTCTTGCCATCTTGTTCCGTGTCCAATGAATATTGTCATCCAATTTGATTATGTATAAGCAACCAATACACAATAGCAATCTTTATCAAGAGTAACACTATATTAAGAGAATTTTGATCCAAATATGAAAATCAATCCAAGTTACAAATGTTGCTTAAATTTATATTTTAAATTTTTTTTCAATTAAGTATAACACGGCAAGTCATTCGAATTTGACCCATAACCCGAAAAAACAAATACAGAGGCTAACCCAAACCAAAAGGACCCAAATCCGAAATCAACCAAACTGAAGTCACCCGAATCTAAATTTAACCAGATAACCCGACCTGATCCGAACCAAATTGTGAATATCTACAAATTGACCCAAACCGTACCGAATCGAACCGAACCCAAACCAAGTGACCTGAATTGCCAGGTCTAGTTGCAAGTGCAGGTTAGGTGCTTCTCTACCACCTCGAATTCATCCCAAACTCTTTACATGTTGGTGTAGTAGGCGGCAACCGTGTCTACATCTTGCTTTGTCTTCCCCAATTCCTTCTTCAGAGAGTATATTTGTGTAGTCTTTGCTTGTTCAAATCTTAAGCACAGAGATTCCTAGGCATTGACCACATTATTAAAGTAGACTATACTCTCATCAATGTCTTTGCTCAGGCATTGAGTAAGCCATGAGATTATCATGTTATTACGACACTCCAAGCTTTGATATCTCAGATCTTCCTTGCTCGATGGTTTTAATATTCCATCAAGAAATCCAAACTTGTTCCTCACCTTTAGGGCAACTGTCAACTTTCGTTTCCATCCGTCGAAGATCTCTCCAGGTTGATTTGAGAAGACATACCCAAGAATCATTCTAGGATGATCGTTGGAAGTGAGGTAGTAAGGATCGTTTGTGTCTGCACCACTTCCTTTTGATTCTGCACCCGATTTTTCACTCCTTTCTTCGTCTCCCATGGCAAGAAAGATCAAGAAGTAGAAGAAATCGGAAAAAAAGAAGAGAAGGACTTAACACTGCTCTGATACCAGAACGAATTTAGAAGAAAAAATTTCTTTCATATTTCATTGAAGTTTTCAAATTACAGTATTTGGTTAAAGGAGTTAAGACATTTGTATTAGTATAGGCATTGGACCACCTAACATTAATTTATAACAAATACACTTATACAGACTAATCAACTAACCTTAATAACAGAGAGACGGTAACAACTGGAACTAATGTGTAACTCAGCACTTGTTAATATGGACATAAATTACTATTTATGGATAAATATTTTGTTAAAGGTCTCATTTACAAACATCATATATCTATAGTTTCCATGTGAATTCAATGATTTAGATGGATTTAAGAGTAAGTTTAATAAGAATTGTAATTTAATGGGAGTGTGTTCAGAATAAGATAAATCTATGTAAACTAAAGTTGTCTAATTGTATTAAGATTCAACAGATCTTATTCTAACTTGTTTCACCCTCTATGATCAATGGTGGAAGTTTTTTTCTTTTGAGACACACAACACCTATTTATTACCATACTAAGTAGAGGTAGTAGGAAGGTGAGATCCATAACTTACAACCCACAACACTTCCAACTACTAAGCAAAACCAAATCCTAAAGGAAGGTTGTATGAATTACTTTAACGAAGAGCAACTAGCATCACCATCGGATGTTGCAACCACTATCCAAACTATCACATTGTAACTCAAAACTAGAACTAAAGGACATCAATAGTGGAAGTCGTAAGCTATCTTTATCAAATAGCTCCCAAGTTAACTTGTATACAATTACAGAGAATATCCAAATAAGTACAATTCATAAACTGAAGTTGTAAACTTTTTTTTTTTTTGCCATAACATAAAATGGTTTATATCCAATCTTTTATGATAAATAAGCACGTTGTTTCTAATCATTGAAAAAAAACTTGTCATGTCTCTATGTCTCATTCTAATATTAACAGGTAAAACCAATAAGAAAGATTATGACAAAGAAAAAGAGTAATGTTCATTGACGCCCCACCGATCAATATACAAGCCTACCATAATCCAAACTCAACCACCTAACTAGAAAAACACACCCACACCACGGCTACTAGGATACACACTCAAGCCACTCAAGAATTCAAACATTGTCAGACCCACTCACTGAACCGAACACACCAACATCAACTAGAACATCCTGTCACATTGCCTGACATATATCGTTATAATATACAACTGGTCCTTATCCACTATCCAGGGCCATCTTCAGGATTTTTGGGGTCCTGTACAAAACATAAAATAAGTTCCGTTATAGAATTAAATTACATAAATATAATTTAAATTATTAAATTAAATCTAGTATTTATAGTGTTCATGTTTATAATATTTAAATGCATCTCAAATATGTGATTTTATTATATTCTATCAAAAATACTTTGACTCTTGTATAATTTTCTCATGACAAAATCTAATAAGATAAAATTAAAATTGGGGCCCCCAAATATAGGGGGCCTTGTGCAGTCGACCAGCCTGCATAGGCCATTAGCCGGCCCTGCCACTATTGACTTGGTTTCTTTTTTTTTTGAAGATAACTACTTGTATTATATATCACAATTGTAATGCCACTATTGACTTGGTTTCTTTTTTTTCTGATACCACAATTGTAATGCCCAACCTTAATCCGAAAATTTTTGCGCGGAAGCGAAACCCCAAGGGGCTCTTACGGATTAGGCCATAAGACCAATTAGGCATCACCGGCGTTGGGTCCAAAGACCCAACCAGCCTATTTCTCAGTGCAGATGGAACAACCATCCACTTAGCCACAAGCAAGAGTCAAGAGTGGACTTAAACCTCCCAACGACAAGTTTCTTCACTAACTCACATTCCCGTGGCCCAAATGCCTCGGTCGAATGCCAGGCCGCAGCTCAGACTGAGTCAACTCCGTCCCTCTCCCTAGAGCTGATCATAATGTGTCCGGCCCGGCAGCCCGGCCCGATCCGGCCCGTAAAAAAGCCCGATAAGCCCGAGCCCGATGGGCTTCCGGGCGGGCCTGGACATAAAATCAGGCCAATAAAAAACCGGGCCGGGCCGCGGCACATTTAAGCCCGTGGACAAGCCCGGCCCGGCCCGATTATATATTATTTGTTATTATTTTTCAAAATATAATATAAACATATATAATATAATTTATTTTATATAAAATATACTACTTATATATAAATTATAAATAAAATGTACATATAGTATATAAATCTACACTAAATTATATTAATTAATTTTTTTAATTAATTTATATAAAAATATAAAAAAACCGGCCGGGCGGGCCGGCTTCGGCCAAACCTGAAAAAAACCGGGCCTAGCCCGGCCCGGCCCGAACATATAAAAAACCGGGCTTGGGTTTCTGAAATAGGCCCGACGGGCCTAAAATTTTCTTCTGGCCCGGCCCGTCCGCCCGGATGATCACCTCTACTGCAACCCGAGTACATGTGCGTCCCTTAGCGGCCGCACTCGTCCTCGGCAACCGTCGGGCCTCCAACAGTCCAACAGCCAAAGACCCCAACTAGTACGAGTCAGTAAGGTGTGCTAACGCGGACCACGTCGCACCCTGTCTCCGCCCTGTTCCAGGACTCAACACTTGCCGAACCGTAAGACGGCTCTGATGTGCAATGCCCTTGCACCTTTCGTGGCAGGAGTCATGCAATCAGGATGACCCTTAGTTGTCTCGTGCTAGTGGTCACACTAGCACTCGCAACCTAAGGGCGGCATTGATCACAAAGTGGCCAATACCTCTTGGAGTCGATACCAAGCCATCCTGGGAACATGCATGCTCACAGGCTTGCCCGGGCCCTTCGACCGAGGCCGCAGCTCAGACTGAGTCAACTCCGTCCCTCTCCCTGCAACCCGAGTACATGTGCGTCCCTTAGCGGCCGCACTCGTCCTCGGCACCGTCGGGCCTCCAACAGTCCAACAGCCAAGACCCCAACTAGTACGAGACAACTAAGGGTCATCCTGATTGCATGACTCCTGCCACGAAAGGTGCAAGGGGCATTGCACATCAGAGCCGTCTTACGGTTCGACAAATGTTGAGTCCTGGAACAGGGCGGAGACAGGGTGCGACGTGGTCCGCGTTCACACCTTACTGACTCGTACTAGTTGGGGTCTTTGGCTGTTGGACTGTTGGAGGCCCGACGGTGCCGAGGACGAGCGGCTCAGAGAGATAATCCTCTTTAACCCGTTCAAACGCATCTTGTTGCTCCTTCGACCATAATAATAACCATATAATAATAATAATAATAATAATAATATAATAACCATAATAATAATACTAATACCATAATAATAACATAATAATAACCATAATAATAATAATAATAATAACCATAATAATAATAACCATAATAATAACCATAATAATATAATAATAATAAAATAATAATAACAACCATAATAATAACCATAATAATAATAACCATAATAATAATAATAATATAACAACCATAATAATAATAATAATATAATATATAATAATAATAATAATAATAATAAAATAATAATAATATAATAATAATATAATAATAAATAATAATAATAATAATATAATAATAATAATAATAATAATAAGAGACAAACCATTCAGTGACGCTCTTGGTGAACTCCACAGGCTTGTTTGCTGAGAGAGATTTCGGATCTGCACTTCTTATTCTCAATGTGTACAAGTCTGAGAATCTTGGTAGTTTGCTAGAGACAACTAGTCCGGTGCTGTTGTAGGAACCCTGTACAGGAATGTATAATTTTATTTGCAATGCAATAATATGAAATCTCAAACGTACATATATATTTCGACTTGAGAGTAGAGAACAGAGCCGAGTCTAGCCTGCATATAGTATGAACAGACTGCCTAATAGTTGAGGAAAAGACACATGCCAGATTAATACAGTATCTAGTTAGAAATGAAAAGAATAACCAATTCGCAGATACAAGCATTGCAACTTCTTATATATTACACGTACTGTTGGGGGATGAGTGAATAAGATCGCATCCTTCTCCTTGATGTGTATTAGCAGCTGCAGCAGCCCATTCATGAGGATATACTTGTGACTGTTAAGGATCCACCAAAGTACAACAGATGACAACACTGCTTGTTCGTGCTGAGTTATCCAGTATCAATTGTAACAGAGGGTTTACGATGTGTACAAAGTCCATACTGATGAGATTCTCCTAACTTTAAAAACAAAAAGCAGCGCTAAATCCTTTTACCAATCAAATGATGTACCCAATAGTTTTACTGCTTTGTTCCAACCTTCTATCTTATAGAGATTGATCAAAGTCATTGCGGATGCAACATTTGCATTACAGAAGGGATAAATAAAAAGGATATAACACGATGCATCCAATCAGAACATCTATATTTGCAGGGAACTTCCTAGGGTAGAATTGTGCCACGAGAGCCATGATTATGATGACAGTTCCCAAGATGAGCCTCACATTGCTCAACCGCACATCTTCTGCGTAGCTTCGGCTTTTCACAATCTACAGGGAATAAAACACTCTCACGACTAAGAAAGTCTGTATTGGGATACAGATATAATAAGATAGATATTATAAGAGATAATATTTGGAAAATCTCAACAAACTTTGTAACCTTTATTTTCCTTTATCTTTGGAGTTTGTTACACGTTGCAAGTAGTATCTTAGGAAATAGTTAGCTATATATATTGCATCTGTAAACAGAAGGAAATACACGTATATACATATAAAGTTCTCTCTTTTACAAAACACATATCCCTATCAATTCTAACATGGTATCTAGAGCAAGGAAAGAGTAGTTTCTGGGCGTTTTCCTTTACAAATGGCAGACGACAAAGGGAAGAAGGATGCAGCAGCAGCCGTAGCTTCTTCTTCAGCAAGCGCCATCGATGTAAACGATCCCATCTTCGTTCATGCTGCCGAGAATCCAGGTTTGATGCTCACTTCAAAGTTTACTGGAACCGGGTTTCTCGGCTGGAAGTTTGACATGATAACAGCATTAAAATCAAAGAATAAATATGGTTTTGTAGTTGGTAAAGTAGAAAAACCAAATGAAAGTGATACCTTGCGTTATTCTGCTTGGTTGAGATCTAATTCTCTGGTGGTTTCATGGCTCAAAAATACACTTTCACCCAACATACTTGAGAGCGTTCGTTACTGTGATGATCCGGTGGAAGTTTGGGATACTCTTTGTCTCACATATGAACACAGCAACCTTGCTGTGATTCATTCCCTCAAACGTGACCTAGGGGATTTAAAACAAGGAGAATTGTCAGTGGTGGATTATTTCAACAAGTTAAAGAGAGTATGGGGAGAACTTGAGCAAGCACGCCCACCACTAAGGTGTTCCTGTGGTGGCTGTTCTTGCGGTATCAATAAGGCAATTAAGAAAGCATCAGATGAAGACAGATTGGTACATTTTTTGATGGGTTTAGATAGAGAATACTTATCTATCCGTGGGCAGATTTTGGCTATGCAGCAACCACCGGAGCTTGAGAAGGCTTTCTCCATCGTTATTCAGGAGGAAGAACAGAGAGGAGGAAAACCAGAGAAGGAAGGTTCGATGTCCTTTTACAGTCAAAGGACCGTTCACACAGAGGGTTCGAAAAACCCTAACAATCGTGAGATAAACAGAAGCAAGGTGCAGTGTACGTTTTGTAAAAAACCAGGGCACAGTGCCGATAATTGCTATCAGAAACAGCGATGCAACCATTGTAAAAAGAGTGGCCATGTCGAGCAAGATTGTTTTTTCTTGCACGGGCGCGAGGCTGTTCTCGCACGCAGAAAGAAAGTCTATGCCAATATTGTCCACACAGAAGAACAAACAGAGAAATCGAGCACAGAACAGACACATTCACACAAGGATGACGGGCTCACACCCAAACAGATACAACAGATTACCGATTTAATCCGCAACGCAAGCACCTCAGTCAAACCAGAAGATCCAAATTATTGCAATTTCGCAGGTACAAACTCTTATTGTGCTACGCTTTGCTTACTAAATTCACAAACATCACTTGAAAAGCAGTGGATTGTAGATTCGGGAGCCACCGATCACATGACGGGTGATGCGGGTTTTTACGAATTGGCAGCGTTTGCGCAGTGGTAAGACAGTGATTTTACCTGATGGCCGGCCGCAAGTTGTAAGATTCATCGGTGATGTTCAGTTGGGGAACAAATTTCGACTCACCGATGTGCTTTTCATCCCCGAATTCCAGTTCAATTTAGTGTCGGTGCGCAAACTTACTGGTGATCTCGATTGTACCCTAATTTTCGGTGCTAATTCTGTGTCTGTTCAGGACCGTTCTACAGGTCGACTTGAGGAGATCGGGCGCGGCTTCAATGGACTCTACATACTGGACCCGGTAGAAGTTGATGCCCGCCTTGGAGTGTTGCAGACCGTGTTTTTGGGCCAGCGTCAATCGAGTCAGGCTGTGATGATGGGCCAGCATGTGGCATGCGAGACAGTAGCAGAGCCAGTGGGCCGAGCACCGTCTGGATCGATTGAAGCGGGCCGCCAGTTTAATTTCCCTTTTTCTACTGCAGTTCAGTTACATTTTGCACTAGGACATGTTCCTTTCTCCAAACTTGTTTCGATGCGTTTAATCAAAGAATCAGATATTCCGGTTGATTATGTTTGTGATATTTGTTACAAGAGTAGAGCTCAGCGTTTGCCTTTCGCCAGTTCATTTATTAAAACCAAACGGGCTTTTGAGATGATACACGTTGATATCTGGGGTCCGTTTCGGGAAGATACATATAATGGTTACAAGTATTTTGTCTGTTTCGTTGATGATTTCACTAGAACAACCTGGGTGCATCTTATCAAACAGAAAAGCGCTGGGTGGGAAGTACTTGTAAATTTCATCAGAATGGTAGAAAGACAGTTTGAAACAACTATCAAGGTTATTCGCACAGATAATGCAAAAGAGCTTGGTCGCTCTAATGAGGGTCAACAATTTTTTGCCAAAGAGGGGATTATACATCAGACTACTTGTGCTTACACTCCGCAGCAGAATGCAGTAGTAGAGCGCAAGCACAAATATTTGCTCGAAACAGCGAGGGCGTTGTTCTTCCAGTCCAATGTTCCTCTTTCTTTTTGGGGTGAATGTATTCTTCATGCCACTTATTTGATTAATAGGCTTCCCACGAAGGCGTTGCATGGAAGCACACCATTTGAGAGTTTGTATGGGCAAAGGGTGGAATATGATGGCATCAAACCTTTCGGTTGCCTTTGTTACAAGACTATTCTGCATGGTCTTGAAGGGAAGTTTAGTCCAAGAGGTGAATCTTGTGTTTATCTTGGGGAGGACCCGAGAAAGAAAGGGCATAAGGTTCTCAATATTCGTACTCAAGTGGTAGAGGTTTGCCGAGATGTTAAGTTCCATCCTCATGTTTTTCCTTACATGAAGAGTTGCCTTCCTGCGTCGCAAACGAGCGTGCGACCTTTGACTAATGATGTTTCCTATGCTATTTTTGATGATGATGTGCAGCCCCAGCAGACGGTTGCTACTGATTTAGAGGATTTAGAGGAGCAGGACCCTCCTGTCCGACGCTCTAGTCGCGTAAGTACTAAACCCAGTTATCTCGCTGATTATGTTTGCAATAATGCATTTCAGGATGTGCTTGATGAAAGGGTCTATGGGATGGAAGGTGCACACAGTAATCTGCTCACTGGTTGTGCTAGTCTTGATATTACACCCCATACTTCTATAGCTCTTTTGTCTTGTCAGTCTCAGTTGCCTACAGTTGATATGCGTGAGCCTAGCAGTTATCAGGCTGCTCGCCACGAACATTGGAATAAAGCGATGGATGATGAGTTGCGGGCTCTCAAGCAGAATGACACCTGGGATGTTGTTACTTTGCCTAAAGGCAAGAAGGTTATTGGTTGTAAATGGGTCTACAAAGTTAAGCTTCGATCAGATGGTACTTTGGAGAGGTACAAGGCTAGGTTGGTTGCGAAGGGTTTCACACAACGACATGGGTTGGATTATAATGAGACTTTCTCGCCGGTCGTAAAGCTCACTACGATCCGAGCACTCATAGTTGTTGCGCTTAGCAAAGGTTGGATTATTCATCAACTCGATGTGAATAATGCGTTTCTTCATGGTGATCTTGATGAAGAAGTATATATGAGAGTACCGCATGGTCTTCTTGTTGATGGGCACAACAAAGCGTGTTTACTCAAGAAATCCTTGTATGGTCTCAAACAGGCTTCCCGTCAGTGGTTTTCTAAGTTGGCTACTTTCTTGCGCAGTCTTCATTTCCTTCAGTCGAAGAATGATTATTCTTTGTTCTACAAAGACACCACTAGAGGACGGCTTTTCTTGGCTGTTTATGTGGATGATATTTTGGCAGTTGGTGCACATCAGGAGGAAATTGATGAGATCAAGAAGGCATTGGACTTAAATTTTAAAATCAAAGACTTGGGGCCATTGCATTATTTCTTAGGGATTGAGTTCGTCTCTGCGCCTCATGGGTATGTGTTGTCACAGCGCAAATTTTGCTTGGATCTCCTACAGGAGTATGGATGCGAGTCGCAGAAAAGTGCGCAAGGTCCCATGGTTGTTGGTAAGCAGTTATTGGCTGATGATGGTTTGCTTTTACATGATCCCACCGTTTATCGAAGACTTGTGGGAAAACTCAACTACTTGTCTAACACCCGGCCTGACATTAGTTTCACGGTTCAACATCTCAGTCAGTTTATGCAAAAACCCACCGAATCACATATGGAGGCTGCTTTACATGCTCTTCGTTATGTTAAAGGGACTATGAACTATGGGATTGCTCTTCAAGGTAATTCTTCTCCGCTGGACCTCCTGGCATACTGTGATTCAGATTGGGCGGCTTGTCCTAATACTCGGCGATCGGTTTCCGGGTATTATATTTTTCTGGGCAATAGTCCTATTTCCTGGAAGACTAAGAAACAGAGTTCTGTCTCTCTTTCTAGTGCTGAGGCAGAGTATCGGTCTCTTCGTCGTGTCACTGCAGAGTTAACTTGGTTAACACGCCTCTTGTGCGACTTAGGCGTGGACAATATTACACCGATTCCAGTTAAATGTGACAACCAGTCTGCTATACACATTGCGCGAAATCCAGTGTTTCATGAAAGAACAAAACACATAGATATTGACTGTCACTTCGTTCGGGAAAAAATACAGCAGGGTTTGGTTGATGTTGTCTATACTCACACTACTTCTCAGTTGGCAGATATGATGACTAAAGCCTTACCAGGAACGCGTTACAGGGAACAAATTCAGCGCATGGGCATGCATGAGAGTACTCCTCCAAGCCTTGGTAATCTTGCTTACCTGCGGCTTGCGGGGGGTATTGGGATACAGATATAATAAGATAGATATTATAAGAGATAATATTTGGAAAATCTCAACAAACTTTGTAACCTTTATTTTCCTTTATCTTTGGAGTTTGTTACACGTTGCAAGTAGTATCTTAGGAAATAGTTAGCTATATATATTGCATCTGTAAACAGAAGGAAATACACGTATATACATATAAAAGTTCTCTCTTTTACAAAACACATATCCCTATCAATTCTAACAGTCTGACCTTCAGTAAGGTCATTAGAAGAGAAGTGGTAGTTAAGAACTGTAAGCCGATTTTGCAATACAGTAACAAAAATGTATAAGCATCTCGAAATATAATTATTTCAAACATTCTACTTAACACGGAATGCTACTTATTGAGTACCTAGGTTCTGGATGTTATATGCACTAAGTATTCTGCAAACAACCGACTGATTAGAAGTCTGACTTTATCGTTTCAACTCTGAATAATCCTCAGCCAGTTTACGTCATTAGTTTACAAAAGAAAGCTTCCATATGTTAATACTTGAGAGGGCCATGGTGCACCAATAGAACCGAAATCCGATTTCCTTTGCTTCTTCTATTGTCAAGATCAAAGCACAAAAGAGGGATCGAGTCGAGGTTCATAATACAAGCAGCAGGGCGGATATGCCGCCAAATTCCAGCAATTGGATGGCACAATCGTCAATCGCCGATACCGCAAAAGATGGACTCAAGATCTTTACTACTAAAGTAACGAACTATTGAATTTGGTACCACGAATTGTCTCCGACTCAGTAGTTAGCAAGTCGAAGAGATAGAGAAAGAGATGAACCTCAATGACAGTCTCGTCTAAGACGTGCTTGACGGCATGATGATCCAGAAGATTCACCTTCTTACTAGTTCCACCAGGTGAAGAGTTGGAATTATCCGCCATGGAGGATTTCTCTCTTCGTGGAGAACTCGACCAACATACCATTGATAGTGACCGACTCCATTGCATCTTTTCCTGCAAATTCTGCTAAACCGCTTTCTTTATTTTTTTTTAATTACTCCTTTTTAAAAATCCACTTTACTGCTTTGTTTTTAAACCAGTTACATATATTTTTACTGCCTGAAAAAGAAAGTCAATCTGCCTTGGGTCATTTAACCATCAAGCTTCAAGCCTAGAATATTCCGGTAGAAACGTACACAAAAATTGAGGAGGGAAAGAATTCGGCGGTTGTGCGGGAGGGTAGTCTATGCAACGAGGGAGGGTGCTCAAAACAAATTTTGAGCATGGTGCTCAAGTAAATCATGGCGGTTGGATTTATAATAAATAAATTGAAGGTTTAGATTTTATTGTTTATTATAGGGGTATAGTTGTCAAATTTAACTTTAGTTTTAAGAAATAAAGGAAAAAAATGTAAGATTGCACCATCTAGTTTATGGAGAAAGAATTAAATCAATAATTCTAATAAATATTCCCACAATTGGTAGTTATAATTTTTTTAACTGTAATAGAAGTGGAGTAGTGATCTGAAAAAATCAAAAATCCCACTTTTACGCAAAAAACAATATTATTTAAAATAACAAATTAGAAATTTAATTGACAAGACTCTATATAAGAACAACGTTAAATTCATTTATTACTTAATAAAACATTACAATCAAACAAAAATAAATCAAAGAATTATATTTTGAAACAACTATTACTTTACCTAAATATCTACAATTACTTGAATTAGGAATTAATTAAAATTCACACTTCTAAAAAAATCCACACTTGCATTTTAAAAATCTGACATTTTACTAAAATATCTAAATAAGAATGTAATTTTAGATGAGTTTGTATATTGCAACGATCTAATTTGAAAAAAAAATGATAAACCATTAATATTTTTTAAAGTGGAAATGTAGCCGATCTAGTTAGAAAAAGAGAAATAAAGATGTACATTTAAAACAAATTGTTTTGAAAGAAGCAATTAGAAAATAATTTGACATGAACCCTTTAAAATAAATATAAGATCACAAGTGAAATTCCTAGGTTGTCTTATTTTATTACTCATTAAAATTTCACTCATTCGTTTTAACATTGTATTGTTCAAATAAAAAATCTACACTTTTATCAAACAAATCTACACCTACATTTTACAAAATCTATCCTTTTACTTAAATAACTACACTTTTACTTAAATGAGCAATTACTAAAATTTACAATTTTATCAAATAAATCTACACCTCCATTTTGAAAAATCTATCATTTTATCTAAATATCTACACCTTTACTTTCATTTTTAGAAAATACTAAAAATCTACACTCCCGTCATAAAAATCTACACATTCGTTTCAAAAAATCTATCCTTTTACCTAAATATCTACATTTTTCTTAAATGAGTAAACATATCTACATTTGCATTTTGAAAATTGTATAATTTTATTTAAATATCTAATTTGAAAAGAAAACTATAAACCATCAATTCTATAAAGATCCCACATTTTAAGCAACTTACTTTATTTAAAAAAAATCTTTTGACATAAACTTTGTAGCATTAATGGATGTGAGAAATAAATTTCCACAATGTCAATGTCGTATATTTAGGGAAGTTACTAGTCGAATAATTATTAAAATACTAATTACTTTCACACTCACAATCTCCACGTTCTATATTTAGAGGGATTGGTGGGTGAAGAGAGATAAATTAGTATAGAGCGTGATTTTTTTTAAGATGGACAAGAGGAAGTTAGGTGTGAAAAACTTCCCTAAACTTCATCTCCTATCAATAAGGGGAGTGGTTAGTTATAATTGAAAAAGTCTATTATAGCCTTATTATTATTATTTGAATGTTTTTCTTTTTTATAAAACTAATTATTAAATAAATAAATACATATACGGTTAAGATTAATACTTTAAAAAATAAATTATAATCTAATGGCTAGAAATTGTTTGAGCATATACCCAAACTTTTACCCATGGGCATGGTCCCCTGTTTGTAGTCTATGTTGCACCCTGATGTGTTTTGAAGTTTGGGGATGGGCACGTTTTCGGGATAGGAACCGACCACTTTCAAAAGTATCTGAAAATAGAAACATTAAATTATGAAAAAATTTATAATATATTATTATATAACATAATATACTAATTAAATTAATTTTATATTGTATTAGTTAAAATAAGTATTGATCGACTGATTTACAGATCTATTTTAGTTTATAAACTAATATATAGTAGTATATTAAATATATAATGTCAAAAATACTCTGATAAAGTTTAAAAATATTTTGAAACATGTTTTTAAAACTGGAACGGTAATTTCCTAGAAGTTTAGGTCCAACATAGAGGGTAGATACCTCCAGAGAGATCTATTTAGGCTATGTTCGTCATATTGTTTTGGCAGTATATTTACATTATATTTAGTAGCAGGTTTACATTGATATATTTGTAGCATATTTGTTGGTAGTTTTACGCTGATATATTTATAGTTGTTTTGAAAACTGTAGTTGGCAGTGTGACATATATGCAGTATAAATTAGTTTAATTTAGTTATATGCAGTGTATTTACCGTTTCTATATTATTATATTACATTATGTAACTCTATTTTGTTAGTAAAAATAAAAGGAAAATTTCACAAAGAATATATATGAGAACAGACTGGATATTGTGCAAGCCCGTCGTGTACAATAATTGTGCGGCTACATGAGTTGGCAACCAGTGAGTAGTCTAGTCCGCTGCTGACTGGGTTGCTTTTTATTATATTAACTTTAAATTATTGCATCTTATAAAATACAAGTCCAAAATGTAAAAAAATTATACCATTGTTCATCTAAATTCATGCTCTTCAAAACAAGACCAAACATGGATATGTTTTGAGAACTTTAAAAATTTATATTAATTACATGTATATATACATATATATCAATAAGACTTATGATTCATAACATCATTTTAGTGTATCATAATATCACTTTTAATGAATCATAATATCAAAATTAATGAATCATATCTTCATTTTAGTGTATCATTACAAACATCTAAGAATAAAATTTCAAACAAAATATAATACAAACACAATATTTGGTATGTATGAAAAATACGCAATTCACCAAATAAGGTTTAAAATACACCATACAATGATAATACACTAAAAAACAATAATGATTTTTATCGGTTCCGAAGTTTGTTATCTAGTTCACCACTTATTAGTTAATGAATCATAATATCAATTTTAATGAATCATAATATCAAAATTAGTGAATCATATCTTCATTTTAGTGTATCATCGTAAACATATAAGAATAAAATTTCAAACAAAATATAATACAAACACAATATTTGGTATGTATGAAAAATACATGATTCAACATATAAGGTTTAAAATACACCATACAACAATAATAATACACTACAAAACATTAATGATTTTTATCAGTTCCGATATTCGTAATCTAATTCACCACTTATTAATTAATGAATGATAATATGAATTTTAATGAATCATAATATCAAAATTAATGAATCATATTATCATTTTAATGTATCATCATACACATGTAAATTTTTTTTTAAGTTGTCAAAACATATTCATGACTGGTCTTGTTTTGAAGAGCTTGAATTTAGGTGAATAATGATATAATTTTTTTTCATTTTGGATTTATATATTAAAAGTTATAACAATTTTAAAGTTAATATATTAAAAAGGCAGCCCAATCAGCAACAACAGTCCAGTCAGTAGCTGACTGGTTGTCAAATGGATAGGTTGTATGATACTAGGTGCAACCAGACGGTGTGTTTGAATTTACCATATGAGAAAGCATAGAAAATATTTTTTTAATATAACCATTTTTATTAATTTAAGTATAAATGGTAACTTTTAACAATGTATTACATTGCGATTTTCTATAATTTTATAATTCTTACAAATATACGAGAAATAAAATTTCAAATTTTATGATAATGTTATGTGAATTTATTTAGTTAAATTTTAACTTTTAATAACATTATTTTTTAAAACTTTGTATGTTAATAAATTAATATAGTTTAATATTTTTATATGTTTTTAAGTTTATTGATTATCATTGATTACTTAATTATATTAATTTGTTTTATTATTTTAAAGTATTGCATAACTTGTAATAAATTAAATAATTTATAACTAATATCATAAGATAAATAGATGGAAGTAAAATGGAGGGGTGCTACCCGAAGGAGAAAAGAATATATGCTATCTCCTAAATGTGTCAAACTAAAACAACACATACTTATAAAACGGCCTTAGTTGTGGAGATATCGAACAGACGGTCGAGCGTGCACTCCCGCTGCACAATCCCTCGGTGCAGTCCATCTAGGTGGCAGTCTAGTCAGCATGCTGATTGGATTGGTTATATGGTAAATAAGTGAGAGTAAATATGTACAAACTTTAAGTAGTTGTAACTTTTGAAATATAAATCCAAAATAAAAAAAATTTGCACTATTGTTCATCTAAATTCAAGCTCTTCAAAACAAGACCAATAATGGATATGTTTTGACAAATTTTAAAATCTACATTAGTTATGTATATATTTGTACATATCATCTAGATTTATGATTCACTATATACAGTTTAAAATACACCATAAAACAATAATAATACACTACAAAACAATAATGACCCATTATCTATTACAAATGTGGTATATTAAGGAAATTTATGATTCAATATATATAAGGCTTAAAAAATATTATACAAATCATAATACACCACAAAATAATAATAATACATCACAAATACAATAATGATCCATTATTAGTTCTGAATTTTGTTATCTAATTCACCATTTGTTAATTAATGAATCATAATATCAATTTTAATGAATCATATATTAATTTTAATGAATCATATCATCAACTTAGTGCTTCATCATAAACATATAAAAATTAAAAAATTAAACAATAATATAACACAAAACAATATTTGGTATGTATGAAAAATATATGATTCACCATATAAGGTTTAAAATACACCATACAACAATAATAATACACTACAAAACAATAATGATGTTTATCGGTTTCGAAGTTTTTTTATCAAATATATAACTTATTAGTTAATGAATCATAATATCAATTTTAATGAATCATAATATCAAAATTTATGAATCATATTATGATTTTAGTGTATCATCGTATACATATAAAAAGAATTTTTTTAAACAATAATACAACACAAAAATAATATTTGGTACATAAGAAAAATACATGATTCGCCACATAATGTTTAAAATACACCATACACCAATAATAAAACACTACAAAACAAATATTATTTTTTTATCGGTTTCAAAATTTGTAATCTAATTCATCACTTATTAGTTAATGAATGATAATATTAATTTTAATCAATCATAATATAAAAATTAATGAATCATATTATCATTTTAGTGTATCATCATACACATGTAAAAATAAGTTTTTTTTCAAAGTTATCTAAACATATCCATGACTGATCTTGTTTTGAAGAGTTTGAATTTAGGTGAACAGTGATATAATTATTTTTCATTTTGGACTTATATATTAAAAGTTATAACAATTTAAAATAAATATAATAAATACAGTCCAGTCACAGTCCATCATGACTGGACTGTACTATAGGACTGTATATTACGCCCGTGTACACGAATTTGCGTTGGAAAAAGAAACGTACCCAAATTGACGAGGGAAAGAATTCGGCCGTTGTAGATACCTCCAGAGAGATCCATTTGGTTCTGGAAACATCGAAAAAGAAACTCGCTGGCATATTCACCGACTCTCAAGCCCAGAAGCATCACGAAGATAACCTCACCCTCCTAAACCCCATGTATAAATTTCTCATCTCTCGATCTTTATCCGGCAGAAATCATTCAGACCGATAGAGCAATTACGTGATTAAATTCCTGCCTCTCGACTTTCAAATTAAGCGAGCTTCGTATCCTCTCTTCAGCATTTCTCATTTTTTCCGCTCAGTGTGTTGATTGTCCGAGGAAATAGCAAAGATGGCCGGTGCTAAAGGCGGCGAAGGACCTGCGATCGGGATCGATCTCGGGACAACTTACTCTTGCGTTGGGGTGTGGCAGCACGATCGGGTTGAGATCATAGCAAATGACCAGGGCAACCGTACTACCCCTTCCTATGTTGCCTTCACTGACACCGAAAGATTGATCGGTGATGCGGCGAAGAATCAGGTCGCCATGAACCCTACCAACACTGTTTTCGGTATGTGTCTCTTTTATTTCTTCTGATAGACAGGCTTCTAGGAAGATCTTGCAAATCTTTGTCAACTACTAAACTGCTGCTCTGTTTTTTTTTTTTAAAAAAAAAATTGTTTAGTTTCTTCTGAATGATAGAATTAGTTTCTTTTGAGCCCCATGGAATTAGGTTCAGATCTTTCTGAACTTCATAGTTATTATGTGATATCACTTCTGACTCTCGTATCTGTTTACTCGTCTGTAGATGCGAAGAGGCTTATTGGTAGGCGATTCAGCGACCCTTCTGTCCAGAGTGACATGAAGTTGTGGCCATTTAAGGTCATACCCGGACCTGGTGACAAACCTATGGTTGTGGTTAATTTTAAGAACGAACAGAAACAATTTTCCGCGGAAGAGATCTCATCCATGGTTCTGACTAAGATGAGGGAGATTGCTGAGGCGTTCCTTGGAACTTCAATTAAGAACGCTGTTGTCACAGTCCCAGCCTACTTTAACGACTCTCAGCGTCAGGCGACAAAAGATGCCGGGGCCATTGCAGGGCTGAACGTAATGCGAATTATCAATGAGCCAACCGCAGCTGCCATCGCCTATGGTCTTGACAAGAAGGCCGCTAGCACGGGTGAGAAGAATGTCCTCATCTTCGATCTCGGCGGTGGGACGTTTGATGTGTCGATACTTACGATTGAAGAGGGTATCTTCGAGGTGAAGGCGACTGCTGGCGATACCCATCTAGGTGGTGAAGATTTTGACAATAGGCTGGTGAATCATTTCGTGCAGGAGTTCAAGAGGAAGAATAAGAAGGATATCAGTGGAAACCCCAGGGCGTTGAGAAGGTTGAGGACTGCTTGTGAGAGGGCAAAGAGGACCCTGTCTTCAACTGCTCAGACCACGATTGAGATTGATTCCTTGTTTGAGGGTATTGACTTCTATACTTCAATCACTCGGGCTAGGTTTGAGGAATTGAATATGGATCTGTTCAGGAAATGTATGGAGCCTGTGGAAAAGTGTTTAAGGGATGCCAAGATGGATAAGAATACGGTTCATGAGATTGTTCTAGTAGGTGGGTCTACTAGGATTCCGAAAGTGCAGCAGCTCTTGCAGGATTTCTTTAATGGTAAGGAGCTGTGCAAGAGTATTAACCCGGATGAAGCTGTGGCATACGGTGCTGCAGTTCAGGCCGCTATATTGTGCGGGGAGGGTAATGAGAAGGTTCAAGACTTGCTTTTGTTGGATGTTACTCCGCTCTCCCTTGGATTAGAGACTGCTGGTGGTGTGATGACTACCTTAATTCCAAGGAACACCACTATCCCTTGCAAGAAAGAGCAGGTCTTCTCCACTTATTCAGACAACCAACCTGGTGTGCTCATCCAGGTGTACGAGGGTGAGAGAGCGAAAACAAAGGACAACAATCTTCTGGGTAAGTTTGAGCTGAGTGGTATTCCGCCAGCGCCAAGGGGTGTGCCTCAGATTAATGTATGCTTTGATATTGACGCCAATGGTATCCTTAATGTATCTGCCGAGGATAAGACCACTGGACAGAAAAATAAAATCACCATCACAAACGACAAGGGTAGGCTGTCGAAGGAGGAGATTGAGAAGATGGTGCAGGATGCTGAGAAGTACAAGGCAGAAGATGAAGCGCTTAAGAAGAAGGTGGAAGCCAAGAACTCCCTTGAGAATTATGCTTACAACATGCGGAATACCATCAAAGATGAGAAGATTGCGTCCCAGTTAAGTGCAGATGACAAGAAGAAAATTGAGGAAGCTATTGAGGCGACCATCAGTTGGGTGGATGGAAACCAGTTGGCTGAGGTGGACGAGTTCGAGGATAAGCAGAAAGAGCTGGAGAATGTGTGCAGCCCAATCATTGCTCGGATGTATCAAGGCGGAGCAAACATGCCCGGTGGTGGTCCTATGGACTCTGATGGTCCAACTAGTGGTGGCGGAAGCGGCGCTGGACCCAAGATTGAGGAAGTTGATTAGGTGACGTAATCAGCATGTTTGTAGGGGATGATTGAACTGGCTGTGTGGGTCTGTCTTACTGGTGTTAGTGTTCTCGTTTGTTTTTTGTTTCCCTTCTCATAAAGGGAAATGCATGCTTTGGAAGTTTGTTGTGTAGGTTGTACTCGATGGAATATGAGAATTATAATAAAAACTTGTACGTGTTTAATGTAGTGATTTTTCTTTAAGATGTTTTGGATTTTTAATATTTACTCTCTTTTTGATGAAGTATTGAGATGGGAGGGCGTATTATTCTAGATGACAGAAAATGAATCGTAAATGGAAGAAAATGGTTTTGTGATGTGATCAGTGGCGGAGCCTTGGCCCCCCAACCTTTTGACAAAAAAATTAAAAGTATATATGTTAAATTACTTTATTTGAATGACAATAAATAATGATATTTTAGATAATAAAAAATAATTTTCATGCAAACTAAATATATTAGTATTTTATGTTGTTTATAATCTAATCACTTCCATTCAAATGCCACCTTACCGAGTGTAAGTCTTTAATTTTTGGTTTCTCCTAATTACCTTACCGAGTAGATTGTTTCAGGACTTTCATATCAATGGTTGATTTCATTAACCAATTATTTTTGGACTATCTCCTAGATTATTGTATTTATGATTTTTTTTAAATACAATTTTTTACAGTATATTAGTAACTTTTACAAAATTAGGCCTTGTGGCATAATAGAACTTCTTTTGTAGTATTTCATTTTCATTAATTTCACTTGTATCCTTAATATTTGATGATTACCATAGATGCTTATTTACTAATTTGAAAAATATATAGAATTTCTTATCAATTAGAGAGCCGGTTCTGGTATATGCTATATTTTTTTAGGTGTTTATTCTCAATAAATAGGGCTTTACATTATCTTCAAAATGATAGATGTTTCATCATGTTTAAATCTTATAATTTCCATCTCTACCCCTTGTCTTGTTTATCATATTCTACTTTTTAGTATATTTTAATTTATAATGCAAAAATAAGAGCGAAATTGTCAACCGCTAAAAATATTCTATATTTGAAACAGGATGAAATATTTTTCTTGGATTAGTGTACATGTTTTGAAGACTTGCTATCATTTCATAGTTTACTTCGTTGTTCTTGTATGATATTTATGTTATATAATAGTGATTTTTTATTTCTTAATATACTATTCCTTCTATGATAGTGAATATCTTTGACAATTTATATAATTTACATATAAATCAAAATGTATATTTAAATAATTGAACCTTTTATTACATACCATTAATCTATATAGCTAAAGTTAATGTTTGTTAACATATTATTGGCCCCCCTAACAATTTTTTCTCCGCCCCTGGATGTGATTTCGATGAAACGGATCAAATCAAATCAGGGTTCGTATGGTCAGGCGGCTCTATCCTTCTACCAACATAGGACCTTTCAGTATAAAGGAAAATTCCTCGCAACTCAACGGCCAAAAAAATGAAATGATTTGTTGTTTGATGGGTTTTTTTTTTTTCAAAGACGAACAATCATGCAATCGTTTTGAGATGAACTAATTAAGACCTCTATCAAAACAAATATGGGTTTGTAATGGTTTAAATTTAATTATTGAACCTAGAAATTTGTCGCTAAGAGTAAACACAACATATAATACACTTTCCTGTGTCATGTCATTTTATTTATTAAGAAATGTAAAATTTCTTACCTTCTCCTTCCCTTCTTATTTTTACTTTTTGTACTAGTTCTATATTCCCTCCGTTTAAAAATATTTGTCGTTTTGGGATGTGAATCTTGTTTAAAAATATGTGTCATTTTAACTTTTTGACATACATTTTTTCACTTTTAACCCTACTATTCAACACAAAAGTAATTATTATTTAGTTGGAAAAGTAAAAAACAGAAGTACATGCGTCATTATTCTATTTTTCTGACAGATATTTTTGAACGGAGGCTTTATTGTACAGTAAAGAGAAATGAGTACACAAAACGTTACTTTGCACACGATGGAGGAGATTGGTTCAGTGCAGGCCAACAACCAATAAAAATAGAGTATTTTTCTACTCCCTCCGTCCTGAATTGATCGTCCTGTTTGCTTTATGACACGTTTTTCCACTTCAATATTAAGCATATAAGATAAAATAATTTTAGAAAACTAAATTTTGTAACATATAGTTTATCATATAAGAAATCATATGCAAAACTTAAAATTTCAAAATTAATTTATCTTATATGTTAAAAATTGAAGTCAAACGACATGTCCAAATAGTAAACAGGACGGTCAATTCAGGACGGAGGGAGTATATCTTTTTATTGACATGTACTGTAGTTGCTCTAATGTGTGTACTCAGCATAGAGCTGGGCGCTAAAGAGAGAAGATACACAATATAGAAAGAATTCACTAGTGATAGTCACGTGATGTGTTTCTCTTTTTGCGGTATAAGTATGTCCCTTTCTTGATGTATAATCCACGTGTATATATATATACCTGACTGGAACTGGATAATAGCTCCCCTTAAAGCATATGCAATTGTAATTAATCCTAACTGTCCTAATTAACACGGGTAATATTTGGAAAGAATTCTCTCTCAAGATAATGCTAGTATTACTAAGGGGCCGTTCGTTCCTGGGATTATCGGCGATTCGCCGCCAAATGTAGCTTTAAGGCGAGATGGTTGACTGAAAAAAAGAGTGTTTGACCGAAAAAAAGACCCGACTTTTGGTTATGAACGGGCTTTCAAAAAAATGTGGGTTTTGTTGCGTTTCATTTTTGAAGCTCGATTTTGAGCTGTGTTTAGGAACCGGAAAGACTGTATTGCCCTTGTCTTGTCTACCTTCCGTACCTACTTGTGGTTGAGCGTCTACTCACTGTTGCAAATTGAAGTGGAGGAGTTGTTCAATGCGCCGACGCAAGACAACCCGTATCTGCTCTCTCATACAAATTCCGTACTAGGCTGCGCATCACATCTTCTGTCGATACAAACTGCCCATGGAGCAGAGGAATTCATTGTTGAACTGGTCGTGAAGCGTTGGGCATTCAATGAACTTGTTGCTATGGGGATAACGAAGATTGCACCATTTTGTTCTCTGTTTAAATGCTCGTCGTCTTCCTCCTAGAATGTGGATAGTCATCCGGCATAATAACACGGAAACGGACGACCAACCGCTGAGGTAATCTATGAGCATAATTAGGGTTTTGTTGTTCTAACACATTCGCAAATGGTTTTACCGTTTGCAGCCTCTAACCCTTTTTCCTCGTTTAGATTGTCGTATTGGAGTGGCGGTTTTCAAGCAACCCACAGGTAATTCGCACCACCATTCTTATTTATTAGCTCAAACATATTTCATTCGTACATGCTATGAATGATAGCTTACCTGACAGGGGTGAACATATAAAATTAGTAAACTACATTATTTAGAGGAACCTGCACTTCACACAAATGATAAAAGTCTTTTGAACAGCTATGCTCTTGTTCTTCAGGCATTTTGTTTAATATTTTCTACCGCTATCTCATGTACAAATGCTTATATTAGTAGCTGAGTTTGATTGATAACTCGGCCTGTCCTTTTCCAGTTCTGGTCTTTGTTCTATAATTTGAATACCATTGTTTAAATTGTTTCATAAATCAATGTATGCATGTCATACACGATTCCCTACAAACATGAAACTGTTGTGAGTGGCGATTCATAGTTCTGTTTTAGATGATGCAGAATGCAGACCTGGCCTACCAACAGTTGACAAACACCAGTGCAAGAGTAAGGGGGATACTCTCAAAACAGGCTGGAGAAAATGGAAGGAGATAGCTCATAAGAAGACTGGTCTGGGGTGTGACGCCAGTACCAACTCAGTGACATATCCACCTGAATGGATAGAAAGAATGTCAAAGGTAATTTTGCACGAAATTTACATGATATTGTTTGACATTTTTGCAACATCAATTTTGTGCAGATGGTAGTCACTTACATTTCAACCCTATTCTGTTGCAGGAGAATATTGGGATAGCCAAGCTTGTAAACTCCAAATGGCCTTCTTATCTTGTTGACGAAATGGAGCTTATTTGGGGTCAGGCTTATGCAAATGGGGATCTGAGATTGACACCAGGTGGTGAGTTGCAATACCAGAATGAGACTGACCCTGCTGACTCTGAATATAATGTCGAAGTACAACAACAAAATTGTGGAAACGATGATTCAGAGGCATACATACCATTCATTCCCTTGTCTGAAGAGTTGGACCTTAGTGACACACAACCAGCTGGAAGAGGTACATCGGATAATGGTTCGTAGGAGATGACAAATCTGAAAGATCGGTTGACTCGAGAGTTGGCGATGAGAAGACAGTAGAATCTGCTATGGAATACAACATATTTTGATCTGAAAGATCGGTTGAATACTCTCTTTTTGTATATCAGTGTCGAAGTGATTTTTTTGAACACTGTTACGCTATTTTGATTCAATATTTAATGGAATACAACATATGTACGTATCAAGGTGTCATGTATTTAACCATTGGATCTCGATTATTGTTTCCACTGAGTGTTTGTCGAATGTTATGAAAAGATGTTTGTTTGAATTGAATGTGAAAGAGGAAACATTATGAACAGGTGTTTCTTTGATAACTTCCAGTGGCATGCCTTTGCCAATAATGTATGCTTCATACATTTTAATCTGGTAATGGAGTAAAATCTATTAGGCTGCACTTACGTGGATCCTATGAGCTGTACAGGAAAAAGAAGAAGGTTTATGTGTGGACGGTTAATGATATGTCATCAATGGAGAACATGTTGTGGGAGCATGTAGATGGAATAGTTACCAGCTATCCCAGTCAGGTTCAGAGAGTAATGCAAAGATAGTAGAACTCTGTGGCATGAAGTATTGATTGTTTTTAGACTATATTGTGGTTGTATTATCATTCCGGTGTTTGATATGGGATTAGTTTGCCTTCAGAGTCATGGTTGCGTTTGCTCTGTACACCTACTCACGGTTGTAACAATTATTATATTCTTATTAGTGTGATGAGTGGTTCAAAAATAAAAAAATACTTCGTTTGGGTTTGCTCTGTACACCTAGTCATGGTTGTAACAATTATTATATTCATATGAGTATTACTCGTAAGACCCTGATGATCGACAAAAAACATGTTAAAGCAATGGGTTCACATAGAGAAAATACATGCCTGTTCATGAGACTAGCGTTGGTTGATGTTTGTTTCTTTTCACTGAAAAGTGAAGTAACCAAAACTGAATTTATATGTAACTACAGGTGAGATTCGAACTACTGAAGAAAAGATAATACAGGGCTATGCAAGAAATAGATTCATCACTTACTTTTTCTAAAACTAATAACATATAACTATCCAAAATAAGGTGCCATTCTTCAACTACTATCATTACAGAAGTAGAAACACAAACGAATTGATTTCTACACAGCAGAATAACATCACATGATATACCCAGAATAATACACGCCTAACTACTACTAACACGCCTTAACACAAAGAACAATGAACCTTTCAAAATACATGCTGCTACGTTCCATCATCTTCCCTGCTCTGCTAGATTCATGGGTGGATGAGCATGTTGGTAGAGCTGGGCGATGCTGGTGGTGATGGGGTTTCAATCTTCATCCGCTTCCCTGTCCTGCTCGATTCTCCCGTTGCAGATTTCTCCATCTTACTGATAACAGTTTTTGGATTGCACACTCCAGTTGAGCTGGCCAGTAAACCAACTGAAGCCTGGTTGCTGAGCTGGCCATTTGGGTAATTAACATCGTCGCGGTCACGCTTCCTCAACATGGGGTCGAAGATGATTGGTCGTGTAGGTGTAGTATGGCCAAGCACAACGTCCATGTTGTTGCCTTTCGCATCAGCTTCAGAGTCACTGTCGTCTGATGACAGTAACACAACAAGGGGAATATGCTTTGAGGAAGATGGAGCTCTGTTGTTAGTTGCCATAATTTTTACTGATTTGCTTCAGCAAACTGATGCAAGACTCAGACTATTGCTCCACTTACAGAGGCGATGGCAATGGTACGTTTATTTATATGCGAAAGTGAATATGCTCTTCTAATGACAGTGAAGCATAATAGTAAATGCTGCTAACCACCAAACGTCAATCAGAAAACTTCCAAGTACAATGCATGCCATCTGTAAATAAGTAGTAAACGAACTACCATGCACTTAATAACCTCAAGAGACTCGTAGTTAATAGGCAGATAAGGTGTCAATCACGTCAGAGTCTACAAATCATAATGCAGTTGTACAAAGGTTGATATTTGAAGTGTTACAAACTGGCCAGATCAGACAAACATCTGTAAATTCATACTAGATAAAAGCAAAAGCAGTTTGCATCATACATTATATTACAAACCCATAAGATGGCTACATCAAATGGCAAATGTGAGCTACTAACAGCGTAGGAGAAACTACCTGCGTGCTGTAATCAAACCAACCACGCTTGACAAAAAACGGAATACAACAAAATACAGATCACCATTCTGACCGTAGTTCACCATGACAGTTCAAAAGCCAATGCTCAACTACTACATCCAAGTAGCTACATAAACAGAAAGCTAAACAACTGAATAGTCTACTATTATACAAACAACCAGCCCTACTTGATTCTCTACTTGAGCAGACCAATACCAACAAGACCTATCAGAACATAGATGGCAATAACAAGGTGGGACATTTGTGACTTCAGATCAGCAACTCCTTGGTCGGCATAGTTGTGAGCTGCTTCAACTGTGTCTACCTTGTTGTAAAGAGCTCCCAGTGTGGATTTTACATGTTCAAGGGTCTGCCCGTTGTTCTTTACCATATTCAGCAAGGTTCTAATTGTGTTAGCGGCAGCAGTTGACCTTCCAGCTTGGGTGTTGACAATATCATTCGTACTATCGTTCGGAGTGTTGACAGCATCCCACCACTAAAAAAAACCGCACGAGTTACATTTGTAAAACAGTCTACCAAAATTTTCATTTGTGTATGAAATCAACAGCATACACCTCAGTTGGCAGTCGCAGTTGATGTACCTGGTATTAAGTTCATTTACACTACGACCACTTGAAGCTGACTGCGAAAAAATTCATCCCAAAAGGGTTACAACGACAAAGAAGATCTACACCCAGAATAAACAACACAGTAGCAGGAAAGAGCGATAGATACTAGAACAAACGAAAATAAAAGCACAAATAAAAGCAATGTCACGTACACTGCGTTGTGACGGCATCTCTTATGGTGATAACCTCAGCCGAAAGTGGGTGTAGGTCTGAAACAAATTATCACAACGAGATGGTTCGATTACCACACATGCAGAAGGAAATGCAACAAAACAGGGTACTCACCACCTGTTAAATGCGGAACAAATACCACGTCGCAATCGACAGCGCAACCTACAAACGAATCAGAACACAAATAATCCTAAGAGAATAATGGGGTAGGTTCGATCTTACCATTTGGACTCTTGTTGCGGAAGAGGAAAAGATGCAAACCCTACCGTGTGCTCTGAAGCCTGAAGAAGACGATGGGGTAATATCAGCGTACTGGTGATGGAGTATTTGACATGCGCCGGTTTTCCCCCTAAAATGAAGGGTAAAATTGTCAATTCTCAAACATTTCGAACTTAATAAACAATCCCAAAATCGAACGCATCCCCGGAACTAGCTGCGAATCGTGGATCAACACAGCCCATATGATTTCACGAAGAAGCTGCAAAATCGCCAAGCTCAAATATTCAGCCCAGGAACGAACGGGGCCTAAACCGATGCACATCTTGTAGAGACCTAGGTTTTGTTCGGTCTTAACATAATAAATGGGTGGATCCCGTATGGTTCCCACGTGGATTTTACATTCTCTTCTAATAATATACTGTTACATATAAAACAACTATAAAATAGACAAACCAAAACAATTGCAAAACAGCTATGAAAAAGGAGCCCTATATCTTGCTGTTGAGAAAATCGCGCTTGATGAGTACTGACATTACATATTTCTCACAACAAATCTTAGCCAATTAAACATTTATAATATGGTCGTGTCCACACTCTATAATGTATTTGTGAAACAAGCCCAGAGTGCAAGCCCAGAGTGCGTGTGGGACTGATCCAGAAATTGGCTAAACAATTGAACCGTGCCCATTACATTTAAATATAAAACAGTTACATGTGCACGGGTCCGAACCTTACACTAGAGTAATTCAGTATTATACTTGAGAGTTAAAATTCTTTGAGATATAATAGGGGTGCATGGACTATGACCCAATCAATTTCCTTGTTGCTAATTACATGTCCCAATTACTTATGTGCATATGTTAGATGAAATTGTTGATTATATGAAATTGTTGATCACATTAGGAATGGAGGTAGTAGAGATGCAAATTGTATGTGGACTTGGTCCCACGGGAAAAGAGAAGATTGTGTGGCAAGAACCGAGGGCTATTAAAGGGGGCTGAGAACGGTTGGTAGAAATGTGGCATAGTAGATCGGCAGTGAGTAGAGTACATCAGTATTAGGGTGGAGGAAAGAATTATGACTGGGACGAGGTTTGAGCTCAGGGTCGTTTGAGAGGTTTGATGATTATTGGGACGGAGCTTCCTTTGAGATTATTAAAACTACAAAAGGGGAAGTATTTGTTGAGGTTTCTGGGAGAAGCCAAACCCTACCATAATTCTAAAGGTATCGAGTTTCTTGAGGTGAAACCTGTGGATGCAGTTCATGTGGGGGACAATAGAAAAAATGACATTTGGGGTGCAAGGGATGCAGGTTGTGATGCTTGGCTCTAGGGCAGTGATGTTCTTCTTTCAAGGAGGTTGCACGATGTGTAGGCGTACAAGTGTAAGTACACTGTACAGATGCACCCATGATAGATTCTGAAGGAAACTTGATGGATGTGTAGATTTTAACGATGTACGTTTGTATACATCTTTTGCCTGCTTTTTAACTTAATATGTGTAGTATGGGAAAAAATGGTTGCTTAGACTGGTTTGTTTTGAGGTATTGGAATACCTAGACCGGAGGTTTTGTGAGTTGTGGGTGATTGCTAATCAGGTTTGAAACTATTCATGTGTTGTCAAATAAACGATGGCTGGTTCTCCTTTGTGTGAGCAGACTTCAAATCCGTGCAACTTGGCCCTGATGCGTTTTGTGGTATTCGTGTGCCTTGTTCAACAATTAAGTGAGGACCTGATGAGAATGATATTTGTGGGTATAAGGAAGGTGGCAGGATGTTTGTGTAGTAGATATGTGGGGTAAATAAACATAAGATTTGGAGTAGCCTATCTCGATGATACATGGGCTGGAATGAGAAGATATAGAAGTGGGGTTACGGTGTTGGTGATGAGTAAATGAAGATTCTTATGTTATTTTGGTGCTGATTTGGATAAATATGTTTTGCTGGTGGGTATGAGAAATAATATACCAACAAATGCAGATTAAGAGGGATGTTATATGTTTTTTAACACATGGATGAGTATGAGATTGGGGAAGAAAGGTGAAGATCTACATTTTATTATGCAGTGTGGAATATCCAGAGAATTAGAAATGAGGTGATCTTCAATGAAGGCTGATCTAGTTGCGGTCTTACAGAGGTTATCCTGATATGGTTGATGAAGATCAGGGGAGCTGCTGTCTTGTAATGGTGTGTTTGCTAGATTGTTTTGAAATTTTACTGAAGTCAAGAAGGTGCTGGAAATCAATTATAGCGCCGCTGTAATTTCTGGCTTGTGTGGAATTATGTTTATGTAGCTAAGCTGGTATATGTGATGAACTTCCTAGGATGCAGAGAGGAGGAGGGGTGGTACAAGGTAAAAAGAGGTAGTGGTTGAAGTATTCTATAGCTACACCTCAATTAGTAAGCGGGTTAAGTTGTGTTCGGGTCAACAACGCGTGGGTGAAGATTTGAGTGTAATAAATATTGCTTTTAATTGGGAAACACTGGGTGATGCTTGTACTATTTGAAGACTAGTTTAAAGTACTCTTTTTCCTTGTTATGATTTTTTCTATTAGGTTTTGCCCAAAAAGATTTTAATGAGGCTCCTTTTAGTGTTGCCTCGGTTATGGCTTGTTGATGCCGAGGTTGTTGCTTTTCTTTCAATAATGTCATTGGACACTTAATTATCAAAAAAAAATATGAAACTAAATGTGAAGATCATGTTTAGAATATAAGATCTAGCTAACAAATGAAGCTACTTGGATGTAGCTTAATATAACCGGGTGCGCCAGAGTTTGAGCAATAAGGTGGTTGTAGTCTTTTGTGTTGTTGTTTTTGGCCCTATCACAGCTACGTATTAGAACTTAGTTAAAGAGGGAAGATTTGAGCTTCATTTATTAAGTGAAAATTAATAACATTTTAAAATATTTTTTACGGTGTTACATGCAAACCATCATTAAACCTAGCCCTAGCTTTGCATGGCATATGTTGTGGGAATTTTAAATACTTCAAGTACAATCACTGGGACTTATATCGTCGTCCACTCCTATCAGCTCTGTCTCTTCATCTCCATCTGTTTCCGAATTCAAAATTATCCGCCTTGCACCGTCTCTTGCTAAGCTTCTCACGACTTTCCCCACCTACGCCACCTCCATCAGTCATGGCTGCACCTCAACCAACTAAGCCAGTGGAAGATTTAGTGCATCACTGCGCTCATCTCACCTTTACTGCCGCGGAGGAGGACACGCTTCAGGTGGATGATTTGTTGGATTCCCACTTTGAGGCCCTGACTCAGTGTTGTTTCCTGGGAAAGCTTCTCATGCCCCGACATGTCGACCTCAAAGTCTTGGAGCGTACATTGGCCAAAGCATGGAAGTGTGAATACACGCTTCGTGTGCAAAACTTGGAGGGCGGTCTGTTGCTGTTTCGACTCCCCGATGAGGCATTTGTTGCTTCTATCCTTTCCAGGGGGCCTTGAACCCATGAAGGCAGTCTTCTTGTTCTCTCAGCAATCGACAAAGCTACAGCTCCACGAGATCATGATTTTCGCTGGGTACCATTCTGGGTGCATGTCCATGATGTACCACTCCAGTTCATGAATCATATGTTTGCCAAATGACTTGGGAATAAGATTGGGGTCTTTATGGAGTATGCGGAGTTTGATCGTCGCAGAGCAGGCTCCTACATGCGTCTGAAAATCAATCTTGATGTTACTCAGCCTCTTCTCCGTTTTACGACCATCACCATCGAGGGTAAGCTGACAATCCTGCCTTTAACGTATGAGCGACTCCCAAACATGTGTTTTCTCTGTGGTTTCTTTACTCATCTGCTCAGGGATTGTCCCTACCGTACTGAGGCTACTAAGGAAGAACGCAACTACGGCATGTGGCTTAAAGGTGGAACGGCTGGCATTTCCCATCCAACCTATGACTCTCGTGGTGAGGGTACTTCGTCTGCTCGTCGCTCTACTCCTCCCCCGCGTCCAGGGGTTATTCCTGTTGTTGATGATGCTGTTTCAGAGGAGGGTGGGGTTCAGCCAATGGTGGATATAAATGAAGACCTGGTTATTGAGGAGGGTGAGATTCCTCAGTCGCCCACGGTCTTAGATGGCAGGAAGCGCAAAATTGCTGCGGTTGAGTGCTCTTCATCAGAATCAAAGCTCAGGGAGGTTCAAGCAATGGAGGAGGTCACGAAGCGGGGGAAGGCTGAAGTTATGCAAGCGATTACATCGGCGATGCTGGGAGAAACCCAGTATCGCCCATCATAATGTCTTTGCTAGTAGCGAACTGCAAGGGTTTGGGTGCACCTGCTACGGTTCGATGGCTGAAGGATGTGTGGCATCAGCAAGCACCATCTTTTGTGTTTTTGACAGAGACAAAGTTGTCTACTTTTGAGATGCGTCCCTTTACAAGATGTTTTCGAAAGTTTTTGTGGGTGGGTGGGGATAGCATTGGTAGGAAGGCAAGGGTAGCGTTTTTTTGGCAAGACAATATTCAGGTCTTTATGCTCAGTGTGTCAAGTCATCATGTAGATGTTGTAATCGGTGAACAGGGGGGGCACCAATGGAGGTTTTCTGGTTTGTATGGATGGACTGACTATCAAGATAAATGGAAAACTTGGCACTTGATTAGGTATCTTAATGTGCAATGGCAAGGGCCATGGATATTGGGGGGTGATTTTAATGAAGTCTTATATCTGCATGAGCATTGTGGAAGGGGCAACCGTTCCTCAGCTAATATGAATGCCTTTCACACTTGTTTAGCAGAATGGGACCTCCAGGATTTGGGATACATGGGTTCAAAATTTACTTTCACAAATAAGAGTAGAACCAACCGCCATACACGAAGTTGATTAGATCGTTTTGTCTGTAATAACTCTTGGTTGTCTCAATTCCCTTTGGCCTCGAACTTTCATTTATCTTGGGGTCATTCAGATCACAAACCAATCAAGCTGGTTTTACATCCACCGCATCGCTAAGGTCCCAAACCATTTAGATTTTAAAATTGTTGGGCACTTCATCCCCAGTGTAAGAGAATAGTTCAAATGACTTGGAATTCATCATCTCTTAATTATTGCCAGAAGGTTAAAAAATGCGGACAACAGTTACGGGTGTGGGGCAAGAGACAAATCTGGATTGAGAAACGACTACTTCATCAAACTCGTCAGGAAATAGATTGCATGGCTAGCATGGGAGCATCTGATAATAGTATAGATCGCTGGAATAATCTTAATTCTATTTATGATTCTCTGTTGCTCAAAGAAGAGGAACGTTTACAGCAGCGCTCCAGGCAGCAATGGTTGATTTCCGGGGATCAAAATACAGCTTTCTTTTATGCACGGTATAGAATGCGTACTAGACAAAATCATATAACCACGTTGTCTTCAGACACTCAAGGGATGTAGTCATCTTGGGCAGGTATTGAGCAAGTTGCGTGACAGCATTTTCAACTGTTATTTACCTCCTCACAACCTTAGCCAGATCTTCATCATTTAGCATGCATTGCTGATATAATTCCACAGGATCTCCACCATGCAATGGGGCAGCCTTATTCTAGAGATAAGGTAATCAGGGCATACAATCAAATGAACCCAGGAAAGGCTCCGGGGCCTGATGGCATTAATGGTTATTTCCTACGTACACTTTGGCCAATTATTAGTGAAGATTTCTTGCACACTTGTTTATCTTTTCTTAATCACAACTTAATGCCCCCAACTTTGAATGATACCCATATTGTTCTCATTCCAAAATCCCCACGGGTTGTGTCAATTACCAGCTATAGACTAATCTCCTTGTGTAACACTATCTATCGGGTCATCTCTAAGGTGCTGGCTAACAGGGTTACAAATGTTCTCCCACACGTTATTTCAAATAATCAAGCAGATTTTGTTCATAATAGGCTGATTTCTAATCAAATTTTACTATCCCATGAGATTTTGCACTCCATGCGCAGATCAACAGCTAAAACAAAAGGGTATTTTGCATACAAAGTCGATATGTCAAAAGCGTTTGACAGAATAGAATGGAGTTTTGTTTTGGATATCCTTATCAGCATGGGTTTTCATGCATCATGGATAGCATTGGTAAGGCAGTGCATAACAACTGTTCGCACAGTAGTTCTCATAAATGGTTATCCTGGTAATTATTTTAAGCCTAAGCGTGGTCTACGTTAGGGTGATCCACTTTCACCAATTCTGTTTATTATATGCATGGAAGCTTTATCATCCGCTCTCAAATTGGCCACTGATACAGGTTTTTATCGGGCTTATTCCATTCCAAGTCTGGACACCCCGATCTCCAACTTGCTCTTTGCTGATGATATTGTTCTTTTTGGGGAGGCAACCGAATCCAATGCTGATGTGTTAGCTTCTATCTTGGATGATTTCAAGCTAGCTTCAAGAAGTGTATTAATGCTAACAAATCAACTGTCATGTTCTCCTCAGGATTGCGGTATTCTTTAAAACAGACAGTGGCTGCAAGGCTTCAGGCGCATCACACAACTGATTTAGGCATATATCTTGGTTTTCCAAGTAATATTGGTAGAAAGAAGTGCTCCGTTTTTAGTTACATTAAGGACAGAGTTACAAAGCGCATTCAAAATTGGTCAAAATAGGTCTCTCATGCTGGGCGTACATTATTGGTCAAGGCCGTTCTTCAAGCAATACCAGCTTATGCTATGTCTATTATATTGCTCCCACACGCTTCTTAAGAAGATTTAGAAGATGATCACTAAATTCTGGGGGGGGGGGGTACAGACAAATCAACTGCAGTTCACTGGACAAAATGGTCCAAGCTATGCCAGGATTGAGCTTCAGGGGGTCTTGGGTTTCGGGATTTGCAATGTTTTAATAGAGCCCTCCTAGCCAAACAGTTTTGGCGCATTTTGACTGAGCCATGTTCATTACTATCCAAATTTTATCATGCAAAATATATGAGGGGATCAAACTGTTGGACTGTGCAACCAAATAATGGAGCTAGCCCGGTTTGGAGGGCACTTCTTAGTGTCCGAGAACTGGTAGAATATGGCGGGCGGTGGGCAAGTGTGAATGGCCAAGATACCAAGATTACGAATCGCTGGATTCCTTCAAAGCATGGTGGCAGATTGTTCTCTTGGCGCCTGCCACCCCTTGTCTCTAGGTACTCGTCTGTAGCAACCCTTATTACACCAGACAACAGATGAAATACTCAGTTGTTACAACGATGGTGCGATGAAACTGATATTGCTCATGTCTGCGCAATTTCATTAACCCCACCAGTATCTGCCACGACTCCATCAACAGACTATTGGTATTGGGGGCTCACAAAGACTAGAGAATATACAGTTTATTCAGCTTATCAAGCTGCACTAGCTATGAAAACTGTTTCATTACCTTCTACTTCATAGTCTGAGTTTGGTGCGAAAGTCTTCAAGACAATATGGGGTCTTGATGTCCCCCCACGTATTAAGCTTTTCGCTTGGAAATTTATCATTACTAAGATTGCTTGCAGGACTGTTATAAAGGACAGGATCAGACTTGATATCCCTACGGGATGTTTGTTATGTGACTTGCACGAGACAATGTTACATGCTTTTCATAGTTGCCCGGTTGTGAAGCCATTTTGGACACGCTTTGGGTTTCGGTTACCACAGGCCATTTGTTCTGATGCTGGGCTCCAACAATGGTTATTTCGTGTCATTTTGGACCAACCTAGACACAGGATTGTGCAGTATCTTTGCTTCCTTTGGAAACTGTGGTTTGCACGTTGCCAAGTGGCACACGGTCATGTGCATTATTTTGAGCAAGGATGGTGCCAAGCTACTAGTTTTCTCCAACAGTCTATGTCCACGCCTGTTCATGGGCCCTGTGTTTTGCACCAGCATCGTTCCCAGTATCCGTTGATGCCGGAGATTCATACTGATGCAAGCTTAGACTCTCATGGTAGAGTGGGTTTGGCTTGGGTGACACACAAACAATCTGAACTGGTGTTCGTGGGCACTATGGCCTTCAAAAGGGATGTTCTTGTTACTGATGCTGAAGCTTTAGCAATCGAGTCAGTGCTGAATGGGGCTCATGCTCTGGGCATCACCACGTTTCGAGTAATATCCGATTGTCAACCTATCATACAATATTTGCAAAACGAAGGGGTCTCATCATTGCTCCAAACAACTACGGCAATCTTGGATAGAATTACGGCAGACTTAGGTAGGTTTAATGACATTTCATGGTTCTATATTCCTAGGGATGCCAATTATGTGGCACATAGTTTAGCCAACCATGCCGACGTACTTAACTTTCGGGTTCATGGATTCCGGGGGCTATCCCGGAAATTGTAATGACCTTAGTTTCTTAATGAAAATCTTATTGTCTTTAAAAAAAAGAGAGAAGCTCGCTAGAGATATAGAGTCTAAAATTCTGGATGAATGAGAGTTGTGCAAGAGTTTAAAAGCACACACAATTGTAAAACTCTAGCAATATATATTTACGAAGGATGATACTTCCTTCGTCCCAATCAAAGTGTCTAGTTTGCTATTTGGATGTGTTATTTGACTTCAATATTTAACCTATAAGATAATATATTTTTATAAATCTATGTTTTACAATGGAATTCTAATGTGAAAAACTATTATACAACTCAATTTTTAAAAATTATTTTATCTCATATGTTTAATATTAAAGCAGAAAAACGTGTCAAAAAACAAACAAAACACTTATGACAGGACGGTTCGTAGTAAAAAGGAAGGACAATGCAAATGATAGTGACAACTGACAAGCACCACAATAGGACACTCAACACAAATGTAAGAAGCGGAAAAACGTGTCATAAAACAAACAATACGATTAATTCAGGACGGGGAGTATGATTTAAAATTATTCACGCGCGCATAGCTTAAATAACTCGTAAAGAAATAGTTTTCTCATTTGAAAACAAGGAACAGCCTAGCTAATGATGATAGGATAACATCGCCGGTTAGACTATGTGGGTAAGTAGAGCAAGAGTGTCGTGTTTAATTCATTTGTACCCTCGTAAATCACTTATGTCAGCTCCTTCACATTTGCCATTAAAAAAACATAAAGACACTCATGGCTGGCTTTTAGTTGGTGCAAGCTGGGTTATGCAACTTAAATTTTGTGTCCAAATTTTATTTTATATTAAACATATCAAAACTTCATATTTAAGATGCATATTTTAAACATGATGAGTGTGTATACATAATTAAATTTAGTATTTTTTTATATTTGTATGATCTAATTCTAAAAGAATCTTATTTTAAATTTTATAAAGAAGTTTGAAAGTTGAAATAAGCTCCCAAATAAACTGAAAATGATAAAAGGCGACAAATGTGGTGAGACTTCGTTAGTAGTTCCAACTACATCGTTCCTTGTCCTCTTTTTTTTATCCTCTCTTGTTTTAAGGGGGCAAAAACAAGAGGCGTTCCCTGTGGGTTAATGGTGGCCATCGGGTCCGGTTGGAACCGGTGGGAACCGGAACCGGAACCGAACCGCCTCAGCCGGTTCCGAATACGAATACATGTTTTGAGATTCGGGCCCGAACCGGAACTGGAACCGGAACCGCCTGGAACCGCTTGGAACCGCCTGGAACCGTCGTCGGATTCGGAACCGGGAACCGGAACCGGAACTGCAACCGGTGGAACCGGAACCGCCCCGGAACCGGTTGAAGTTACCATTGTAATCAGGCCAAAACGACGTCGTTTTGGGTCTCGGGCGCGCGCTCCTCTGAAGAAAATAACCGTTAGATCCCAAGCACGCGCATTGCAATATGAAGGCCAACATGATGATTGGTATGATATGAATGGGGATAACACCACTTAGGACTTCTATCTTGTAATATTTTAGAATGTATTAGTAATTTAGTATTACTTTCTTTCCATGTAATCTTTTTTTTAAGACGTGCAAATTGAAATCATGTAACCTCTTAGTAGCTGTACTCTTTTTCCTTATTAGGGTTTTCCCAATGGGTTTTTACCTAATAAGGTTTTAATGAGGCAGTGAATCATAATAAAATTCTCTTTGTTCCTTATTTTTTGTAAATTCAATAAAAATTTCTAAGTCTTTGTTTCTTACACATTTAAGATTATAAACTTGAAGAATAACCTATCTAGGAGTAAAGTGGATGAAAAGAGCAATGTGTGCGCTCAAACGGATCTCAAATCGGAGCTAAAACGAAGCAACTAGAGCCGATCGAATCTTTCCGGATCCGCTCCGGAACCGGTCGGAACCGATAAGAACCGGAACCGGTTTTTTGACCAAATCCGAAGTGAATCCAGATTTCAGAACCGGAACCGGAACCGCCCGGACCGGTTCTGAATACGAATACACATTTTCCGGAACCGGAACCGGTGGAACCGGACCCGTGACCACCATTACTGTGGGTTGCAATATTGAAGAAACTTGTGCCCTCCTAACCCCATAACCTACAAATGTATAAAAGTAGGTTAGTTGGTAACGAGTTCTTTTCTAACTCATGCTTATCATCTTTTTTAAGAGTTATACTCTGAAATTCATTTTGGTAAACGAAGATTTGGTATAAACCATTTAAGATATACAGAATTAGTTTATATTGTAATTGACTTAAAATCTATTATGGGTTGGGCTTATAATTACAGGGTCCATCATTCGGGGGGGCTTGAGGGGGGCCCCATATTGCGGAACGCTGGGGTGCGGGGGCAAGGGGGCACGACATGGTACGATTTGGCTTCGGGCCAATATCAGGTTTTTATTTTATGAGTTTATGCCTATAAGTAGACGGCTGATTTAGGGTTATAAATATATTCTTTTGTACAAATTAATACGAAACCCTAAAAAACACAGTTTCCTCAATATCGTTCGTCTTTCTTCTTTGTTTTTCCTCTCGTTTTTCAACAGTTTTCTTAGATGAAAATTATAATGGGCGTGAGACAGACAAACATACAAAGTGTAATGCATTTGTATACTTTCTAAAACAAAATTAATGTAACAGCAGATATATCAGAACAATGTGGTCCCGTACCAAATGGCCCAAGTCAATTCGAGGCAACAAAACGGTGCTTTTTCTAGTCTTTGTTTCCCCCCTCCCGGTCCTCTTCTCCCAACACCGGCAACTCAAGACTTCCACTTCGCCTTCGCTTCCATGCCTCCTTCCTCCCCGAAATCCTACACTTTTTTTGCTTCGGTTGCAAGGGATCTTTCGATGATCCTCTGTCATTCTGATCGTCGTCTCTTCCTGTTGAATGCTACAACTGGTGCTGCTATCTCTCTGCCTCTCCGGTCATATTGACTCCCCCTCCGAACAAACCACCATTTTTTTGGAGGGCGAGGCACTTTCAACCCTGCCTCCTTCCCCCGTGTGTTAAGATACCTACCTTCATTTCTCTGCAACAATCGGTGGTTTTCTATATCTTTTCCCTCTAATACTATCTTCTTCTCCCCTCGCCCCCATCCAAGATACGCCAAAGCAGATTCTTTTGGCGGGATCGGGTGGGTTCGATCCAGGAACCCCCCAGATCCTTAGCAAGGATTGGGTTTGAATCTATCTCATGGCAGATCAATATCGTCCCAGAGAGATTCAGTGGTTCTTGTTTTTCCACTTCATATTGATATGTGATCTTTCCGTTCGGGCTCATTCGAGCTCGAATTGCTCGGATGTGGCGGGGTTTCGGTCCGATTTTGTCATGCTTCAGCACCAGCTTCGAGGTACTTTCACTCTTCTAGACAACTGTTCTTTTAGGGTTAGCGAATTTGATATGATTGGTGGGTCTGATGTGCGCTGGTGGGGTGCAGTAGGAGATAATTTTGTTAATATGACGAACGGGTCTGTTATATCTGATTATAGATTGGATACGACTTATAAGAATGATACTTTTGTTGTTAATCTGAGGAGTAACGTGAGTTGGGATCAGATCAAAGTAGTTTCAGTTTGGGATTTGTCAACGGCTTCAGACTTTGGCCATGTTATCATTGGAAATTCTACTGATGATTCGGGTAGCAGGGAGTCAGCACCAGCCCCGGCTCCTGCTTCCAGAAGCAGCTTGAAACATGAATATCACAAGGAGCCAACCATGTTTGATAACTGTAGAGTTTTGTCTCCAGAGTATCGAGTTAGATGGAGTTTACTAAAAGAAGAGAATGCAATCGATATTGGTTTAGAGGCCGTGACTGGGATACAGAATTATATGGCTTTTGGGTGGGCCAACCCGAAATCCTCAGCTGGGTATATGATATCCTCTGATGTAACCGTCTCTGGGTTTACAGAGGAACTTGTGCCCTTTGCTGAGGATTATTACATCACTGACTATAGTGAGTGCTCAGTAGATGATAATGGAGTACCTCATGGTGTGTGTCCTGACTCTATGTATGATAGTTCAAATTCAGTTTCGGTGAACAACACAAAGCTCATTTATGGCCATCGAAAAGATGGGGTCTCCTTCGTTCGGTACCAACGCCAACTGATATCTAGTGACAAGAAGTATGATTTCCCCATCAATGAAACTGATAATATGACAGTAATTTGGGCTGTCGGCAGGATTAAGCCCCCAGATAGTATTCAACCTTTTTACCTACCCCAGAACCATGGTGGACCTCGACAGGTCAAGTATGGGTATCTTGAGCTTAATATATCAGATCAAGTGAATGAGTGCTTGGGTCCCCTTGATGCTTTCGACAAACAAGATCAAGATCTGATCATCGCAGAAAGGAATGCTGAACTTGTCATTTCAGCAGGGCCTGCGTTCCGATACCCAAACCCTCCAAGCCCTTCAAAGGTGCTCTATATCAACAATAAGGAGGCTCCTTTATTGAGGGTGGAGCGAGGAGTTCCTGTGAAGTTCTCGGTGCAAGCTGGGCATGATGTTGCATTTTATATTACCTCAGATCCACTCGGTGGGAATGCAACTCTTAGAAATGGGTCTGAAACCATTTATGCTGGTGGAGAGGAGTTCGAAGGTGTTCCAGCTAGCCCTACAGAACTGACATGGGCACCAGATAGAAATACCCCTGATCAGGTCTTTTACCAGTCTGTGTTTGAGAAGAAGATGGGTTGGAAAGTCCAAGTTGTTGATGGTGGCTTATCAGATATGTACAATAACAGTGTTGTACTTGATGACCAGCAAGTCAACTTCTTTTGGACCCTGTCAGAAAACTCCATCTCCATTGCAGCTCGTGGTGAAAAGAAAAGTGGATATCTGGCTATTGGATTTGGCAGTGGAATGGTAAATAGCTTTGCATACGTTGGCTGGGTAGATGAGAAGGGAAAGGGTCATGTCAACACCTACTACATTGATGGAAGAGATCCTTCAAGCCTGCACCCAACCAACGAGAATCTGACTTATGTCAGGGTCAAATCTGAAAATGGTGTAATGACCCTAGAATTTACTCGTGCCCTGAAACCCTCTTGCCGTCGAGGTGAAAGGCCCGAGTGTGGTAATATCATTGAGCCCACAACTCCTCTAAAAGTTATTTGGGCTATGGGGGCAAAGTGGTCTGACAAAAGTTTAAGTGAGGCGAATATGCATTCTGTGACCAGCTCCAGGCCCGTCCGAGTCATGCTGATGCGTGGGTCTGCAGAGGCAGAGCAAGATCTTAGACCTGTTTTGGGTGTTCATGGGTTCATGATGTTTTGCTTGGGGGATTCTTTTACCTGGTGGAGTTCTGGCAGCAAGATACCTCAAAAGCTTGAAGGGGGATGGTTGGTATCGAACCCATGTCTACTTGCAGTATTCAGGGCTATCTATTGTTCTTCTTGGTTTCTTGTTTGCTGTTGCTGAACTGAGAGGTCTGTTTATCAGCTCTTTGCACGTGAAATTTGGCATGGCTGCCATAGTCCTGGCTTGTACACAGCCGATGAATGCATGTTTGAGGCCAAAGAAACCTCAAGCAGGTGAGGTAGGTTCCAGACAGAGGGTGATATGGGAGTATTTCCACGTCAATGTGGGGAGATGCACAATCGTAGTGGGATTTGTGGCTCTATACACAGGGATGAAGCATTTAGGACACAGGTATGGTCAAGATGTGGGAGGGCTTACATGGGCATTGACTTTCTGGTTCATTGTTTTTGGAGTTCTAGTTGTCTTCTTGGAAATTCAGCAGAGGAGGATGAGTGGTAGGGGATCTGGAAGAGGAGGAGGAGGAGGAGATTGGGTACTTGGTAATACTGAAGATGTAGATGACGATTCAATGGATCTACTGAGTTCTAATGGGACTGTTGCACAGAAAGAAACTCATGTGTCTGACAGAATGGAAGTTCAGCTTGAACCATGGAGCCGATAAATAGCCCCATTTTAGATGCTCGTGTTTCCCTTTCCTGATGCGACAGTTCTCCATTTCTCGTGACTAAGGCTTTGACTCGACGTCTGTTGAACGATCCATCTTCCTCGACCTCCCCAGATATGTTTTGCAAACGTAGGCTAGAACCTTTTTGCTGTCATACTTATTCTTTTCTATACCTTTGGGTTACTTCGTGGGGTTATTTAACTAGCTTACATACTTTCTGCTACGGCGAATTTGTTATATTCTGAAATGTGCTCTGTATTTTGTATATTTGGCACATGACCAAAGGAGTATATATAGAGGATTCTTTGCCAACTTCTTGAGCCTTCTTCGAGCTACCCTGATTGATTGATCATTCTGCTCCGTGCGCACTGGATGAGAATTCTTGGGTTGGTAATTGATACTCGATTACTAAACTGGTGATATAGTTTGTTTTCTGCTTAAAATTCAGTTTGGATTCATATTCAGACTTGTACCACCATGAAATTTAAGGAATTTGCAGCGTCCCACTTGTCATTTTGGTAATTCAAAGCCTCGTCACCTACTTTGTGAAATCTTCTAATCGTAAACATTTTTTTTGTATTGATTGTTCATATGTTAAGTGAGCTCCATGAGCTTTTTTAAGTTTTTTTATACTCCCTCCGTCCTGAATTGATCGTCTTGTTTGTTTTATGACACGTTTTTCCACTTCAATATTAAGCATATAAGATAAAATAATTTTATAAAACTAAATTTTGTAATATATAGTTTATCATGTAAGGAATCATATGCAAAATTTAAATTTTGAAAATTATTTTATCTTATATGTTAAATATTGAAGTCAAATAACATGTCCAAATAGTAAACAAAACGGTCAATTCATGACGGAGGGAGTATCAAATGTGGTAGAAAGTCGCAAGATTTTAGAAGTTACTCGTAAACTTTTCTGTTAGATTTGTTTGAAACAACTTAATTGAGCCTCATGAGCTTTTTTAACTTTTTTTTATATCAAATGTAGTAGAAATAGTCGCAAGATTTTAGAAGTTACTTGCTACTGCTTTGTAGTGTCCGAAGAACAGTAATTTCTCAGTGTCATGATAAGGCATTACACTTTTCCCCACTTTATAGTAACATGATGACAGAACCAAAGGACCCAACTCAAACTGTACCAGCTTCTAAATGAATTAAAGATATTTGATCTATCTTAATTATCTGTTTTTCCACTGTACTTTGAGTTTTGATAGAACAAGTTGAGTAATGAACTAGGCTGTAATACTCCAACCTATGCACCAAACCACGTATATACTTTACAGCAAGAAAAATTTAAACTGGTGATACAGTGCTTGACCAATACATATCAGAGCAAATACACAGCGATACAACAAACTGGCCGTTCTACTCTCCATCATTTGGACAAGTTTAGTACTAAGCAACAACACTTTTGGCCACCAGATGTCAAAACAAGATTACTCGTCGCTCATTGCAGTTTTCCACAAGAGCAGCGAACACTATCAAGGAAATAACAACAACGAGAAAGAAGAACCGTTTTACAGATCTTTGTTACTGCCACCCTTATTTTCAGATACAATTTCTCATAGGATACAAATCACTAGCCACATTGACATTACAAATGAGTAAACTAGATGTTAAGCATATACATATCGTTAAATGCAACTTAATATTGTACCATGAACTCAATTATAAACCTCAGCAATACAAGACAGTAGAGATAAAAAAAAATTCCGCATGCTCTCAAAAATCCAAACTGCTTGATAGAAAGCACCATCCAGAATTCTATGATTTTTTACTCAATGAAGTCACAGTTTGATCTTGGCATGCACCATAGAGTATTCCTTGAGGTGCTCTAAAACTGTCATGGAGGTTTATTCTATGATTTGTGAGCATCAAGGAACTCTAAAAGCAAACTTTGTTAATCCAAGAACAAAATCGATGGCAACCGTTAGTTTACAGCTCCAGATTTCTTAATTAGTAAGCTTACTAACAGCTTCAAGAGATGATGTTTAATGCATAGAATCAAGCTTTTCAACTCACTCTTGGCTATTAGCTGTAAAAGAATCCTTGAATGAAACGGGAATTAAAAACACACCCATTTATCTATTGAGTTTACCACATCTTCCAAGGACCCAGCGCCATTCCCAGCGAGACAGCCCGAGGACCTCCCCTGATCTGTGAGAAAACCTCCATTCAGCTCCAAGCTTGAAACCTCAGGCAAGGTGAGTTGGGCGGATAAGGAATACACTCTTGGCTGACCTATCATGCCAAAGCCACTATTTCCATTGACGACTGAGTTTCTTCCTTCTAAAGTATGGCCCAAAGATTCAGCACCCAGCGAATAATCAGCTGAAGTGTGCAACGAGCTATTTTCAAAACCAGGTATGTAACTCTCATCCAACTTATAGTTATGGGAAGTACGCATGTTGTCAGCTGAATCAGCCATGGGCAGATTTGCCTGGCATTTGTTATCCAATCTTAGTTCATTTAGTTCAAATCCTACATTCAGACCTGTCAAAGAAGAATCATCAACCGTAGAGTTGATCACTTGCACTGAACCAAGGGAGTAGCTGCTTGGTGGAACAGGATCCGGTTCAAATCTGGATGACTGAACCTCAGTTCGCCAATTGCAACTGGATTGAGTTCGATCAGGCAAACTGGAAGATGGACTTGAATTAAACGGAATAACAGCCACAGAGGATAGATGGTTTCCAACACAGCTCTGACTAGTCAGATTCTCTTGATAATGGCATTATAACAACGTTGAGTTGTTTGGAAGATTCACAACAGGATTGTCATACGAGGTGCTGCTAGTAGTTTTAATTTTTTCTTCCAAGAAACCATTCGGGAAAATACCATGATTTTTACTGGAAGCAGAGATGTCTCCTCTGATCCTTACAACATCACTCTTGGGTCTATGGAGTTGAAGCTGATCAAATTCCAGTGATGTTGGCATACCTTGGAGAACACCATCACTTAGATCTCTAAGACGTATATCTGACCGAAACTTGCCTGAATCAGCTATTGAGCTCCTCCACATATGTCTGGGAGAGATCCTGAAGCAGAGAGGTCATTTCATTAAGACCAACACTGGCTCGAGAATTCAGCCTGTCCAGGATTCATCTGGGGGGAGGGTTCTCAGTGAGGTACTTCGAAAGTGAGCTGAGTTGTTGAAGTTCTGAAAATTCATATGCATAAAGGATGAGTCTATGCCGCCTAAAGCAGCTACCATATTAGCTTGCTGGTTAGCCACAGAACTCAGCCTTTTCAGATAAAGCCTATATTTCTGTGCATGCAAGGACAGTTAAGGGTTAGTATGTAGAATAGGTTATAGAAAAATAAAGTGACTAAAGAGCTTGTACCTGAAGATGGCTAGCAACATTTTCCCTGGTAAGATTTTCAACATTCATCATCTCAAGGATTTTCTTCGGAACAGCCCCTGAGGACAAAAATCGTTTCTAGGCATCAGAACTTTTCTTCGCTCAAGCTCATGTAAAAGTAATCAGATCAGAGAATAGTTGATAGAGTGAGGACTTTGAATTTTCTTCATCTTTTTTTGCTCATCCAAGCAGATTTGACATTTAAGCTTTGGTTAACTGAAGCCAATTAGCAATTTGGTGGCAACACCACAAAATTAAGATTTTATTCGTCAACAAGAAAATATACTCTCATAGCCCAAGTGGTTAACAACAGCAACAAAATTCCTGTGCAACTCCCGAGACCATACAATCCTAGCCTTCTTCTAAGAAGGGTCTTCATCTTTATGTTCAATCTCCTCACTTTCCTGATCATTAGCATCATTGACAGGGTCCTTTCTCCTCTTATGAAGCCTTGCATCTTGATCAGTATTACTTATCCTAGGTCCTCGCTCTTCAACAGCATGACCAGTACTCTTTGCTCCATTGTCAGAAGTATGCTGGACTTTCTTTTCAGACTCCTTCCTTCTTACAACAAGCTGCCATATGTTCTTTAACTCCTCAAGTCTAACAGGCTTTAACAAATAATCACAGGCCCCATGAGTAATCCCTTTCACAATGAGTTTGGTGTCACCGTTGACAGATAACACTAGTGCAGATTGAAGAATGTTAGTTAAATTAAAGCTCATTAAGCAAGGTGCAAGTTCATTTCAGTTGAGCACTAGAGAGCCATTGCACTAGTTTTAACTGATACGATAAGAAATCAAGGTGGTATCATTATTAAAGAAACAGGCCACTTCTGATTAAACTTCACGCATATGTTGTAAATAGTAGAAGAAAGTGAGAAACAAATAGAGAAAGGAAGGATTGGCTGTCTGGCTCCATTGGTTCGGCGGTGAGAACAACTAACCATATACATGAAGTTTTAGTCAGTCATATCAGAAGAGTAACCAAACTTCTACAGCATGCACCCACTTAAGCCACCAACTGAAATCAACGGAGCGGAGGAGTAGTTCACAACTTACTTATGACAGGTAAATCCATCTCGAGACCCACAAGTTCTAGGAGCTTGAAGCCATCCATATCAGGCATGTGCCTCGTTTTCCCTCAGTAGTTTCAATGCATCAACATCCCGGTCCTTTGTTGTTACTGCAGGGATCAGTTTAGCAACAATTGTGAGCGACCAAGAATTTGCTTTCATAAACGGAGTGGGATTGACCGGGTATCAAATTGAGGGCTCGAACAATCATTATAAGCAATGAGTACAAGAATACAACATAATCTATGGATTCAACAATCAATCAAAGAACCCTAAAATTCTTTATTACAAAATTTGAAGTAATTGCCGTCCAATAAAATCTAAGAAATAGATCAAATTGAAATATGGAAGTCAAAGCCCTTCTATACGTTTTCTCGACAAAGCTTTGACATAGAGCTATGATGAACGAAAGATGCATGAGATTGTCTCATTTCATACAATCATAGACTTCCCTAGCACCCCTCCCCCCTCCTCCACGCCCGACCACCACCACCACCGAAAATGTTTGCATTTCCGACCAATGTTTTCAGATTATAAGCCATCTAAATCGAGTCAAACAGAAGTAAAAAAAGAACCAAAAGCAGGAGGTACATGAGATGGGCATATACCGAGATACTGGCACTTGCGAAGCAAAGTCTCTAGCAGCATTAGGCAAATGGGATCATCGTCAACAGCGAGAACTCGCATACCCACCGGAAATTGACAGCCAGACGCACCATTTCGTCGGTCCACAATCATCTTGAAACTCAGCCAGCTGAAGAAAAAGAAACCCGAACTCTATATCCCTCTACAAACTCGGAGAGAGTAAACCTGTTGTTAGCTTAACGTCAAAGACGAAGCGAAGCTCATAAATTGGTAAAGAGGGAAGAGAGGACGAGTAAGCCTGGGAGTGGTGACTCGGGATGAGGGGGTTGACAACAAAGAGCTACGCGAAGACTTGTGAATATTTTGTTGAAGAATTTGTCCCAGATGGAGAGAGATCGGGTGAAGCTACGGGATTAGACTTTCTGGAAGTATAATAAAACTAAGAATCAATGGGGAAAGACAGGGAGGAAGGGATGTGATTAGAGGAGAGGAGAATCGAGGTGTCATTGTGATGTAGCCCTTTGCCGCCTTGCGCATCCTTCATCTTCGTCTATGACCTCATCTCCTCAAGGTCAGGCGAATAGACGTTTATGGGCTCTTGATATGCCACCTCGTGTTTGTCTGTTTGGATGGAAATTGTTGCATGGAGTTGTTCCATGTCGTGCTCTATTGGCTTATCGATTGCACTGTCCGGATCTTCAACCCTGTGTTCTCTGTGGGGGCAATGACACCATTCTCCATGCCCTGTTTCGCTGCCCTACAGTCCGCTCTTATTGGGATCGCCTGTGCATCCCCCATCCCCCTCCCCTGCAAACAGACAACGCGTTTACTGATTGGTTTACCGACTCTTGCATTTCCCTGCCACGACATCGTCTTTCCTCGCTTGTCTTGCTTCTTTGGCGTTTATGGTATGCCCGTTGCCAGTATGCCCATAACCGTGTCACCACTTTTGAAGCAGGATGGTTTCAGGCGGACAGCTTTTTGAGCCTCAGCGCTGCTACTTCAGCTATTGCTACATCTCCATCCTTGGCAGCGGCCCGTCTTTCGGGGCATTGTTTCGTCGAGATTGCTGTTGATGCGGGCCTGGACAGGTTTGGTCGTTTTGGCCTTGGGGCTGTCGCGGTTTACCAGAATGATGTTATTGGAGCGGCATTGATGGGCGGTTTGACGGCTTCGGATCCGTCACATTTGGAGGCGGCAGCGCTTCAATTAGGCCTTGACCTTGCCAAGCAGTACCAATATTCTCATGTGAGGCTCCTGTCTGACTGCAAGAATGTGGTTGATTACTTCGCGTCCTTTGGTCGGTCCGGCCTCTCTGACAGTGCAAAACTAGCGCTCCATCATGCTTTGGCAACTTTGGCCCCTCTACACGATGTCCAATGCTATCACGTTAGTCGTTTAGATAATTTAACTGCACACAACCTAGCGTCCTTAGCTAGAAAATTGCAGCTCCGCGCGAGTTGCTGGAAGTCTGCTGCCTTCCCATCCTATGTACTTGACATTTGCTCTTGATCTATATAATATATGCTATTTCAAAAAAAAAAAAAATTAGTAGAGGGGGACAGAACTTGGGTTCGGGTTGATTTGGAGAATGATTTAAGATTTTGTTTTGTTCGCGCTGAAATGAACAAAAATGGCTGTGTTCCTTATGGTTGTTTTGTGGTTGTTTTGGCCTGATTGTTTTATGGTTGTTTTATTTGTGACAGTATATTATTGGAGTAGAACGTAGGACCCACGTGGGGACCACTCCCAAAATAACCAAGATTATGCGTGTTCCGAACGCAGCCAATGTGAAATAAGGTATTTGGAATCTGCTTTTTTTTTAAATTTGGTATCTGTTATGCTGAAAAAAAGTCCTAAATAGCTTGTTTCTCTAAAAATACTTTTCTTATAAACTTTAATCCGAAACTAATTCCTAAAATAATATTTTGAGAGAAATCGTCTCTTCAAAAGATGATTTCATTAATTGTAGAAGTTGAATCATCGCGACGTTTCAACACTTGGAATTTTCTTAAGTATTGGGTAATAGGTGAAATCGTCTTTTCAAAAGACGATTTTAATTTCAACAATTTGTGAATCATCTTTTGAAGAGACGATTTCTCACGGGAGTGTTATTTTAGAAATTAGTTTTGGTTGGAGGTTAATATGAGTAATATTTTTGTTGTGAAGTGTTATTTCAGAATTTTTTTCCTGTTATGCTTGCTGTAAAAGCAGGGTTCAACCTTCGGCTAACCCAACTTGCCAAACAACTTATGACTAGACTAAGTTTCTCAAGTAATCGCTAAAAGGTTTTTACGCGGCGCTCCCGGTGAATAGTATTTATCACGCTCAGTGAGGCGATTTTGGTGGTAGTAGCCCTATTTTTCTCGTCATCAGACGTAGAATTTGATTCCTCTTCAGGCGAAGAAGATCCCACTCTCCGACAACTTTCAACCTCTCTTGTCCATTCCCTATTTAACAAATTGTATCATTCCAAACTACGAAGTATTTTTTCCTTTTCAGCGGTGAAACTTTTTTTTTCCTTCGCCCTTTCCTCTCTTCGATCTGCTTCAGCAAATTTGTGGGTGTCTCCTGCTTGTTATTTGTGCCTGGTTTGCAGTAGAAGTGTGCGATTGAGCTCGTCTTTCAGGGGCTTTTCATGATCGAGGAAGGAGTGAAGAAGGTTGTTTTCATTCTAGTGCTCGTTAGTTTTTGGTAACTAGCTAATTGTACATTGGTCAAGATATTTTCAGTTGTTTGTATTCCCAATAGCAGTTCCAAGTTTGAGGTCTCAGTTTGCAGTATAAACTATTTTACTACTCAGAGCTGCACTTCAAGATGAGTAGTATCTTTTTTAATTTTAGAGGTTTGGGAAAACCCAAAGCAGTGTTTTGGATCAAAAGTTTAATCTCAAGACAGAGAACATATGTTCTATTCTTGATGGAGACTCACAGATCTTAGGAGGATATGAGTTTGTTTTTTGATAAATTTGCTGGTTATTCGGGCGTCGCAGTTAGTAGCATTGGTAAAAGCGGTGGTCTGGCTATTATGTGGAAAGATGAAACTACTACTAAGCAAGTTAATTCTTCGCAACATCATATGTATGTGGAGATTACCTTTAAGGGAGGTTTCCCGTTCATTTTTACTGGTTTCTATGGTTGGTCCGATTGGAAGATGAAACACCTGTCCTGGAAGTTTTTTAGAGTCTTAAGATCTCACATTGTTCTTCCTTGGATTGTGGCAGGTGATTTTAATCAGATTTTGTTCAATTTTGAGAAGACAGAGGGGAGAAGTAGACATGAGAATCAGATGATTCCCTTCAGGCAAGTTATTGACTACTGTTAGCTCCATGACTTGGGTTTTTTTGGAAGGAGGGAACCTATACTAACTGTTAGTTGGATGAGAAGAATTTTACTAGCAGATTGGACAGAGTCTTTAGTTGTTCTTTGGGCTTGGAAGCTTTCCCTAATATTTTAGTGGAACACCTCCCTCAAGAGAATTCAGATCATTATCCTATTTTGATCAGGTTCTTTAGCCTTCATAAAGTTCCTGATAGAATCTTCAGGTTTGAAAATGGATTGATGGTGCCTAGAGGAGAAATGTAAGTCTATTATTTTGGAAGTATGGGGTAAGGATCAGCTCAACCTTGATCAAAAACTCTCAGAATGTGTAAAGAAACTGAAGACTTGGAAATGATGGTCTATCAGGAAGATAAAATGGAAGATTGTGGTAAAAAGAAAAGAACTTACATAATTTTTGAAAGGCCCTTTGACTTTGGGGACAGATTCCAACAGGAAGAGACTTCGTTTTGAGATAGAATACCTTGCTATGTATCGAAGGTATAACGGACCACAATGTTTGATCTCTCTAACAAGATGAACAAGTAGATGCACCATAATATCAAAAAACGAAGGAGGAAAATACATTTCCAACTGACACATGGTGATCACAAGGTCATTCTGTAGTTTATCCAGCGTCTCCACATCAAGCACTTTACACGAAATTCCTTTGAAGAAAACACATAAATATGTAATAGTTTTCCTGACATCAGCTGGAAGGATTCCACGGAGAGCAACCGGAAGTAAGTGCTGCATCAGCACATGATAGTCGTGAGACTTCATCCCTACCAATTTAAGATCAGACATTGATACCAAACTTGATATGTTCGATGAGTAACCGGATGGCACTTTAATATGATGAAGAGAACTACAAAAACTTATTTTCTCTTCTTTGGATAATGTATGACAAGTGGGAGGCAAGAATGTTCTTTTCCCTCTTTGTTGTGGCGCGAGTTCTTCTTGTATACCCAATTCAACCAGATCTTTTCTACCCTTTAAATGGTCTTTTGTCTTTCCTTTCACGTTTAGTAGTGTCGCAGATACACTTTCACCAATGTTTTTCTCCACGTGCATAGCATCAATGCAATGTCTCACCTCTAAATGTTGCCAATATTCAAGTTCCCAAAATATTGATTTTTTCTTCCAGATGCTCTTTTCAGTGGCTTTAATTGGTGGACCGAAGTTGTTCACAACATTCTTCAACTGATTGTAAGTCTCAGCAGCAGATAGTGGTGGTCGAGCGACTGCATGATCCGTTTTTCCATCAAACTCTTTTGTCATCTTACGGTATTTGTGCCCTTTAGGAAGGAATTTCCGATGGCCCATGTACACATTTTTTCCACTGTGTTTTAACCGTATACTGCAAGTTCTATCTCCACATATAGGGCACGCTAGAGCTCCTTTAATTGTGTATCCCGAGAGGTTACCGTATGCAGGGAAATCATTGATCGTACAAAACAACATAGCCCGGAGCGTAAAGTTTTCCATACCATATGAATCATACACCGTCGCACCTTCATTCCACAACAATTTTAAATCGTCAATAAGTGGTTGCAAAAACACATCAATTTTGTTTCCCGGTTGTTTTAGACCCGATATCAACAGAGAAAGGAGAATATGTCTGGGTTTCATACACAACCATGGCGGCAGATTGTATATTGTCAATAAAACAGGCCAAGTACTGTGTATACTACTCAAAGTGCCATAAGGGTTCATCCCATCAGTGCATAAACCAAGTCTTAAGTTCCTTGGGTCTGTACCAAATTGAGGGTATATTCTGTCAATGTTTCTCCATTGTGGTGAATCGGCTGGATGTCTCAATTTACCATCATCCTTTCTATGGGTAGCATGCCATCGGAGGTTCTCAGCATCTTTCTGAACTGCAAACAAACGTTTGAATCGGGGAATTATCGGTAGATACCACAACACCTTCGCAGGAGAGCCCACTTTAGTGCTTATGTGGTTTCTGTCACCCTTTTTTACATAGCGTGATTCCCCACATTCAGAGCAATGGTCATCCAACTCATTCTCCTTCCAATACAACATACACCCATTTGGACAAGCATGTATTTTTTTATATTCCATACCCATCGGACACATTAACTTCTTTGCCTCATAAGTTGTTGTGGGTATCACATTGTCCTTTGGTAGTACATCCTTCAGCAGTTGTAAAAGATCTGTAAAACTGACATCACTCCATCCATGTCTCGCCTTCAGATTGAATAGTTTTAGGACAACGCTCAATTTGTTTTGTGTTTGCGTTTCACATCCACTGTACAACGGTTCCTTTGATGCTTGCATTAGATTTTCGAATGATTTGGGTTTGTTGGAAAAATGTTGTTCAACATCTTCCATCATTGCATTAAGGTCCTCCTGATCATCTGAATCACTACCTAGTGAATCATCTTGAGTATCCCCAAAATCGTGTGAAGCATCCATTTCTGATTGTTCTGCAACGACGTTATCAGCACATTCAAACACTTGTACTGAATGTTGACCATGCAGTATTGTTATGGCTTCATAATCATCTGTAAACCCTCTGCGAATCAGATGATCCTTAATCTTGTCCACACCTCGGTATTTGAAGTCGTTCTTGCAATCGACACAAGGACATCGAATATATCCCTTATCCCTTGGTTTCAGATTGTCAACAAGGACTTTGCAAAATTTATTGACCCCTTCTAGGTACTTGATGTCCAATCTGTCACTGTACATCACTGAGCGCTCCATCTCCTTTTTCAACACACACCAGATGTTGTGAACTCGTTCCATTGATCTCCTCTTTTTTTATTTACAGATTTAACAACCTAAACCTATCCAATCACCTTCGATCTCACCTAGGAACAAGTTAATAATATACAGTAGTTCAGTGATAATTTCGGCAGCATTACCCTACAGTTCTCCTAGTGTAGATATATATATATGAATCGTTTCAATTCACATATATATATGTACACTAGAAGAACACTAGGGTAATGCTGCTGAAATTATCACTGAACTACTGTATATTATTAACTCATTCACAACCTAGATGGTGAGATCAAAGGCCATTGGACAGTCCCAACAGGGACTATCTAAGACATGCCTCTATCAGGTAAATCTCAGACAAGTAATTCTATGTTTGAATTGATTTTCCATTGTTTTAATAGAAAAACAAAAATAAATTGAAACATTTTAAATACCAACCTGATGAGTACTAGATGGTCAGCTAGTGCGAACAGCACAGAAGAAGGAGAAGTAGGCAAATGCTCTTGCGCGTAGTATATAACACCTATTCAATGAAATTAGAATAAGGTTTTAATTTTATAAAAACTTGAATAATTGAACATATTAAACAAACGAACATAGCTTAAATTCTGGACAAAATTTGGCATGACCTTTGCGTATTTTTAGACACTCCACATTTTTTTAAGGCAGAAACAAACATAGCAGCAACATTAACTCTCAGCAAACCATACAAATTATTATCAGACAGACAAGTATGCATATAGTAAATGTATATATATATGATCAATGAACAAAAACATCCACCCCATTTCAACCCCATCATCACATTTCAACCACACTATGCAAATATATTCTCAATGATTGCAGAATACAAGTAGAATTTAGTATAACGTCTATTTGTGACAATATTATATATATATATATATGTACATATATATATATATACATTTATATTAGTATTTGTTTCTAAAATTATAATCAGAAATGCAAGTGATTTACCGTGGGTTCTGATCAGGCAAACCGGTGGCAGAGGTTGACAGCAGCAGATAGTGCGACAAGTCGACAATCCGACTGTGTGTAGTGAATACAATGAAATTAGAATACAAGGTTTTAATTTGAAAAATATATGAATAATTGAACAAATTAACAAACAGATATATTTTGAATAAACCATGTTATTGAAACATTTTTAAAAAACTAACCTAATGATGAATAAGGATGATCAAGTCACAAATGGGAAGGAAGAGGGATTGTTCAACCGTAGAAACACCTATTCAATAAAATTAAAATAAGGTTAAATTCTGGAAAAAATTTGGCATGACCTTTGCGTATTTTTATAACTCCACATTTTTTTAAGGCAGAAACAAACATAGTACCAACATCAGAAAGACTACTACGAAAACCATTTCATTTTCCCCTGCATAAACAAACATTTAAGAGAACTGTAGAGAATTGTTTTCATTACTTTTTCCCCTGCATAAACATACGTCATACGACTCTCTCTCCCTCCCTCGCAATAACAACAACAATAATAATCATAATGTGACAGCAAATATAATATCTCAACCGACACTAAATCCCAACTCTCTGATATCAATCCCTAGGAAAACTAATCACAAAGCTGTTTCATTTATGAACAAAACCAGCTACCCAAATCAAACTCGATTTCGTTTGTTCTTTCTTACTTTCTTTCATCTCGATCAGTACTCAATTCATCAATCTGTTTCTCCACCACCATAACTTATCCTAAAACAAGTACAGTGTCAGATCATTATTTGATCACTGAAGTAAGTTAGCTAGACAGATAATGCAAGAAACCATATCAAATTCAACAGCCTCCTTACTCACAGACGAATCCCCACTTCCACTTCCTCCACTTACCATTTCTCGTTCACCACAGAGCTTATCCATGTCAATCTACAAAACCACCATCGCAAACCAATCTACAAAACCACCATCGCAACTTCTACTCCACGGTTTATCACTCTCAGTAGACCCACTCGATCATATACACAACATACAATAAAAAAAACGAAGTTAGTATTAGGGTTACCTTGGGGCACCACTGTGGTGCGCTGATGAGGTCGAGACGGTTCAGGCGAGGGGGCCGGTGGTGAGGCGGCCGAGAATGGCGACGCGGGCAGAGGACCAGAGGAGGACGGCACAACACAGTCGACGGCGGAGGAGGACGGGCACAAGCTCGACGGCGCCGGAGGAGGAGGAGGACGGGCACAAGCTCGCGGCGGGGAGACGGGGGGGGGTGGGGGAGGCGGGTGGAATAAAATCGTCGAGAATCGCAGGGGAAACAGAGAGCGGGGAGGGGGGAGAGAGAAGAAAGAAAGAAGAAAGAAAGGTCGGGTTTTTATTAAACGACTTTTAAACGACGGTTAATCAGAAGAAACCGTCGTTAAAGACCTATGTGACTGGACCAATAAACGACGGTTTTGTAAAAAACCGTGGTTTATAATTCTTTCGGTAAATCTTTTAAACGAACGGTTGCAAGCGAACCGTGGTTTATAAACACTTTATACGACGGTTAGTGCTGAACCGTCGTTTTATCTTCAAGGTGGACGAACTAATATGACGGTTATATGGAGAACCGTCATTTATGCAATGAGGCGTGCACTATATATGACGGTTTGCTTAATAACCGTGGTTTAAAAGATTTAAACGACGGTTAAAGATTAACCGTGGTTTAAAGTGCGTCATTTAAAATCTTTTTTCTACTAGTGCCGTCATCTGAAAGCTAAAAAACATCGAAAATATTTTTAGGGTTTATAGTGGTGACCCTAAACCCACTACCACAAACCCTAAAAACCTGTCGAGTTAGTTGTTAAAATATAAAGTACATAACAAATTCCAAATAGATTACCCTACCCACAAACACCCTACCTCCCAAACCCTAAAAACCTGTCGAGTCTGTAACGACGATATAAAATGTAAAACCACCCCAAAAAGATTACCCTTCCCCCAACGCCCTAAATATTTATACTTTTTTAAATAAAAAAACTAATGACATCGCTATTATATTATAGTTTTTGAATCTTATAATATTTGGTGTTGATACATATATGTAAAAAAACGGAGTAGCAATTCAAAATACACCAATCAACTGATTAAAATTAAGAAATTTCTAATATAAAAAATACCAAGCTACTATTTATATTATTTCGGAAATTAAAAAAAAGTGATGTATAATATTTTTTTAAAATAATGCACGTTAATTTTTTTACCTTCATGTTATTAGTTATCGTGTAGTGCATATATAAAAATCAAATGTTAACAAATATGTAAAGTAGACTCCAACAATTCAGTTTATGTATAATGTTGGAAATGTTATGTATAATCATGGCGTGGAAACGTTTATAATAATTGAATCGTAGAAACGTGGAAACGTTTATATAAATGCGTGGAAACGTTTATATAAATGCGTGGAAACGTTTATATAAAAACGTGGAAATGTTTATATAAACTCGTGGATATGTTTATGCATAACGATGGAAACGTTATACTTGATTGTGGCGTGGAAATGTGTCTTAGAAACGTTATATTTGATTGTGCCATGGAATATATTATTGTGTAAACGTATATATGTAATCATGACGTGTAAACGTTTACATATAAATTGTTGAAACATATTGTGGCATGAAAACATTCATATATAATTACTGAAATGTGTATATGTAATCATGTCATGGAAACGTTATATAATCATAAAATTGTAGAAACAAGGAAACATTTAAATAAAAACGTGGAAACGTATATATAACAACGTAAAAATGTTTAAATAAGAAGGTGGAAACGTTTAAATAAAAAGGAAGAAACGTTATCTGAACTCGTGTACTCCTTTATATATAACGATGGAAACATTATATATAATTGTGTCATGGAAACATCACATCTAATTATAAAAGTGTTTATATATAATCTTGCGGTGGAAACATTTATATGTAACTGTGGCGTGGAAACGTTATAAATAATCATGGAATTGTAGAAACGTGGAAACGTTTATCTGAATTTGTGGACACCTTTATGTAAAAAGTTGGAAACGTTATTTATAATTGTGTTGTGGAAACCCTACATCATGCCCTAGAAATTGAAACGTTATAAAGGTATTTAAATGAATCACAAAAAGGTACCCTAAACCTTAGGAACGGTTAAATCGTCCAAAGTACTTTGTAAATCAAATTTCAAGATGTAAAATTATTTTAATAATAGTACTTAATTTATATCTTTTAGTAATTGTATTTCTCATATTATAGTAGTTATTATTATTTTTAGTGATATTATTTTGTTATTGTTTTACTATATTGTTTACATCTCAAATTATAGAAATGTTGCATATATATATATACACACACATAGAGAGACCGACTTTCGACTTTTGTGAATGATCATATCTACAACCTAATTTTATTAAAATAGTTATGGTTAATTAGTACCTAGAGTACATACTTCAATTTCACTCTTATTATATAATTAAGTTATAAGATTTAAACTTATATGTTATTATTTTAATGGAAAAATTTATTAATATCTAGTTAAAGTCACTAAATTGTCAAATTATCATTACCCTTTGAATATAATAGTTTTAAAATCCAATTATATTGGTTAAAGCGAGTGAAAAAAGAGTATAAAGGTCTCATAAAAAGAAAATACTACGTAACAATTCAACTAATTTTTAGAAAAAGATTATATAAATGATATCGTACCACTAATAAGTATTTATATATAAAAAACAGGTGATAGTAAAGAAGAAAAGAAAAATAATAATCTTAGGTGAGTGTGAATTTAAGTATATGACATTGATTAGGAGTACAAATAATAATATTGTGATCTCAAAATATGATGTGGTTATATGTTAATCTTTATTTCATATGGGATGTTTCATAATTGGATAACTGGGAGTTTAATTAATTTTCAATATCTATTTTTTAATATATCTACTTGTCCTTTTATTATAATTAATTATTGAGTTAACATTTAATATTTTCAAAATATGTCCATACTTACCAAATCTAGTACTCCTACTACCAGCCCAGATTTAAAAAATAATTCTTCAATCCAGCAAGTCAGCAACCCCATTCCTTCGATGTGCTTTAAGTATTGTGATCTGAAAAAAATGATATTTAATCCTATAACTAACATCCCATCCGTCACAAACGGAAAATACATATCCGTCATAAAACTCGCTCCGATGTACTACTATCGTCTGGGATTTGGGGACGGATATTTTTTTTTCGTTGTGGACGGACAAAATCTTCACCGTCGATTAAGTCTAATCTCAACCTATCATAATTAGTATTTCATTTTTTATTATATTTTTTTCTAACTCATCATAATGTGCAGGCACGGGACAGGATGAGATATATGGATTCAATATTTTTATATTAGATAACAGGTTTTAAAAATGTACTTAGTTTATGGTTTATTACAAGACTTTTTTTATCTTTTTTTCACTTTTTAATTAACAAATATTGTTTTGTGTTGTATTATTGTTTATAATTATGATTAATTAACTAATAAGTTGGAAATGTACTCCACCATTCTCCTCCATTCATTTTCTCCCGTAACACCATAACACTCCATCTTTTATTTATTTCACCACTCCACCGCACTCACTCACGTACTCAGCAGAAGCAGTATTTTAAAAAGAGAGAAAAGAGGCAGCAGAAGTGAGAGCGAGTGCAGACCCGTTCTTCTCAAGCAGTTTCAGATATAATGATTATTTCTATCGTTACTCTATTTTTATTTCTGTCAATGTCTGAGTAAACTTATATTTGTGCTTAGGATGGGTGTTTAACCCCAAATAACTCAGACTTATTTATAATACCGAGTTTGCTTATACATATTTGTTTTGTCTCTCTAAATTATTAAATGCTTAAGAACTGATCATTTTTACGCATTTACGGTTTCTCTTATTTCAATGATTTTGTAAATCTGAGAATAGACCACAAAGAGAGACAAACGTTAGATATTATCTCTTTGATTAGTAGATAAAATCCATCGCTGTTATTAAAAGAATTCTTGCTTAATGCTAATTAATGATTTTAGACTTTTTTTTATTGTAAAAAGTCTATTGAATTAATTAAGAGTTGTCCTTATCTATGATTTAGGAAGACCACAAGATAAATTCTTAAACAGACAAATAAGAGCAAGTTAGGATTATAATTAATGTCTGGAGTATATTTGGGCGATTTCACCTTCCTTAGCATATTTTCCATCCATTTGATACACAACTGTTTTATTTAAGCTTTTAATTGTTTTTATCTGTCCAACCCAAAAACACCAAGATTGTCACTGGCTAAACCCCTTTTTATTTACTGTTTGTTAAATACCGGAACTAGGAAAATTGAGCAATTTCCCTGAGGATACGACACTTGTTGTACTACTCTGACTAGGTACACTTGCCTAATAGTTTGCTATAAATCTATATATATTAATGTGTAGATTTTACTCAACATCCTCAGGAGCGATGAGGATTTGGAGATACCCCGAATATCCATCCAAAAATCAGTAATAGTCTTGCCCCGCCAACCTCTCGAGCATTTGATCAATGAATGGGAGAGGGAAATGGTCTTTTCTGGTGGCGGTGTTCAGCTTCCGGTAGTCGATGCAGACTCTCCAACCATTGGTAGTCCTCTCAGACACCAGCTCACCTTTTTCGTTGGGGACGATGGTAACGCCTCCTTTCTTTGGGACCACTTGCACGGGGCTTACCCATTTGCTGTCGGAGATGTCATAGATAATCCCCGCATCTAAGAGTTTAAGAACTTCTTTCTTGACAACCTCCTTCATATTGGGATTTAATCTCCTTTGAGGTTGGACCAACGGCTTGTAGTCATCTTCCATGAATATCCGGTGGGTGCAGAAATTAGGGTTGATCCCTTTGATGTCAGCTATAGTCCACCCGATAGCCCGTTTATGGTTTCGAAGCACCCTCATCAGACTTTCCTCTTGTGCACCTGTCAAGGAAGAAGAAATAATAACAGGTAGAACACACGGATCAGCCAAATAAACATATTTGAGATGAGAGGGTAGAGGTTTCATCTCCACTTTGGGAGGCTTTTCAACCAAAGGCAACGACTTCTGAGCAGCTCGTTCCAATGGTTCTGGGTGGCAGATAGCGTGGTCTATAGCCAGAAAATCTGCTGTTCAACTCAGCCACCATTTCAATCATTTCTGGGTGGAATTCCTGTTCAAAACAAGCCTTAAACAAAGCTAATTCAAGGGCATCAGATTTAACAAGAGAGAGAGTGTGTGATCCTGCACAATTGAATCTATGACATCTATAGCAAAAACAGCCTCAGCCTGTGACGGTCTCTTCACTACTTTAGACATGTCAAATTCTAATTTTTCATCATGAAGTCGTAGAATTATTTTGCCTTTCTCCACATCTATAAGGGCCCTATCAGTTCTCATGAAAGGTCTACCCAAAACCAGTGGCACTCTCTGGTCCTCTTCCATATCTATCACAATGAAACCAGCTGGGAAAACAAATGTACCAACAGTTACTACCAAGTCTTCTACCTTGCCTTTAGGGATAACCAAAGATCGATCCGCTAATTGCAATTGCATGGGAGTGGGAGTGCATTTACCAATTCCAAGCTTATTAAAAGTGGAGAGAGGCATAAGATTTATACTAGCACCTAAATCACATAACCCGCTACCGCAGTCAATTCACCAATAAAGCAAGGAACGATAGGTAAACCGGGATCTCCAAGCTTTGGAGGTAGACTTCTTTGTAGAACCGCTAAAACTTCTTCGGTGAGGTGAACGATTTCCGCTTCCTCCAACGATCTCTTGTTTGCTATGATGTCCTTCGTGAACTTAGCATAGATCAGCATCTGTTTCAAAGCATCAGAAAAAGGAATGTTAATTGTTAATTTCTTGAAAATGCTTAGAAACTTCCCAAATTGTTCATCCAAATTTTTCTTTTTGAGTCTATTGGGAAAAGGAAGAGGGGGAAGATGTTTTGCAAGACTAGTAGAAGTAGAAGGTTCAGGAGACTCCTTCTCCTTGGAAACTTCCTTAGGTGGAGGTGGTGGTTCCTCAACAATATTCTCTTGCTCTTCTTCTTGAGCTTCATCTTCTTGGGACTCCATGTCCTCTTGTGAGCACGACGGATCAAGGAGTCTCCCACTCCTTAGTGTTACCGCTTTTGCTTGCTCTCTTGGATTGGGCTTGGCTTGACTTGGAAGAACACCCGGTTGTCTTTGAGCAAGCTGTTGGGAGATGCTTTCAAGTTGGGCTTCAACCCTTTTGTTAGTGGCGTCTTGGCTTGCTTTAAAATCATCTAAATCAGCCGCTTTAATGTGTACAGCCGAGACAAGATTTTTCATCATGTCTCTTAGCTCGGCATTGGCATCCGTGGATGGAGGAGGAGGTTGTTGATGTGGTTGGTGTTGTTGTTGTTGAAAACTCGGAGGTGCTCCTTGTGGTCGGTAACCCATTTATGGGTTGGACATTTGAGACGACCCTTGTGACTGGTAGCCCGTGGGATTGTTAGAAGCATTGCTTGATCCCCCTTGGGTTTGGTCATTATTTCTCCATGAGAAGTTTGGATGGTTCCTCCATGGGGCGTTCTGTTGGTTGTAGTTGTATCCGGGGCGGTTGCCTACAAAGTTTACATCCTCATGTGGATCGGCATAAACTCTGCCTTCGCAAAAGTGGGTCTCATGAGGACCCGCACAAATTGCACACCCATCTTGGATTGAAGTAGAGGTAGAGGGAGAGGGTGATGACGAAGAAGCTATAGACTTTGTTGTTTCCTTTTGGGCTATAGCCAGCTTCTCCACCATCTTAGTGAGTGGAGATAGTTGAGCGGAAAGGTGGTCGATGGGCTCAACATGTAAGAGACCAGCTGCTCTTGGTGCTCTCCCCTTTGGCTTAGACCATTGCCTTGTGTTACTAGTCATCACCTCTAGGAGTTCCATCCCCTCTTGAGGTGACTTAGTCATAAAGCTTCCTCCAGCTGAGGAGTTCACAAGTAATCTATTCGAGTCGTCGAGACCGTTGAAAAATGATAGGCATAGTGATTGGTCGTCCAAACCGTGGTGGGAACAATTCATCAACATGTCCTTGAATCTATCCCATGCATCGTATAACGTCTCTCCCGGCTCTTGGCAAAAGGTATTAATCTCTCCAATTAATTGCCTCGTTCTACTGGTGGGGTAATACTTGGCAAGAAATTTTTGAGCCATTTGTGCCCAAGTAAGGATTGATTTTGACGGTAAGCTCCTATACCATCTTGATGCAGCGTCGGACAGTGAGTGAGGGAAGAGCTGCAGGCGTATCCTCTCACCAACGTTTCCAGTTCTACCAAATGAGTTGCAAAAGTCGAGGAATTAACTTAGGTGGTTGGGAGCTTCATCGGGGTTTGCTCCACTGAATTTTCCTAAGTCCCGGACAGCAGTGATGTAGTGAGTCTTGAATACCCATTGTCCGGCCTCTTGAGGCGTCAACTCCGGTAGGACTATGGCCGAAGGTCTCCCTTCGGTGTCCGGCTGGTTGTAGTCTTTGAGAGCCATTTGTTGTTGGTTTCCGTTATCTTCTAAACCCCCATGTTGGTCTAGATCAGCCATGATTGAATTTTTCACAGTTCGGATAGCTCTCAACAATGAGCGCTCGAGCTCGGGTCTCGGACTAACAAGTGGAGATCCTTTGGCTCGAGTGTTTGGCATACACCGAGAAAACAGAAGGTACCTAAACCGCACCAGCACCAAATGCTCTTAAGTAAAAGGAAATGTAAAAATATAGACAACAACTACAAACACAAATACCACAAATAAAATAGATAAAAGTACTAAATGCACAAAAACTAAAGTACCAAACCAAGGGAAATTGAATAATCAATTTCCCCGACAACGGCGCCAAAAACTTGTTGAACAAATTACAAACATAGTAATTAAACCTAGCTAAAATGGGCAAGTGTACCCAATTCGTTGCAATAAAACAAGTGTCGTATCCACAAGGAAATTGGTTTCTAAATCCCAAGCTTCGGTATAATAGTTAAGTGCGAATAAGCAGTAAAAGTGGGGGTTTAGCCAGAGGCAAGCTTGGTTGTTTGTTAATTGAAGTGCAATAAAAACAGTAGAATGTTTGTGTATGGAATGGATGGGGATAGTACCCTAGGATAGTGGGAATCACCTAATTCACTCAAAGAACTTCAAGACCATAACTCATCATCTCAGTGCCTATTAGAGTTTAGCTCATGAATCCCCAAATCATGGGAAATCCAATTCTTACCTAAATAATCAAACTCCTTAATTAAATGAGGTTCAAGTCATCAAATAGCATTAAGCAAGTACTCTTAATCAATAGCTGAAATACCCTGAACTTAAATATAGCAATTAAAATAATCCTAATAGGTATTTAAGAGTCTGATAACCCCTAAGTAGTATTGGTAAGGAAAATAAATCCAAAAAGAAAGTAAGAAACGCTTAAAAGCGAAAAACGCTAAAAGAGTGTTAAATAACCATAGGAGGTATGAGACCTCGGTTAGCGTATTATATGGATCCTAAAGGCTTAATGAGTCCTAAATAATATATGGGACCAACTCCCGAAGAAAACGGATCCAAATAATGAATTAAAACGCGAATAGAGCTTTAGCGCACGTTTATCGAGAAAACCCGAAAATGTGACTTTAAGTGGTCAAACGAACCCGTAAAAATTATAAATCATTATGTAACAATAATTAAGCATTAAAGGAAGCTTAATAACCAATAAAATTAAAGAAACGAGAAAAATCTGGAAAACGGGCCCGGTTAGTGAACAGTAGCAAAACCGGGTAAAATAACGAGCGTTTTCTGTAAAAGACGAAAAACACTCCAACTAGTAATACATGTGGGGGCCGGTTTTTAATGGGTTAATTAACCCCTCTCTCTCACACACACACAACTAACAAATAAGTAAATCAAAAGGCAAAAAGTAAAAGTACAAAAAGTAGTAAAAGGGAGTCTCTCTCCTCACTCACTCATTTCCCTCATCTCTCTCCTATCCTTCTCCTTCCCCCACCGATTTCTCTTTCTTTCTCCCAAGGGGGCTGGCGATTTTGAGCTCCTCACTACAACAATGGCAGCTCTCTCTTCTTCTCCATGCTCTACCTCCATGTAAGCTCCAAATGTAAAAATAATTACATATTCCTACTCTCCTCATCATCCTCTACACTTCTCTCTTTTCAAAATACAAAAATGAGGAAGTTCATCTCCATGGATTTTCCCCATTCAAAGAGAAAATAGCATCAATGGGCAGCTTGGAGTCTCCTCTCTCCATTAAGATAAAAATCTACATGAAAAACTCATGTTTGCTTCATCTTCCTTCATAGCCGATTTTTGCCCTATGTAACACTCCATTTTCTCTCTCTCTTTTGAGCATAATTTCAACCTTGTAATGGTGGTGGAATCACCTTCTTGAACCAAGGGCTAAAACCCCTCTTAAAACACTCCAAAGGTATACCCTAGAATTAGTGTTTTAAGCATTTCAATGGATTAGTGTTAATCTATGAGTTAGTATTTTAATTGCACCTATTTTTGTGGTAATTGGGTGACGGGAATGGATTTTGGCAACTCCATTCCCCATATGGCCGATTTGTGCAAGAAAGATAGGAAGAGGAGAATTGGAAAGGAATGAATGAAATATAAGCTCAAGGTAAGAGCTCCTTCTTTATGCTAAGTTTTAATTCCTTAGATTAATGGGAATGGGTAAACCAATTTAAAGAACCCAAAATATTGTATTGGTATTGTAGTATTGGAATTTTGGGTATTTGTGAACTACTATGTGAATTGTAGGCCTTAGCGCCAAGTATATTGTATATGTGTATTAGTATTGGGGATTGAGGAAGTATTGATGGTTTGGTATTGTATTGATTGCTGGTAGGACCCTTGTATGGGTGTGGCTAGAATAGGCATGAATTTGGTGAGGATGAGTATGTGTGGCTAAGTAAGAAAAGTAGGTGAACTATGGCAAAATTTTGGTAGAAAATGTACATTTAAGGATGACTTGGTGAATGAGAGAACTAAGGTGTGTATTGGAGTTAGTAGAGAGGTTTAATGACCATGGCATGGTAGTTGTAGTATGAGGATATAAGAGTATAAAATATGTAGCATGAAGTGTTAAAATACATTGGAGAAACTAGGAGGAACTAGGTGTGTTTGGAGAGCTTAAAGTGTGTAGTAAACCACTTTGTAACAGATTTGGAGAGGAGCTAGATAAAGGGGTGGATTTAGTGGAAGATAATGTAATGAGGATACTAGTAATGGTATTGGTAGTAGGAGTATTGAATGGTAAAAGTTGGTTCAAAATCTGTAGCATAAGAGGAACAAAAACTGTTGTATGTGTTGAAAAAGAAGTGAGGAAATTGTGTAAGTTGATTGATGAATTTAGTAATGGAATTGGTGGATGAATTAAGGTATTTTAGGAAGCCTAAATGGTACTAAAACATGTGGGATTACATGTAGGAAGATTGGGGAAGAAATGGGTAAGAAAAGAGGTGAAAAACAAATTCTGTAGGTAGGTTCTGCAACCAACCGACCCAGAAGTTGGGTCGGTCGGTGGGTCGGTCAGAGCATAGACGATGGAACGTAAACTTTCTGGAATGGACCGACCCAGAGGTGTATGGGTCGGTCGGAACAGTCCTGGGTCAGTCGGGACAATTTCAGAGGACGGAAAACTTACTGGAATGGACCGACCCAAGGGGTTGGGTCGGTCGGCCCTAAATTACAAAAAAAAAACAATAATAATGTAATAATCATATGTATGTATATGTATATAGATATGTACATATATATGGGACTTTGGTAATACACCATTAATGTAACCTTAATGGTAAGAAAGTAAGTAAATGAGTAAAGAAACAAGTATGAGGATTAATTAAGAAAGTTGAGAGTATAAGAACATTAAGTTAAACCGAAGTAATGGGATAACGGGGTAAGTACGGGAGTAGTAGTTATGAATGTATTGTAGTGCTTAGTATTAATGGAACCATTTGGCATGTAGCCGGAGGTTCGAGAATAAGACTCGAGGAACGAGTGTGAACTAAGGAGCAGGGGAGCACCCGATAAAGTAAATCAACGGTGAAAGGTATGATTTCCTCATGCTCTGTGTCCTAACCTGGTTACCCCGATTTGTGTGCTTATGTGATCACTCAAATAAGATAATTGCACGAATCGGACTTTTATTGCACTTAAATGTGTTTGAACTATATTGTTCTGGTTGTATCCTCTTAAACATCTAGTTTGTATAATTCATGAAATATATGAATGAGGATGAAGAGTATGCGTAAATGTTGTGTACTTGAGTAGTGCATTGATGTATGGTATGGAAGTAACGACTTCTACTAATTCCTAACCATCTAACTCCTAACTTGAGTAATGAGTAAAATGGAATGAGTAGAAGTCCGATATAGTTTCGGCCACGCGTGAGGATAAGGAAACACAAGAGGTTGGATCCGAATCCTGGCTGTAATCTTTTCCATGGACCAAATCCCTTGAATGGGTAGCATCATGGATTAGTGGGCCACCCTAAAGTCCGGTGGTGAGATGTAGTAATCCCTGCCCGGAGGTCATACCGACTTGACTTGAGTAAAGTAAGTAAGAAATAAAGTATTGTATGTGTATTGGTCTTGACTAGCGTAAGTCTTGACCTTGAGTAAAGGAGTATTATACACCCGATTAACCCGGGTGTGTAAAGAAGCTAACAAGCCTTATGTATGAATTGGAGAAGAGTATCTCCATATTGCGTATTGAGTATGGAGTGAGTATGTATTGTGTATGTATCGTGAATGTGTATTTCAGAAGAAGGTAAGTAAGTATTGTTGGACTTGTATAATCTCCTTGTATGTAATGAAGTGTATATATGTATTCCTTGCGTAAAGTATTGTAGTATTGTGTATGAGAACATGTATGCATGTATGTTTGAATAAAATGAATTGCATGTATTCGACCAAGTGGTCGGCGTACCCTCGCTAGTACGCGGGGTATGCGGAAGTCATATTCAGCGTAAGCTGAGACCCTAGGGGCAACGTTTTTAGTGTGCAGGTACCCGAAGCGGACATGAACACGGTAAGAGATCAGCAACTACGTTTGGATAGCTAGGAGGGGAATGTAGTTAGTAGAGAATCGTAAAAGGCTTGGAGCCTTGTATGTAGTTGTGAGCATTGGGTAGATGTAGACTCTTGATGAGTATGTATAAAATTGAAAGAGGTATTGTACTGGTATAGGATCTTAGTAATACTCGGTGTATCATATTGTATTGAACTTATGGAGTATTGTAATGAATGGGAAGTTCTAGTATTTGATTTGGTAATTGGAGTATGTATTGTAAGAGTGTAGTACTCGGATATTCCGGTCCATCAGACCGATGTTGTATGTAGTAGTAGTAGTAGTAGTAGTAGCCTTGTTAGTCACGTGGGTGGCTAACGGCATTGTATCACCCACCGTTGAGTATGTAAGTATCCGCTGCGTGAGCCTGGATTGTATAAGGAGATTGGACGGTAAAGACAGTATTAGCGGTAGGGGTGTTACAATAGCCCTAAGCATTCACTTCCAAAATCAAGAAAGCAAAAGTTGGGTTTACTCCCTTCTTGGTCTAGTTCCAAACTCAAGCTCAAATATTGAATGAAACCACCATAAATGCAATAAGAGATCAATTTAGTGCATTAATTGATATTGAAGGGAATAAAACGAGAGTAATAAATGAGTTAGGTTTCTAGCATTCAATGAGCAAAATGGGTTCAAACCCTCATCCTAGGATACAAATGGAACTACTCAGCCATAGCTAAAAGAAAGAGCAAGGAGAAGGAAGAATTAGCCATTAGAGGAGCTCCCAAGCTTCAATGGAGGTAGAAATCTTCACTTTCTTCTTCCTCCTTTCTTCTCTTCTTTTCTCCTCTATTTTCGCCTCTCTTTCTCTTGTTTCAGGCTGGAGTCGTGTGTGTTGGATAATGAGGAAGGAAGCCCCAAAATGTAGCCTTTTAACAGAAGATTCTGGGCAAAAATTTTGTCCGACCGACCTTGCAAGGTCGGTCAGACTCTTTTAGATGGAAGCATGTGACAGGTTTTAAAGCTCGACCAACCTTGCAAGTCCGGTCGCAAGGTCAGTCGATTCCAGTGTGTTTGGGACGGCTTGGGCAGAGTCGGACTGACCTTGGCAAGGTCGGTCCCAAGGTCGGTTGGACCCAGAATGTCCTTCTTTTGTGCCGGAATTCTCCCGATGCTTCTCGTTGGCTTGGCATCCTTCCCGAGGTGCTCGAACATTGATGCATTCTCAGATTAAGCTCTCAAAATGTACTCAAATGAGTATTTACCTATTTGAATATGCCAAAAGTATAAGATCACTAATAAACACAAAAATACTCCATAAAGTGGTGAAATAAGTCATGCGCCAAATAAAATGACGGTGAATAAAGACCTTGAGAGAGCACTATTTCACCACTTATCAGGAAGCTCAAAGCTCACCAGCTAAATGTGAATGCCACATTTCCATTTGATCCTGGACCTGGGCTACTAGACGAAGTCCACCCGGAGTTCTCTCCACATCACACAATGAAGATAGGGAATCCTACATCGTTAAATTTGAAGAGAATTCTCCACCACATTTGATCCTCACATCAAGGATCAACAACCTCAATACTTTAACCTAAAGAAAGATCGGCGGAGTTTGCACTTCTACATTAACCTTTCCTTAAATCTAGGTCATCCTTCAATGATCTATGATGCCAGTCCTACCCACCCGTTGAAGCCAACTTTAATATTCATATTTGATCTTAGATGATTTCAAGGTGGTATAGCTAAAGAGGGATTTGAAGAAGACGAGGAGACACAACTGGCTTGAGAAAAGTTCTCCCGCCGAAGGGAGAGAATTATCGGATGATTACATTTTTTTTTACAAAATTCTATGTCACCATGTAGGGATGATGGCCATTTATTTTAGGAAAAGGAAAGAAATTTGAAAGAAAATGAAGGGGAATGATTTTTTTTTATTTTCTTAATGATTTGTTTGTATAGGAAAAAAGAAAATGAATCGTTGATTAATGGTGGCTAGTCTATGGTTAATGGTCATCGGTCGACGATCAACAAATACTAATTGTCAGTCAGCATCCACTGGTTACCAATATATGGTCATTGGTCATCCATCAATCATCATTCATCAATTAATTACCACCGGATGGAGGTCAAGTAGTACCGGAGAAAGGAAATTTCATTCCCTTATAGGAGATGCATACAGTCTATAGTGCGGCGTGCCGTACACGGTATGGTGTAGACTAAATGACTTGGCAGCCCTAGTCAGCTACTGACTGGACTACCTTTTTGTTATATTTACTTTAAATGATTGTAAATTTTAAACATAAGTCCAACATGAAAAACAATTACACCATCGTTCATCGAAATTCAAGCTTTTCAAAATAAGACCAATCATGAATATGTTTTGATAAGTTTAACATTTTAGATTAACTACATGTATATATCTGTATATATCAAGGAGATTTATTATTCACTTAAATACACCATATAACAATAATAATACACCACAAATCAATAATAATCCATTATCTATTTTGAAAACGGTAAGTAAAAAAAATGATTCACCATATAAGGCTTAAATACATCATACTGATAATAACACTACACAAACAATAATAACTTATTATCAAATGATTAATTTAGTGTATCATTGTAAACATATAAAAATAAAAAAAATGAAAGTTGTCAAAACATATCAATTACTAGTCTTGTTTTGAAGAACTTGAATTTAGGTGAATAATAATATCATTTTTTATTTTCCACTTATAGTATAAAAATTACAATCATTTAGGTGAATAATAATGAAAGCCGCACTATATTGTGTGCAGAACACATGGTCTAATTTGTGCAGGAGAAGTGGAATCAAATTAGTGAGTAATCTTGTCTTTTTTCCCTGTCTAAACAAACAACTTAAATCAGAATTATCCTGATTAAACGTTCAATGCTCTTTTAACCAGTTTTATTCATAATCATACGGCGACGACAAATTGGATTTTTTAGTGTCAGTGACAAAGGAAATCGATTCCCATAGACTGAAATATGATTATTTACAACTTTCAGCTCCTGGGTAAGAAAAGGAATAGAATTGTAGTGAATATTCACAAGCTTTTACAATTTGGCTCTAGTAGCTTATGGTAGTAGCAATAGAAATGCCATAGAGCTTTTCTTCCCTTCTACTGCTAGAGAATGAGGAACACTGCAGACGAGAATTCGCTCTTGAACAATTACGAATAATTACCAAAAAAATTTAAAAGTTTCCTTACATGACATTAATATAAACAGTTGACAAATTAAGATAATCCCCAATTTTGCATGATCTAGTATGATTATGTTAGTGTTAAATATGATATATACAAATGACAAATTAAGACACCTATCTAAAACAAGGTGTTGACAATAAGCTGAAATGGTAAGATATGGGATCTAGGGGAGACACAAAACGTAATCCAGCGAAAAATCAAGAATTGTACATTGAATCAAAATCACCATTTCAGTTTGCAGTTCAATCACAACTAAAATATTGAGGTTGACGCTGCGGCCGGCGAAAACCTCCTCCAATTTGTGCAGTGTAGCGTTGGAGTTGAGTTTCCTTCTGGTTGGAAGAGATAATCACATTCAGATTCATGTGCGCATAGAGAATGGGATACCGTTGGATATGTATGAATGATACGTCGAACGGAAGGTCCGCAGATAAGTTACCGTTGTTGGGTCATTTAGCAGGCCACTGGCCGAAATCATAAGCCAAAACAAACTTGTTTTTGAACACACGCTCCTAATGAGGGCTCTTAGTGAAATAGAGCCCGATTCAGGTAAAATGGGTTTAAACGGTCGGTAGGCAGAATTATGTGCAATAGTCTTTAGGATTATACGCACTACAAGCATTACGTACCCTATTCTTTTTTAACAGATCTTGTTCATAACTTCAAGGTTACTAACAAGGGAAGATAGGTCCTATTCTTTTATGGGCTGAAACATCTAGTTGATGTCAATTGTCAGCTGAAATTAGAAAAAGTATAGAGAAAAAACAGTTGATATGATAGTTGATGTATGCGACATATAGATAGAACAAACTAACTGATCAAATAAATTCGTCTGATAATCTAACAATGAGCTGAGAGTCACGTTTGAGATATTTTTCTCAAAACTTTTGTGGATTTCTATTGCAAAACCAAACCCACATCTTTTGGATGTGTTGAAGGCCGTCTCCCAATGTTGCTTTCTGTTTTAAAAGATTTGTGCCTCTGTTTTTACTTATGTGGTGTTAGATTATTAGTAGAATGAGTAATGCATTCCCCTGCCCATCTTGTTGACTATGGGTTGACTTATGCTTCTAATAAAATTTGACAGTGTAACTTAAACTTCTCCTCTTACACATAGCATCAAGATTTTATTTTTAGGGAAATTCACGATATACCCTGTTTTCTTTCGTAATTCACAATATACCCCTGTGATTTTCGTAATTCAACTTTAAACATACTTAAATGTTGTCCAAAATTGATGAAACTTTATATGGACGATGCTAAAGTGTTATATTTTGGTCCAATATCAAATTTAAAGTTTTTTAAGCTCACATGTGACCTGTGGGACCCAATGAACATGTGACTGCTCATTGGGTCCCACAAGTCACATGTGAGCTTAAAAAACTTCAAATTTGATATTGGACCAAAATATAACACTTTAGCGTCGTCCATGTAAAGTTTCATCAATTTTGGACAACATTTAAGCATGTTTAAAGTTGAATTACTAAAACCACAAGGGTATATTGTGAATTACGAAAGAAAATAGGGGTATCTTGTGAATTTTCCCTTATTTTTATTTAACACTAATTTTTGTGTGCTACTTATTAGTGAAATACCCCAACCCTTGATATGTTTTTTAATGTTAAACTATGGTATATTAAGGCTAAAAAGTGCCTTAGAAACATTAGTGAACAATTTAAACCAAAGAAAACACAAGAAAACACCATAAAGTCAATTTAAGCAAATACTTGCTCTAGACTTGGTGTAACCGTGTTTAAGACCTAAAGGTCATTCCTAGACCCTATTAACATGCTAATGGACATGTTAAACCAATTACCAAAGAAAACCAAGCTCAAAAACAAGTTTAAACACAAATTATGCTTTAAGGAGTCTTAAAGCACGTTTTTGACAAATTGTCTTGGAAATGGGTTTTGAGTGGCTAAATGCTCATGATTACACCTTAATAAACATGTGTACTACTTAGTATCACATTAGGAAACCTAATCCAAGGAGAAATAAAAAATTTCACAAATTTGTGCACTAATTATGAATAGTACTCAAATAGTGCCCAATTTAAGTCCTTAACCTCCTTTAAGTGGTCAATGGTCAAACTAGTACCTAAATAACATAAGGGGGCCGGTTTTTATAAGGTGACTCATCACCTAACTCATTCAGAAAGTTTAAAAAGAAAGGAAAGAGGGAGGAAGTTCACTATTTAGGCTACTTTTACATAAGTAACAAAATATTTTATTTTGCTTTCCTCTCTCCTCATTTCCTTCCTTCCCAACTGGCCACCACCTTCATTCTCCTTCCTTCTCTTGAAATACCCCAAACCCTGATATATTGTTTAAATACTAAACTATGGTATGTAAAGGCTAAAAAGTGCCTTAGAAACATCAGTGAACAATTTAAACCGTAGTAAAATGCAATAAAGCACAAAGATACAGTTTGAGCAAAAACATGCTCTAAGCTAGGAGTGAACTTGGTTAGGACCCAAAGAGCCTACCAAGACTTAATAATATTCAATTATGATTTAATAAGGCTAATTAAGTCCTTAGGAAACTTTGGTAGACAGTTAAACCAAACAAAACACAAGAAAATACCTTAAAGTCAATAAGAGCAAAAATGTGCTCTAAGCTTGGGATAAATTTGTATAAGACCTAATGGTCATACCTATACCTTATAAATAAGTTAATGAACATATTAAATCAATTACCAAAGAAAACCAAGCTTGAAAACAAGTTAAAACACAAAAAGTGCTTTAAGGAGTCTTAAAGCACGTTTTTGAAAAATTGTCTTGTAAATGAGTTTTGAATGGATAAATGTCCATCATTACTCTTTAATTAACATGTGTACTATATAGTATCACATTTAGAGGTCTATATCAATGGGAAATCAAAAATTTCACATCTATGTGCCTTGTTTTAGTGAATAGTAACTATTATAAGCTAGTTTGTAACATATGATATTATAAGTTATGTTAATGGTCAACAAAGACCAAAACACCCTTATTATGATTATGGGGGCCGGTTTTGTAGGGTGAGTCATCACCATTCATAAATCAATTAAAGGAAAGGAAAGTGAGTAAAGTAAAGTACTATTTGCTTTATATGTAAAATATCTTAACAAAGTGAACACTCTCACCTCATTCTCTTCTTTCCTTCCATTTCCCACGGTTTGACATCTCCTTCCTCCTCTCTCCATCGGTTTGCTACAGCCATATACCATTCTCAATCTTCCTTCACTTGTAACTTATGATTCCATGTTCCAAAATCGATTTCAAGACTACCTTTGTCTTAGTTAGACCAAGCTCTTCACTTCTATCTTTTCAAATCTTCAAGAACTCAATTTTGGTGCCATGGAGATTCACCATTGAAGGAGCTTGAGCTCACCTTTTCACATATTATTGTTCTCCTTTGCTTCAAGGTAAGGAAACTCAAAGAAAAATGATGTTTCCTTCATGTTTTGTGTTGTCCGAAAATTCACCTCACAATGGTGTCTTTACCTTGCTTGTTTTAGCTTCATTTGAACCTTCCAAGGGCTAGGAGGAGTCCTCTCTTGATACTTATTCAAGCTCTCTTTCCATTCCAAGGTAAAACAATCATTTTAATACCTTAAGATAATATATGTAACTAGGGTTTACAATGAAATGAAGCTTAAAGCTTGTTATACTCATATTATTTGTAAAGTTTAGAAGTTTACAAGCAACTAAAAGCCTTGCCAATTTAGTCAAGGAAACAAGAAAGAAGTTTGTGAGGAAAAAGAGGTAAACAAACTATCTCAATGTAGTTTAAATGCCTTAGGAAAATGAGCTTGATATGCTTAATAAAATGCCTAAGGAGCCAATGGTAAATGAGCTAGTGAAATGCTCTCAAGGAGTTTATTAAGGGCATATGTATTCTTGGGTGTATTTGCAGGTCGAAGGCAATATATATGTGGAAATTCAGTGTTTATGGTTTATGCAATTTAGGGGCCTAAGAGCCATGTTATTTAAGGGCCTAAGTGCCAAGCAATTTAAGTTTATGCACTATATTGTGATGTAGTGTAAAATTTGGTGAATGTTGTGTGTGAGAATACTCTTGGTGGTTTTAGTGTGTTCTTGAATGGAATAAGGTAAAAACCTAAGTGTTGGATGTGAGAATATACAAGAGAAGCTATGGCAAAATTTAGTTGATGAACAAAGGAGTTCATGTGTTGTAATGAGATTTTTGACCTAGAAGGTGCTAGGAATGGTTAAGTGTGAAGATGGTGAATTAAGGTGTTCTTAAGTGTTAAGATGCCTTGGGCATAATCTTGGAGGATTTAGAAATCAAATGAGTGTTTATACACACCAAAGTTATGATATGTGGAAGTATTAAGTCTTGTTAAAGTTTAGGTAAACAAAGGAAAAGTAATGCCTTGAGAAGGTCTAAGTGTAAACTTGTGGATATAGAAGGAGTTGTGTAATGAAGGTGTTTGTGAGGAATGATGTTTGGAGAAGATTTGACAAGTTTTAGGCAAGTTCTGTGGCGGACCGACCCGGGGACCGACCCTTGGCTGGGTCGGTCGGCCTCTGTTAAACCAGCCGGATGAGTTTCTGGACTGGACCGACCCAGTTGGTTGGGTCGGTCGGTGGGTCGGTCGGGCTAAAAACAAAGGGCAAATAAGGTTCTGGAATGGACCGACCCAGAGGACTATGGGTCGGTCGGAATAGTGTTGGGTCGGTCGGGTGAATTTTGAAAGACGGAAAAGTTTCTGGAGTGGACCGACCCAAGGGGTTGGGTCGGTCGGTGGGTAGGTCGGACCTTAAAAAAAATTAATTTTAAGAATGTTAAGTGGTATTAGTGGTATGCCATTAAGAGAGTATTGATGGTTAGAAAGATAAATATATATGGACTTGAGAGATTAAGTTAAGTAAGATGATTTAAATGTTAAGGTTATAAAATGATATAATGATGGGGATTGATTAGTAATGATGTTATAAGGTTGTTTAAGACATGTTAGGTGAGTTATAATGACAATTTAGTGGGGGAAAAGTTGTATTAAAATGTAAAGGTAAAATAAGTTAAATGTGAAGTTATTTAACTAAGTTAACGGGGGTAAGTTATAAGCATTAGACTTTAAACAATCATGTTACCCGATGTTAATAAAAGTACATGTAATATTATCAGTTGTTCGAGAATTGTTCGAGGAACGTAAGTGGACATGATAAAGTGGACTCCGGTGACAGGTATGGTTTTCTTGCAACCTGTGTCCTACCGGACACCGGCTTGTATGCCAATGTGTTTTTGTGTGTTTGCCACGTTATAAGATAAATCATGAAACGAGTTTACAGTCGTTACTGTAGTTGTATGTTTACGTGCCGATACCGGTAACCTCGAATGCGCTTGAAGGGCTAGTTAACCACTATTAGGTAAACGTAAGAGAACGGTATCCGGTGATAACGTTTCCGACCTAAGGAACGTTCTAACCACGGCTATGCGTGAGTTAGTTATGTGATGTTGTGTGTGAATGTATGACTCTCCCTTCCCTTGTGTGTGTGTCTAACAAGACTTAACCCAATGTTGTGATTGTTTAATTAAGTTCAATGTTGAACTTCTAACAAGTGCTAACGGGGGAAGTGAGGAGTCCGGTCTGTTCCGGCCATGCGTGTGAGTATGGGGGTCGTTGTCATATCAGGTTCGATCCTCTCTGTATGTTATGGTTGTTTTTCAATTTGGTTTCCAACCTCCCTTTAGCTTAACCAAGGCTATTTACTGACTCAGTCGGGCCACAGGGGCATACTATGTTATGTTTGTTCGGTGTGCTTGGATCACTATATCCGAGACACCTTATGTTAAGTTATCCGTTCATTTAACGAGACGGTAACGAGTTATGTAATGAGCTTATCATGAGACTGGCAACATTCTCTAGGCTACAAGTGAACTGACTATGTTTAGGCCGGTTCATAAGGGGAACCGTACCCGTTGTGTTATGTAGTGTTGTTATGATGCAATATCTATTGCGATGTTATTATGTGCACGTTGAAACGTGAAAAGTGTTGTTATGTGTTGTTATATGATGAATGTTATATGTTGTAAAATGTGGAGTATGTGGATCATGGAAATGAATCCCAGTTGTGATAAGAGGCGTTTAAGGATAACCCGATTAATGGGTAGTTGTCGTCTATTAAGGAAGTAGCTTCATTAGAGGAGAAACACTCTATGGGTAATGAATACCATGAGGACTTATCAAGTGTGGAATGTTTTCTGTTTGTTGAGCCATGGAGGCGGAATGATTCGGTGTGTGTTTTAAGTTAATGCATGATTTAAATGTAATCAATCGCATGCTAAGAGACAATTAGTTGTGCGTGGCCCGGTAGCATGCGGGTTGCGGGATTACCATACCAGCAAAGGTGCTGAGCCCCTTGGGGGCCACCATTCTCTTCTTTTCCTATTTCAGGTACAGAGAGCTGGAAGCCGTGTCGAGAGTAGGACGGGGTAGGCGTTTGTACAGGGTAATCATTTAAACATATGTAATGTAGGTGGTGTAGCAAGCAGACCGAGATTGTTATCGGCATTAGTTTGTGAATACTCGGTACAGTTGGGAGGTGTACGTTGTTTCTATGTTAATGGAAGGGTCAGTAAGGTGTAGTCGCTCGGGAATCTAGTCCATCAGACCGGTACAATGTTTATGTAATAGCCTTGTTAGCCACGTGGGTGGTTAACGGCGTGTAACACCAACGAGTTAAGTAATGTGATGAAGTATATTTTCCGCTGCAGATTGTTGTTATGTGTTTGTTGTTGGATGGGGTGTTACATCTCTGCTCCAAACCGTGAGAGCGTCAGCCTCCATGGTTTCCCACCTTGTTTTGCATGCTAAATCCAACTCCATACTCCAAATCAAAATCTAAGACCACATTTGTGCTAGTTAGACCAAGCCCTTCATTTCCCTCTTTTCAAAACTTCAAGAACTCAAGCTTGAATCCATGGTGAATCTCCATTGAAGGGGGGAAATCTCAGCTTCTTACGCCTTGTTGTTCTCCTTTGCTTCAAGGTAAGAAAACCCAAAGAAAAATCAAATGTCCTCTCATTTTGAACATGGCAAAAAATCACCATTAGTGATGCCTTGTCTAGTTCATTTTAGTAGCTTGATTCAATCTTCAAAGGACTAGGAGGAGTCCTACCTTGTTTCTAAATCAAGCTCTCTTTCAAATTCCAAGGTAAACATCAATTCAAGTGTTTTAAAACACTTCTTGTAATCTAGGGTTGTTCACGAGTTTAAGTATAATACTTAATGCTCATTACCCTTATATGTATTTTGGTTAGAAGGTTGACAAGGGAACCAAGGTCCTTGCCGATTTTCAGTCAAGGAAAATAAAAGAAAACAAGTGAGAAAGTCTTGAAGAGGAAAAAGGTAAACGACCTGTCCTAATGTAGTTTAGTACCTTAGGAAATTGAGCTTGAATTGCCTTATAAACAATTTAAAGAGCCCAAGGGAAATGAGTTAGTAAAATAACCACAAGGTGGATTATAAGGGCATATGCGATTGTTGTGTGTATTTGCAGGTTGAAAGCATTTAATATGTGGAAATTCAGTGTTTAAGGTTTATGTTATTTGAGGGCCTAAGATCCATGTCATTTAAGGGCCTAAGTGCCAAGCAATTTAAGTTTATGCACTATATTGTGATGTAGTGTAGTTTGGGTGTAGTTTGTGTGTAAAGAACATTCATAGAGGATTTGAATGTCTTTGATTGTTTAAGGTTGAAAAACTAAGTGTTTGGGTGTAAGAGTATACTAGAGAAGCTATGAAAAAATTTTGTTGAGAAACTAAGAGTTTTAAGTGCTTTGATGAAGTATGGTGACCTAGGTTGTGCTAGGGATTGTTAAGGGTTTAATTGGTGAAGGTAAGTGAGTTAAGGTGTTTCTGAGTGCTAGGATGGCCTAGGAGTTGTGTTGGAGGATTTAGAGATCAAATGGGTGTTTTAGACACACCAAAGTCTTGGTATGATAAGTATTAACACTTGTGCAAAGTTGGTAGTAAAGGAGATGGTATGTCTTGTAAAGACTAAGGAGGAACTAGAGATGGTGATATTGAGAATTATGAGTAAAGGGATAAATATGCATAATGATGCTTAGGAGTGGTTAAAATGGTTGAGAGGAAACACATTGGTTGGTTGTGGTGTTAGGCAAAGTTTACATGTGGGAAGTGTAGGAAGTTAAGTTCAAGTGTTAAGAAATTTAGTAAGAATTTGAGTAAGTGTTTGAAGAATTTAGAGGTGAGTTAATCAATGAGTTTGGTGGATGATTATAGGAGTTTTAAGAATGCTTTAAGGTGTTTAAACATGTTAGAAAACATGTGGGATGGTTAGGAAAGGATTGGGTGAGAATTAAGGTAACTTTGGAGCTCAAATGGAGTAGTTAAAATGGGTTCTGGGTTTGACCTACCTTAGGACCGACCTTGGCAAGGTCGGTCGGGCTAAAATTACCCATCCAGGAAGCTTTCTGACTTTGACCTACCATAGGACCGACCTTGGCAAGGTCGGTCGGGCTACAATTTTCACCCGGTGATGTCTTCTGACTTGGACCGACCTTATGATCGACCTTGCAAAGGTCGGTCGAGTTGAAATTTTCAAACGGGGATGTGCACTGACTTCGACCGACCTTGGGACCTACCTTGCAAGGTCGGTCGGCCCTTATAAAAAAACAAAAAAGAAAGAGTGCATTAGTAGTCCACCAATAAGAGGGTAATGATGATTAGAAAGATAAGCATATAAGGACTTAAGAGATTAAGTTAAGTAAGATGATTTAAATTAGGGTTGTCCATTAGGTTTGGTTAAACCCAAAAACCGAAATTAATTTGGCTATTTTAAACCGAAATTTTTAACCGATTTTGTAATTCGGTTTTTCGTTTATAACCGAAATTTTTTTCGGTTCGGTTTTCAGTTATATATGTGAAAATTTCGGTTAACCGAAAACCGAAATATAAAACACATATATACTTACTAGTTACTTCTTGAGGTGATCCGGTCCGACTCCTCAACCCTTCCCTCACTTAGTCGATTCCAATTTTTGTAAACTCTCACAGACAGACACGCTAGTACAACTACTAACCCTAAAACTCTTCTCCCAATTCCCTGACTCGTCGTCTTCAACTGACTTCTGCCCTGGAGACTGGAGTAGTCTTGACTCTCGCTGTAACAAGCAAGGAAGGAACGCCAGTCGCCATTTTGTTTTTATCGCCGGTGTCGCTCATCTTCCTCTTCAGATCCTGATTCCCGGCTGTCTGCGCCTCTGAAGGAACTCCAGTCCAGAGCCGGTAATACTCGAACTCCCTTCAGTTATCTCTGTTCTATTTGATTTATTCTGTTGCACCATGACATGAGAAGCACTACACCGGTAGTTGAACCGCTCAAATTTCTGCTCCTCTGTAACTAGGAACTCCTGTGGAAATCCTGTGTAACAAGGAACTACACCATGATTTATTCCGCGCCTCTGTAACAACTAACAAGGAACTCCTGTGGAACCGCTCAAATTTCTAGCTAGCACTGCACAACAGATTAACGGCGGGACTGGAATTTCAGAACCAGTAAGACTCGAACTTATCTTCTCTTATCTTTGTTCATATGATTTCTTTTTTTACTTCGGTAATTGGATTTGTTGCACCGCATTCATTCTTGTTCTAGTCAAGGTATTAGCTTAATGATGGTCATGAAAAAGGCAAATGGCATATCTAACTTGTTAGTTGAGCATTTCTGTTTTTAGGGTCAAAATCAAGCTGTGGAGAAATAAAGATAGAAAAGTGAGTGGCTGGAGTTGGGGAGTCTAGTTGATTCAGGGGAAAGTTCTGAGATGTTCTAGTTTGATGTTCTGTTTTATTTGATTTCTATTTGATCTCTCTGTAATGATTTCTGGTGGTGTATTGAGGAATTGTTGCTTCATATGGTGAACTCTCCTATTAACATGTTTGAGATGTTCTAGTTTCCCGAAGCATAAATTAAAAATAGCCAGTTTTAAACAGCCGGTTGATTACTTGATTAATTCTATTTTATCTTGTGTTACCTGTCTGCTCACTGCTGGCACAGTTTCATACTATATGCTTTATTATGATCGACTTCAAGTTCCAGTGGCATTATAATCTATTTTTCTTTTACTATACTACTACATTATCCAACTAATGTTGTTTTTTAATAATTCTATTGGATCAATTTAATTTGGTAACTACTGTTATGTATAAGCATGTACCCCGCCACTATCTGATTTGGTACTACAGTACATAGTGTGCTGATGTGTTAGATATATCGCTCTTGTAATCTCCTTTAACCAACCATATATATGAAGTCTAATTTTCTAATACATTCTTATAGGTCTGCAGGTACAAAGATGTTTATTTTTTTGAAGTTTATTTTCAGTTTTTTTGTGAATAAATCAAACTTTAGCATCTGATCTCATTACTAATAACATAAAGCTCATTTCATTTCTGTAAATGGATCAAACTCTAGCACTTGTCATATTACTAATAACTCTACAGTTGGCTTTTGATTGCTCTCAGGTTTACTTATTTATATTTATTCATACGCTTCACATTGGGACTAAGAAATGATTTTCATAGTTTCATAGTTTATTCAGTTGGCTTTTGATTGCTCTCAGGTTTACTTATTTATATTTATTCATACGCTTCAAATTGGGAGTAAGAAATGATTTTCATAGTTTCATAGAGTATTCAGTTGGCTTTTGATTGCTCTCAGGTTTACTTATTTATATTTATTCACATTGGGAGTAAGAAATGATTTTCATAGTTTCATAGTCTGAGGCTTTTGAACTGTGTACGTGGACAAACAGTATCTGAAAGTAACGAATTGGGATGGAGGTTCTATACTATATATATATATATATCAGATTTTCATAGTTTCTACATAGTTTCATTTTCATAGTTTCTGCATAGTTTCTGCACTGTTACAACAATTTCCATTCAGACGCTATTTGTGGTTTGATTTATTACTTCTTCTTTTATTATTGCAGGAAACGAGTAGTGTTTATGATTAATAACTCAACAAAATCAAGAAGGCAATGTATTGAGACAAGAGATGACCACCTGTAACCATATATGTTATCTCAGTTTAGGATGGTAGTATCTAGTATGGAACTTGAATGAACTTTTATTTTAGAAGTGTTTCCTCTCCTTTTGGTGGTTTTTTTTTTGTAATCTGAAAGTCTGTTTAAGTAGTGGTGCTGAAGCAGATTATAGATTACTCTTTGTCGAAATTTTATATGTTATATGCTTGTTTTAAGGATATTTCGGTTTTTAAGGATATTTCGGTTTTTATTATGTAAGTTTGGTTTTTTCGGTTATTCGGTTATCGGTTATATAGGTAGTTAAAATTTCAGTTTTTGGTTAAATCAGTTTTCGGTTAAATCGGTTTTACTAATGTAATTCGGTTATAACTGAATTAACCGAAAAAGCGAACGGTTTTTACTAATTCAGTTTTCGGTTAACCGAATAAACCGAATAGACAGCCCTAATTTAAATGTTTAAGGTTATAAAATGACATGTAATGAAGGGGATTGTTAGGTATTGATGTTATAAGGATGTTTAAGACATGTTTGGTGGATTATAATGACCATTAAGAGGGTGAACAAGTATAAGTTTAAGTGTGAAAGTATAGAACATAATTATGTGAAGTAATTAGTTAACCGAAAAGTAAGAACGGTAATTAACCGTTCGATCGAATGAATTATAGGAACGAGAACTAGTTGAAATGGCAGTCGGGACTAAGAGGGTGTCACACTAGGCTAGCCAACCTCAAGGTGACGGGTATGGTTTTTTTGCAGCCTTAGTTCTACCGGATTACACCGGCTTGTATGCCAACCTGTTTTTCTGCGTGTTTGCCACCTTGCAAGATATAGCATGTAATGAGTTTACATTAATTCATTTATGCGGCGTATTTAGTTCTGATACCGTTTAACCTCAAATATGTGTTAAACCATAGCTAACTGACTATAGGATCAAATAAGAGATCGGTATTCAGATTTAACGACCCAACCTACGAGAACATTCTAACTACGACTATCCGTGTGTTAGGTGTGTATTGTTGTTGTGTGTAAGAGTGTTTACCTCCCTTGTGTGTTTAGCCAAGTTTGTAACACCATATGGTGTCGTGATGTGATAGGTTCCATAAGGGAACTTTTAACTAATATATATTATGGGGGTGAGGATCCGGGAGTCCCGGTCACGCGTGTATGTATGAGGGTTGATATCTATATTTGATTCAACTCTCTCCCTTGTACGATTGTTTTCCTTCTTGGATTTCAATCTCCCACGAGCCAATAGTTGGCTCTCCTATCTTGATTATTATTCGGGATTAGGGGGACATGTGTATGGTGTGATCGGATCTATATTAAGACCGACACTTCTAAGTAAAGTTATGGTGTGATCGGATCTATATTTAGACCGACACATCCAAGTAAGGTTATTATGTACGGTGTGTTCGAAACTATACTATAACCGACACATCTCAAGTAAAGTATATGTTATTTAAGAAGAGCAGTAAGTTATTGTGTAACGAGCTTAACAAGAGACTGAATCATTCTCTAGGCTTACCAAGTTTGGCTAACTAATGCTTGGTTCGTTCTCCTCAAGGGATTCGTTCCTATTATGTTATGTATATGCTGTTGCCATGCAACGAGTATTACTATGCTTATGAGTGTTGTATGAATGTTAATGTGTTATGTGTTTATGGTTCTACATGCATGATTTAAATGTAATCAACTGCATGCTTAGACGACAATTAGTTGTGTGTGGCCCGGTAGTATGCGGGCTGCACGATTACCATACCAGCAAAGGTGCTGAGCCCCTAGGGGCCACCCTTTTTCCTTTCAGGTATAATGGAGCTGGCAGCCGTTCGAGAGTAGAACGGGGGTGGTTGTATGTACATCGGTAGTTATTTAATTGTGTATGAATTGTAGGAGTAGTAAGACCGAAACTGTTATCGGCATTAGTTTATGAACACTCGGTACAGTTGGAATATATATGTATTTGATTGTTTAGGAATGGAACGGGATTGTAATGTGTAAGTGCTCGGGAATCTGGTCCATCAGACCGATACACTGTATAAGTATTAGTCTTGTTAGCCACGTGGGTGGTTAACGGCGTGTAACACCAGTGAATTAAGTAAATGTTGAGTTGTGTATTCCGCTGCAATCATTTGTTAAGTGTTGTGTTTGTTGTTGGGGTGTTATAAAAAGTCTAATAAATTTACGCTTTTGTACTATCATTTTGTGTGATATTATTACTTTAAGAAAATTTCAAAATCATTGATAACTACTATCACCTCTGTCCCGTCATAAGTGTTCTGTTTATTTTTTAGCACGTTATTGCACTTTAATATTAAACGTATAAGACAAAATAAATTTTAAAAATTAAGTTGTACAATATATAGTTTTTCACATAAAGATTCAATTATAAAACATAGGTTTATTAAAAATATTATCTTCATATTAAATATTGAAATCAAACGACACCTCCAAATAGTAAACTGGACGTTTTGACTGGGACGGAAGGAATTATTGGATAGGGGTGGAAGTTTTTCGTCTGGTGAAGCATTGCTCACATTCATTATTTGATCATGATGTTTATCTTATAGTATCATTTCCATGTTTTATCTCTGTCTAGAATTATTATTGCTTTGAAAAACTTCCAAATATTTACTACTAACTACTACTCCCTCCTATTTTTAATATAAGTCGTTTTTGGAGGTGTATCTCACCTGAAATCAGTTTCATCCACTCTACCTAAGCCCAACTTGTCATCAGTATGACAAATAGATACACTCGTCATCCGCAAGTGATTCCAAAGAAAAATGATTAAAACTTTTTTTTTGTATAACTTATAATGATTGAATAGTATCATGATCTGACTATAGATTTATATAGTAATTTGTGAGGCTTCAAAGTAATTTATTTAAAATTTCCATGAGTTTGAGTCTAATTCTCGTGAAGTTTTTAGGAGTCTCTTTATATATTTTTGTTTGATTTTCAGTCAAATTGTCAACAAGTTATGTATTGGATAACAAACATGACATGGAGGAAAAAATCACCATCTATATCAACCCAACCCAACACATCACTCACTTTTATTCATTTATTTCAAATTTTCATCAATTTATTCAGATCATGTATCCACTTGATATTGCAATCATAACATAATTTCAATGTTGCGAGACGAGAAACAAATAAATGACGCAAACCTAGACCATTATTATACGCGCACATGTATATAAAGGTCTAATCGGCTAATGGAAAGATACCTGATTGAATCCTGTAGAAAGCTTTACTAGCTAGCCAGATGAGAGAACGAACTGAACAAGATGTATGAACTGCATCTCCTATCGACAGATCATTAGTGATCTGTCCATTTTCCTTCTAATCTCGCCTTTAGTTATGTGCATATAATTAGCGCTCAGGCTGATCAAGCTTTTTGCTTTGTGGACCAAACAATCAGTTTGACAGATCGAAATAAAGAGAAGAAACGAAAGGAGAGGATAACTAGATAAAAAGTTGTTGCTAGTAGTACTTTGGGATGAAAGAGAGGAATAATCATCAGTGAGGTAGCTATTCGTACAGTTTTTTTTTTCTTTTTCGTGAGTTCCGAGACCCATTCATCTCCTCCTAGGATCAAAGTAACCTTTTGGTATTTGGAAGAGCCAAGCGAGATGTCAGATGTCCTGTGTGCCACCAAATACTGTGTGTTTATATAGGTTGTCTGATGGGTTCGACCTTTATATAGGTAGTTATTATGGATGCGGATGCCAAACAAGGGCGCACTTCAAACTGAAATGGCTCACACTTGTATCTTATCATCAAACCATCATGATTACAATTTTGGATATTTCGCAGTCTTAATTATAAGAGATCCACCAACTAAATTCTAAATTCAACTAAACTTGTTAGTTGTTTTTTCTAAAAAATTAAATAAATAAATAAGTTGATAGATGAGGAAATAATAAACAAGTAATTATAATTGATATATAACATATGTATAACACTGTAGCTGATAACTTAATTACTGTAATTAATACATAAGTCACAAAAAGAGGATAAACTAGTCAATAGAACAAAACAAAAAGATCTAACTCTTTAAAATATCTCACCCTTATATATTACTAAAAATTTTGACCCCACAAGTTTTGTAAATTTCAAATCAAATATCCTAATAATAACTAAGGGATAAATACCTTATTTGACATATATATATATTGTTAGAAATTACCCTATTTAGTGGTTGTACATCCACATGTCTTTTGGACTATTTTAGACCCTTTACCTGTGTAACTCTCAAAACCTGCTCTAGACTCTTCATGTAATTGTTAAAGATTTTTTATGTTTATAGGTGAATCAAAGATTAAATAAAGGATGATATTATGTATTATAAAAGATCATATAATAGAATGCTTCCTTCCTTGTCTTCAATACTCTCACTTTTATTATATGTATTTATATAGTTTTAGTGTCAAATTATGAAATACGTATATGATTAAAAATGTAACTCTTCCAAAATTTCATATATTGAAATCACGAACTCCGGTAGTTCATAGCTTATAATTCTTTTTTTTCTTTTTTTGGGTCGAAAACGAAGGCTTATTGCCTTCTCATTAATAGATTAAAAGAGTTTATGTCCTCCTCCAAATACATGGCAATACAATCCAGGGGATCAGAGAAGAACTGCAGCCCAATCTCCCGACCCAAATCATACTTCGCATCAGCCACCCTATTACAAGCTCTAGGCCCGTATGTAACAACAAAGTCTACACCAGAAGCTTTAATAGCTCTACACTCATCAAAATAAGGCTTATACATATGATTTGTCGGGCAGCACCGAAACAATTCAACTACCAAGGAGTCAGAGCAGATCTTGACCTGGCCAAGCCCCTTTTGTTGTATGATTCGAACAGCCTACAGGAGTGCCACCACCTCCGAGTGCAGCATGTCCAATCTTCCTTGAACCGCAACAAAACCAGCAACCCACTCTCCCCTATGGTCACGGCATACACCAGCAGAAGATGCACGATCTGTCAATGGATTTATAGAGCCATCAATGTTAAACTTTAAACAATCAAACTCAGGAGGTATCCAAGAGTACACTTCCCAGTAATCTGGACAAAACCAAGTCTTTTGCCGTAGCTCCATCACATACTTCATCTTCCAGGCGCTGCTATTTTGCCGCATAGTAATGAGGATGGACCTAAAATTCAATAGCATTCTATTCTCCTCTCCAAAGACCTTAGAGTTTCTCCAAGTCCATAACATATAACAAACAATAGGAAACAGGGCATTTAACTTATCCTGCAATAAGAACAGTCCCTTTCTACCAATATGATCTAACAACCAAGCCTCCAAACTCATACTAAAAAACAAAGATCTTCGATTAGACGGAACAATCCTGTTCCATTACATCTTGGCAACTTTACAATCACGCAACACATGTAAAATTGATTCCTCTTTGCTGCAAAAATGGCAAGACTTGTTAGATGTAAAACCAAAGGAAAACCGCCTATAATTCGTCATTAACTTACCATGCTAAACTTTCCAGATGAACGGTTTAATCCTTTCCTGCACTTTCAAATTCCATATTCGTTTAAACACATCAGAACAGTTGCCACTATCATTATGACCAGAGATCAATATGTAAGCCATCTTAACACTATAAGATCCTCGAGGATCCAAGTGCCAAGTCAGGAAATCAGGTCCTCCCGAAGGAAACACCATAAGATTGCTTAAAATCGACCGAAAATTTGGAGGTAAGAACTCAGATAAACGATCCCACATCCAGCATTCCCCTTGTTTCCAGTACTGTGTAACTTTCTCATGTAAGAAAATTTCATGAACAACCTTCGTAGCAACACTCGGTAAATTTGGGGAAACCGCCCAGTAATCAAGCCAAAAGTTCACCGTGTTACCATTGCCTATAGTCCAACGAGCATGTTTCTCGATGACAGCAGAACAATTCCGAACGTTCCTCAAATTACTAGAACATCTGCTCAAATTCAAATTTGAGTATTTTCGTAAAAGGGCTCTTTGACACAAACTCATTGGTTTACTGATGAGGTTCCAAATAATTTTCCCAAAATGGGCCAAGTTCATATCTCTCATCTTTCGTAACCCAAAACCCCCTTTCTCTTTAAGGCGAAAAAAAACTCCACATTGGCAACCATATGGGGCGATTAAATATCAAACCCTAGGTATCGTTCTCTACCGGAGACGATTAGAGGGTTATCTCTGGTGGCTTCTACTTTCACGGGTATTAGCAGTAGGTTGTTGTGGGTGTTTCCTCCATTCCTAACCTGGTGTTTTTGGTGACGGTGTCATCTTCAGGCTTCTTTATATCAAGTGTGGTATCATTCTATCAGCAGCTCAGCCTCAGGTTTTTGGTTTCTCTCCGCTGGCTAGGGTCTCAACATTAGGTATTTTGGCTTCCCTTCACTGGATAGGGTCTTTCCTGTTCCGATTTGAAGGTTTATGAAGGCAGTCGTTTTTCTCTTTCTCCTTCATCTGGGTTGAGTAGTTATTTAGGGGTTCATCGTAGCTAGGTTTTGTTCTGTTCCGAATTGGGGATTTCTCAGCTCATTTGATTTCTTGGCTGGTTATTACCAGGTTTGCTGGTTGATTGTGACACATTTTTGAGTTGTGGAAAATTTGGTCTGAGGCGTTGAGATTCATATTGTCTCCTTCCTCCACTGTTGTGCTAGTTTGGTGGCTGTTTTTTAGTGGTCATTGTCTGTTGTGTTGCTGTTACAGCTAGCCTTCTAGTCTGGTGGGCTGGTTCCATGGTGGTTTTATCTGTTATTAATGATAGGAGTGTTAGAGAGCAAGATTCAGCCTTTACTTGCATGGACGGACCTTTATGGAGCTTGGCTACTAAATCGATCGATCTGCATCATTTTAGCATCAAGAATCAGACTGAGAGGAATCAGATGGTGAGTGATGACTCCTTTTTCAGTTGGAAGCCTCCTTGGGCCGCAAGAGATTATTGGTGTTGGTGGTTTTGAGTGTTTTCCTGTGTCAACATGAAATTTAGAGGCCTTGATACTACTTTTGCTGGGTGGATAGTGGGCAAACATTGCAGTCCATTCTTTCAAGTTTTATCAAAGGATCTTGATGTTCTTGTGCAGGGTGCTGATCATGTGCTTTTGTGGAAGTTTGTTTCTCTAGTTTCTTTTTGATTAGTGTTAGTAATAGAAGTAACAAGGGTTCTCTTACGGATGGTTTGGTTATGAATCATGAAGCTACCCCTCCAGGTCCTACAAATATGAGATTTGGTATGGTCCAGACTTTTTGGGAAGAGTTCCTTTATGCAAGTGTTTTTCTTTCTGCGCAAGTTGTCCCCTCGTTGGCTTCAATCTGGTTCAGTTCTAACACCGTCAAGGTGCTTTTAGCTAGTATCATAACATATTCTATTGCTTGGGAGCTTGCCAGTCTGGTGGGTAGCCTTCGCATTTGTTATGATACTGTGCTTGTGTCTTTCATGAAGATTCTTTATCTTTGGTGCTATCAAGATACGTGGATATTTCTCCTTTTGAGGATTGAAACTACTAGTACTAGTATGATATATAACAATAATGGAGTTTCAGTACTGGCGGGTATTAATAGGGAATGGAAAGAACTCTCATTTCAGGTGTACAACAGGATACCGAGTAACAACCTTGAGGTGAATTTGACCATATTCAGGACATGTCAACATGCATTGGAGCTTGCTTTAGCAGTGGGTAGCCTCTTCATTTGCTCTGAATGGTTCAAGATGACTGCAGGATTCTGTCAGTAGTGATCTGGTCGGTTTGGTCCCTCTTAGCGGCAACAACTTGCTTGGTTGGGTCGTATGCTCAATTATTATTTCTAATTTTCTTAGTTTGGTTTGTGTTGATGCTAATCAACTGTTTTAACTATTTGTTAAGCGGATATGTAAGTTGGTTCTTATTTTTTTTTTTACAGCACCTTGTTGTGGAGGGGGAGCATGTCCCTATCTTGGTAAGATGACTGAGTTGTATTATTTTGTTGTTATACTACCTCCGTCCCAGTTTGAGTGTCCTGTTTGCTTTTTGACACGTTTTTCCACTTTAATATTAAACATGTAAGATAAAATAATTTTATAAAATAAATTTCTACAACATATAGTTTTTCATATAAACTTTCTATTATAAAACTTAGATTTGTAAAATTATGTTATCTTATATGTTAAATATTGAAGTCAAACGACATGTCCAAATAGTAAACGAGACAGTCAAAGCGGGAAGGAGGGAGTATGAAGTTTCAAGTCGTATTAAAAAAAAGAAAGAAAGAAGAAAGCAAAATTAAAGACGATAACAACTAGATGGCACTCACACGCACACAATAAACACAGGTAAAGTTTTAAAAGAAATTAAAAGTTCGGATTATCATGCCATTAGAGCCGAATACAGAAAAAACAGGCATTTGGTTAGGATCAGCCAATTAAAATAGAAAGAAGAAAGTAGAAAAAGTATACATACCACCTCACACCGCACTGCAATAAGACGAATCTTCAGCTTGCATGAATTAGAGCGGCTGATCCACACACACACACGAGGATTGTCTGACTGATAAGTTCCTCCTGATTATAGCAGGTGCACTAAAATTCTGAAGCCAAATAAAAGTCAAAATTCAGATGGAATAGATACATTAGGTATAGGCATATACACTAGTAATACACATTAATCATGAAGGAAGAAAAGCAAAGGAAAAAAAAAAGAACGAGAGAACCAAATTCCTGATGGAACATAAACCACAGCGACAAATTCTTTAACAAGTCAACAATCTCTGCCTTTTCAATTTCACTACAAGTCAAACAAGCTCACTTTTGGGTTTCTTCTCAAGTCTCACGAAGTACCCATTATCAAAAGTGGATGACAGTGAAGTAGTTGGAATTATTAGGGCTACATATTATACCTCAAACAAAGCATATTTGTCTTCCTAGCTGCTAAACCAGATGGAAGGAGCAAATCCATATGGGACCATCCATACAGCACTGATCTATGGGCTAATTATATCAGTTTTTAAATTCAACTGTATGATAGTGAAAACTCTACAATCATAACAGGAGGAAGAAGGAAAAGGGGGGAAATATACATTAAAAAAAAGAAAAGAATATAGTAGGGAAGGAAAGGGTTAGGTACTTGCGCAACTTGAGTGAGTGACTGCCTTCTTTTTGAGAATATATATTCAATTAGTACAACGCTCAAAAGAATTGAGAAAAGGACAGCGTCCTTAATTTGTACAAATTTCGGCTGGTTTACACATTATCAATTGAGACGATCAGCTCAACTCATTTTTTTAAGCGTATTATGGGTCAGATACCATCTAACTAAAGAGTTTATTCAACAGCATTATCAGTTAATTAATCAGTTGATTTACGCATTATCAGTTGGTTAATCCGTTCAAAAAATCTAATAAAAAAGAACAACTGATATTAGATTTTACACAATCATCCAATTTTGAAATCAATCACCAGTCTATATCAAACCGTATCAACTATGAGCTACTTCTGACGAATTAATTGAAGAACACAAGCTGTTCCGCTTAACTGATCAAGAAACAAGAAACTGGAAACAAGAAACCTGAACTATGTTTATCCCGTCAAGAAGCAAGAAACTGGAAACAAGAAACTAGAACTATGTTCATCCCGTCCACACCCCGTGTCAGAATCCCGACGATCAGTATCCTTCGGAACCAGAAAACTGGGCAAACTAATGCCCCAAGACAAAATCATGCTGGAATCACAGTCCTATCCTTTGAGACTCCTCAAGCAAATGGTTTTCATATCTCTAAGCTTGGTGAACCACCAAAGTACCCTTGGCCGAGGGCTATTTTCAAGAGATACAGTCACTAGGAATGAGTGGCTTACTAAACCTTCAATCGGTTGCACAGGGATAAGAAGAATCCTCTAGTCTTGTTCTCTTTCATTTTGTTTACCTTGTTGTCATTTCCCAGTTCTTTTGAAATGTACCTTTTTTGGCGAGAAAGGTTCGTATGAACCACAGTATTGCCTTATTAGCTGGTTCTCCAGCCAATTATAAAAAAAAAACACAACAAATGGTGAGCCCTAAATTAGGCGCAGTACAGTAATACCTCTTTTCTCTCAAGTAGTTGAAACTCCTCTTTTTTTTTTTTGGTTTTCTTTCGGTCATGTCCATGTTGGGGGATTAGTACTACAACTACAACTCATCTAGCAAAAAAGGGGGTCCATCTAGATAGCTTTCTTCTCTCAGTTGTAGTTTTCAAACATCTCCAGCTTTTTAAGTTTGGGGAGGATCGAGGGACAAAGAGATCTCTTAAAGCAGATTTTGTTTAATTTTTGTGATTAGATTGAGCAGCTAGCTAGCAAGCAGGAGTAATGGAATCATTATCAAGAGGAGAGGGAAGGGGATGGGCGGGGATTACTATTGATTCTTTAAATTATCATTAAGCATTATTCTAATGTCACGCAAGCCAATGAATACCAATATGCCTATCTGCACTCAAGAATACTCGAATCACCAAGCTCTCTTTTGTAGACCTTTCTTTATTTTATTCTTAATTAATTTCCTTATGTGGAGTAAAGTGGAGGTACTGTTAGGCTAAAGTCAGATTAAGTTTGGTTATCATAATAGTAATAATAAAAAAAAAAGTTAAGATTATTCTCATCTCAGTGGGTTTACTTTAAGGATATGCTGATGTGTTTGTTAAACAAATAGTACAACACAGATAATAGCATAACAGTATAATAAAAAAAGAAACAGTATACAGCAGCAGGAGTAGACGAGATGAGCCCTTAACTTACCCCCTTCTGACCCTCAAACGTGTCGGCCACTTGTCGCAATCGACAGCCTTTGTAGTGCAACTCTAAGCACATCTCCTGTTGATACGTGTATTCTCTTCATTTGGCGTTTCTCTAGTTTCTTATAAGACAAATGATATGGGGCCTGTCTATATATATATATGTATGCAAGTACACAAATTAATCACATATATATACTATATGGTTGTTGTCTCAGGCTAACAGCTGTAAATTATGTTATCGTATCCAATCGCCCAACTAGAATCTAGCTAGCTTTAATGCACAACAAGAAAAAAAGATGATGAATCATATGTATTAGTATCAACCAACGTGCAGCTTGACAAACGGGAAAAGTTACCATCTTTTTGAACTTGGGAAAAATCTGGTACAGTTTCGGTGCATGGCCTTTTCTTCTCCATACGCAAAACTTTAAAATCAATCAACCATTGATTTCCCCCAACACAACACTACTGTGAGTTCATATATATATATTCCGTTGCTTTTCACATCAGATGGCTTTCCTGCAGATATGATATCATTGAGTTGATACCCTCGAGCTCCAACTAATGCAGATTTAAAGAGACTTTTATTCACCAGACTTTTTTCTTTTTAGAGGATGGTAACAATGGTAGTATCCTGCGGAATAGTACTGCACTATGTACCCCATTATTGATTAGAATATTGGTAATCCATGGAGGAGATGATGGACACTATAGTTAATTAAAACAAATCACTCCAACTTATTGCAAGAACCCAATTACATCCAGGTGGTGGGTCCAGTATATAGATGGACTGCATGAGTGAACAACAAGCATATATAAAAAAAGTGCAGCAAATTTTCTCTTTTGAAAAATAAACAGTCTGGTGGTCCACCTTAAGTGAAAGCAGTTACAACCTAATTTTAGCCAATTCAAGAAAGTGGATTATGGGAGGGAGAGTGCAGATACAGAAAAATACATCAGACAGAACGTAGATGTTCCTTTTCCATGGCTCGTGGATGGTATGGTATAAACATTTGTTAGATGCAGCACGACAGAAAACAGCAGTTCAAATTTAGGAATAAAAATAAGGTGCCGTTCTCTCGGGACATTTAGAAGATTAATGTCATTCTCTTCTATCAAGTACAATAGGTGTCAACTTATAAGTGGTTAAAGAAATGACATGTCAATTTGGTATTTGTTAACCATGGTCAGCTAAAGCTGCTATTAGTAGCTTTTGAGCTGGGTTGCGAACGGAGGCTAAGTCGACCGGCCAATTAGGTGATCAGCCACACATGAACTGAACTGAACTGAACTGAACGCAGGTGTCAAACTGCGAGCGAGAAAAATACCAAAATAAAACTTGAAACAATGAAGATGATAAGGAAAACAACCATTGCCATCACTCTACAAGGAATCTTTTCTCTAACAGGTAGAAGCTCGTAAAAAATATAGTTTCAGAGACGGAAAGTACCAAGCAAGCAAAAAGGAGCCCAACATAACAACAAGGAAAAAAAGCAACTGGCATCAGATCAGTTAGCCCTGGAAAGGGGGGCCAGACCAGAGAGTGGGTTTCTGCCTCACAGTGCACGAAGGACGTTCTCAGTCCATTTTCCCACAATTTTTTACTTTTTTCTTTTTTCCTTTCTGAATCAAGAATAAGACCTTGGTATTATTGCCCTAATAATTTTAGTATTGGTGGGGTGGGGAAGGGGACACCTCAGAAATTGGATGCCTCCTGAAAACCTACAGAGACCCCTCAAACTGACATGGGACATTGTGCTTCCTCCCTTGATTGTCTGATCTAAGAAGGGTAAATTAAGGTTCTCACACCCCCCTCTATATATATATATATATATATATACATAGTTTCTCAGCTTTATGCATCCATCAATAAGACACGATCACTAACCCACGCAGACAAGTTTCAAGTCCCAGGAAAAGGAAATCAATCACTCACAGACTGAAAAAGACTGAAAAAGAGGACCTGCTACAGAGTTGTTCTGTTTTCCTTATTCTTACTCTCTCTTTTTTTCTGTTTCTGAATCAGGCCGATCCAGATCACCGGTTTTTTATGAAAGATCTACATGTACTAACTATAAACATTATCATAAGACTGACTGATAAAGGACCCATTTTTATACTACACATATGCACACAAAGTGAGACTTGGATAAAAGAGATTAAACAATACTAATCAGTAACAGTAGACTAGATTATAGGCTTCTCGTGTCAGATATAGGCATAACGTGGAGTTCCAATAACAAAAAAATAAAATGAGTTGGGTGGTGTGAATAAATTAAACATCTCTTTCCCACACTCCCCGAAACACAAAGCTCAGAGACCAACACACTAAAGGACAACCAATAAGAAGTGCGATCCTGTTGTTGATATCACAATTAGTACCCTCTTTCAACTTCGACTTGGGAAGAGGTTCCACAAAAAGGGTGGAAAGGGAAAGATGGAGATAGCTAAGATGGAACATCCATGTCTCTCTAGAGGCTCAAGTACCATTTCTGCTTTACAACTACGTCCAGATCTCAACATCCTCAATAATAGATCAACACAATTCAACAACGAAGAAAGGTATCATCAACGACAAGAAGAGCAAGGATCACACTCAGACAAACCAATCAATTTCATGCCATCCACAGAAGAAGAAGATTCCAGCAATGGATTCAACAATACAGAGGAGCTTAACCTCATCGACTATTTCAACCCAGGTTCATCCCAAAGTTCATCATCTGAAACCCAGCAACGAGGAGGAGGAGGAGGAGGAGGCCTCAACAACAATTCTGAGCCTCGAGTATTCTCCTGCAACTATTGCCAGAGAAAGTTCTACAGCTCACAGGCGCTTGGAGGACACCAAAATGCTCACAAGAGGGAAAGAACTCTGGCAAAGCGAAATCAGAGGATTGGAGCAACCATAGCCGCTACTGGAGCAGCTTTTGGACATCCTTACATAAACCAACCCGGATATCCCAACATAGCATCATTGCCACTCTATGGTTCTGTCAACAGATCTATGGGAATTCAGGTACATTCTATGTTCCATAAGCCATCGCCTTACATGACAACAATCTCAAATGGGTCATATGGTCAACAAGGATGGTCAAGACTGCCCATGGAACAGCAACCAGCTGTAGGAAAACTCGTAGCAGAGAATCATCATCACCACGGTATTTCAACATCAGGCCCATCATCAATGGGAGTAGGTAGGTTCAACACAGTTGAAGAAGTGGTTGGTAATCATAGATGGAGTAACGGCACCAATGATGGCCCAATCAACCAAGAAGATTCAAAGAAGCTTGATCTTTCTCTGAAGCTATGAATACACCTGCCTTTGATCGTACAAGGAGATTTCTTTATCATTATTGTACTTTGTGCCATTAGGAGTTTGCTACTCTATGCTTGAGCTTGTTTAGTTTCTCTTCCTTGATCTCATTGGTGGATGTCCTTGTGTATATTCGTATAGAGAGTTCATAGTGTTTATGGTTCGTGCTCTTAAAAACATCAGTTGAAATTAGACTTGTACCCACAGAAAATATCTGTTGCATAGACTTCTCTTTCTGGCCAGAAATTCTACTAACTCAATAGCTTCTTTAGATGGAAGCAGGACAAGGTTGACAAATTAATTAGGAGTTTAGTCCCGTATGGCACATCCATCTAAGACCTATGGCTAAGACAGTGAATTCCTCCTAACCACCAGTTCCCTAATTTAGGGTCAACAAAGCTGTAATCACTTCAGCATATTACTACCCTTTTTCTGGTGATCTTGCTTATGAAGCAGTTGCCGCATACAGATATACAAACAGCAGACATGTGTAGCATAAGTTTAGCAAGTAGTTCTTCTGTTGTAAATTGCATCACCTGACCAAACTAATTTAAATACCTCCTGCTGATCTATCTAGCTTCGAGCACAGCTTCAGTACACAAAGTAAGTTTTTTTAACAAAGGAATCGTGTAAAGGATCCCAGCTGAATCTAGCTTCCATAAGTGCCATCACACATATATGCCATAGACTACTAGTATTGAGAGGCAGCAGCTTTAACTTTGACGCACTAGTAACCATGAGACTAATTCATAAAGTTCGTTAGACTTCAGATGCATAAATTGCAAACCCACCTCTCTCAACCTATCATAATTGTAGAAAGTACGTCTCAAGTGTGAACCATTTTAATATTTGAAATTAAGTGAAAAAAAAACTTTGATCCAAGGATATAGATCAGTGTGACTGTGTCCTGTTTTGCATGAGATTAAAAAGTATAGCTGCGTACTGTAAAGTATGCATCAAACATAAGTAAACAAGTACTGATATCAGTTTTACCCTTAGCTTTGAGCAAGCAAAAGGGAGCACCTCCTTCCTCACGCCACTAAAGAAAGATTAATCTTCAAAAGGATCCATGACAGGACATTTTAAATTCATAATAAATACGGCATAATCAATGGATTTTATCTAATTTCTAGTCTGTTAAACCCTCACAACAGGTGGTAGACATTATTGCCCTGCTCTAGAATAGCAGATTAGCTTAACATATGGAGATTTATCATTAAGTATCCCTAAAGCTGTGCAACATGTGACGAGAGGTTAAAGCAAGTTAGATTGACCATTTTAATTCCCTGTTTTAGAGTAAACAAACTTTTTCTCAACTTTTTACGAGTCAATTGGAACAAAGGAATCCTATGCTGTAGTTTTATTCATGTTTTTCAAAAGTGTGCCTGTATAGCCCATATCAAATCATTAAATTAAAAGCATCCAGGTCTAGTGATCTGGGTGTCGAAGTAAAAACTTACATCATCTCTGGTTTATATGTGGATTGAATCATCTTGAAATGTATACGAGTTATATTTGTCAATATTGGCTGGTGAACATTATAGCATTCGCAAGTTAGAAGTGTCTTTAGCAGTTTATTTATCAGTTAAAGTGTGTGTACGGGTTTCAATCGTATGTAAGAAGATACTAGTATATTTTTCATGGCACAGGAGTTGTTTATAATATAAGTCGATCGAGCACATACAAAATTTTGTTTACATTGCAACAAGAAGAGTTTAGTGATCTGCTCCAGTGTCCTGTAGAGGAGATCCTAAACATAGAATCACGACTGCAAGATACCGATCAGAAAAAAAGTGAGAGCAAGATACCGATAAAAAAAAAACAAGTGAGTGCACGATAGGTGTTCTGGATGACCATTCACAGGAAACTCCCAACAAGAGGCACAAAATGGTGGTGAATGCACGTTGAGAAGAGGTGTGCGATGTTCACTAGCCAGAAAGAATCCTTTGATTGCATATTTTTTCTATGCCAATACATAAGAAAAGTTTTGCCAAATGTGTTAATCCCATTGAACCTAGAAGCAGGGATGGGGTGAACGGTGCAATGCAAACGAAAGAAACAAAGTTATTTTTCTTGCCACTGTATTTATTGTTTGAATGGAGAGGAACGGACAAATATTCAAAGAGCTCAATAAATCTTCATCTGCTTTAGACTAGATTATCATGAAGAACATAAAAAACTTTCATATAGGGTCATTTTTTTAGGTGTAGGTTGTAACTAACCAGTTTTTGGTAAATACAAGAGTATCATAGACCACATAGAGAAAGTACTATGCATGAAATTATACAGAAAAAGTTAATAACACAGTTTCCCTACACAAATTTGCAAAGTGCTGCACGTCATCAAGTGAAATTATGGGACACAGCTTACGCTTTGTCGCATAAGACTTTTATCAGTAATATAATAGGATGGCAATGATCATATTAGAGCACATTTACAACCTACATTAAAAACAAGGTCCTTCTAATTACACCATTAGTGCAGGCGTACAATGGACGAGAGATGTCACTGAAAACCTTATTGTTCCTTTCTCCATCTATATAATGGTGTAATATATATATATATATAAGATATTGGCAAATTGCCATAGTAATACAACATTTCAGGTCTCAGATAAGATTGTTCAACCCTAGACAATGATCAAGACTTTATCAAACTGACCTACCTATGTCTGTCTAATGAACCTTACTCAACCACAAAAAATGTACAGACTAAGACAGCACCCATAAACACTACACCCTCAGAACCATTCAAAACAAGACACAAAAGCATAACATAACAGAAACACCCAAAAATAGCTCCCTACTGAAAATACTAATAAAAAAACTACTTCATCGTGTTCTTAGTAAATGATTTTTTTTTGTTCACATTATTTTCATATATAACATTTTGGCTTTTTGGTCCTTTACTTTCCAACTCTATCCCTCATATTTTCACTCACAACTCTATTTTTCAATTTCAAATGCAAAAAGTAAGCGTAAAATAGTCTCCATTTTTGCTCTTTAATTCTTGTGTCCAGAGTTAGAAAATCATCTATTTAGAATAGGAAGGAGTATAAACCAGTACAATATCACCCCCCATATAATGACTCAACAGAGTTCCTCTATAACAGCTACCAAATCGCTCAAGATCTCTCACAAAATTCATCCGAGAGGATTGGGAAGTCCTTCCGCGACACTCTTGTCCAATTGCATATAGAATTAATGTTGTGAGAATCTCTCACTCCTAGTTATGCATTCTATAGTTCACCGATCCAAAATACAATGTTGATCTTAACAACTATGAGGGAGCTCTAACCTCACCCCAATCCAAAACTCTATCAGACCTCTATAGCAAAAGCACAACTACAAAAGAGATGACCCACATTTTCTTTATATCTGTTATAGAGACAAACATATCTTGGGAAGAGACTCAAGATTCCCAACCCACAGGTATGCTCTCCGACTGGCAATAATGTCCTTGAAGGACCCTCTTGGCAGTAGGAAGTTAGTCAGCTGGTAGATCTGCATAGATAGAAGCACACACTTCACCAGCAGAGGCCTTCCTGCATAGCTTGGAAGTATTGATAAACAATTCTTAATCTTATTCACAAGCTTGTCAGCAAGCTCTTTGCTCTCTAAGTTAGATAACTTTGAAGGGTAGAAGGGTAATCCCAAGTTTTTCACAGAGAGAATACCTTCTTCAATCCCAAATCTAGTATGCGTAAAAGCCTTGAATCTTCATCTACAAATTTTAGTTTAATTAAGATTGGGTTAAAGTCTAAAGGCTTTAGAAAAGGCCTCAATAGCCTTCAACTCCAACACTTAGTTTTACATTGTTTCAGAAGAGCGAAAGATCATCCACAAAGCAAAGATGAGAAACTTTCAATTATTGCACTTAGAATGATATTCAAATCTCCTATTACCTTCTAAACCGGGAACAAACTAGTTATGTACTACATGCAACCCTTTTTCCATTAATAACCATAGAGTTATTAAGGTAGATATGCATTCCACTACCCAACCAATAAAATGATAAGGGAGCTTAAAGTAGACATCTCATGTATGACACTCCAATTCACATTTTAATAAACATTCATTACACCAAAAAGAAGTTGACTTCCTATTATAATCCTTAATAAATTCATCGCTAGGAAGGTTTGTGTGGGTTATTGATATCCCTTAACAATTCTTGCTTGATTGGAGCTAATGATAATCCAATTGACCCCGATGAAACTCTCATCTTAAACAATTCTTGCTTGATTGGAGCTAATGATAATCCAATTGACCCCGATGAAACTCTCATCTTAAACAACGCAATTCACAGTCAAATATTCACACGCCAAGAGGTTACGTTTCACTGATAGTTTGGGAAAACAATGAAACAGATACAAATGGATAGTTCAAGACAATGTTCTGCCAATAAGAGAAAATTCGGGCGTAGCCTGCGAATCCACAAGTGTGGCCAAGAGAATACTCAAAACATCGCTTGCCTCTCTCAACCCCTAACCTTACCTTAAATAGCCAGTACATACACAAATAGCACTACCCGACAACCTACACAGCATTGCTACAAAACAACCGACAACCACATTTTCATATAGCTATGGTCCCCTTCTTATTCCTACGGGATAAGTGTATCGATATTGCCCCTTGTCTATACTCGTGTTTCCATCATCCCTCCCCCAAAGAAGAACCACCTTGTCTTCAAGGTGGAAGTCGGGGAAGTGGCGGTGAATGGTAGAATACTACTCCCATGAATCTTCAAACTCTGGTAGGGATGACAATTTCATCACGACCTGTTTGACCAACACGAACCCGACACGAAATTAGCGGGTTTGGGTTTTAAAATTTGACACGATTAAATAAACGGGTCAACCCGAACATGACTCGTTTAATAACCGTGTCGGGTTTGGGTTTAACATATGTAACCCGCTAACCCGTTTAAGTAATTTATATTAAATAAAATTATATATTATAAATTATAGATTAATTATTTTTATCAAATTTTAATATAAATAAGATATAAAAATTTTAAAAATTAAGTATTTTAATTTAAAGTAAAATTAATAATATCATAGAATGACAAAGCTAATGTTAATTAGTTAAATTGTTTTCTTATATATAACTAAATAGGTTAGGTTTGAGTTTAATATATGCGGATTTCAGTTTCAAATTTGGACATGATTAATTAATTGGGTCAGACAGGTCAACCCGTTTAATAAACAGGTCGGGTTTGGGTTTCATATTTGGACACAATTAATTAAACGGGTTGGGTTAGGTCAACCCGTTTAATAAACGGGTCGGGTTCGGGTTTAGCCTAACACGACCCGTGAACCCGTTTTGCCACCCCTAACTCTGGGCAATCTTTCCAGCGCATCAATACTTCTAGCTCGTCATCTGCTCTCTGCCATACTTGGAGGATATCAGTTGGGGTGAGCAAAAGCTCCATCTCCTCGGTCAAATCAGAAGGGAAGGTGTCCTGGGTAATGGCTCCATTGATGGACCTTTTCAGCTGTGAAACATATACAGTATGGTGGATGCGGGCCTCTAGAGGTAACTTCAGTTTATAGGCCATTAGTCCAACCCGTGCTTCAATCTCGAATAGGCCAAAGAAATAGGGGCTAAGCTTTGCATTTCATGGGCACCAAGTGAACGCAATCTGTATGGGCGAAGTTTGATATAGACCCACTCTCCCACTTTGAAATTGATTTCCCTTTGGTGTCTATTAGCATAGTGTTTCATCCGCTCTTAAGCCTTAGCTAGTTGCGCTATGAGCTCGTCCAGAGTGGCATCTCTCACCCAACTGTGTATCACCTTCCTGTAGTGGTGATGTCAATGGGGAGTACCGTAGCAGTGTGGGTGGCAGGGGCGGCTCGGTAATTTGTGGGGCCCTGTGCAGAATATTTTAACGGGGTCTTTTATAAATTAAAACTTAAATATAAAATATAGAATTATTAATTTAATTGTGTCACAATATAATTCTATATTAAGTTATGTAATGACATAAATGTCAAAAATGACAATTTAGACAAACTAGAAGAAGTTTACTTATTATTGAATAATCACGTAAAATATTGATTCTACTAGCATTTACAACAAGCTCTTTAAAGAAATAAGTGTTAGTATTTGATTTGATAGAAGTACGTAGTTGAAGAGATTGTGATTACTAGGTAGAAAAAGAGGGAAGATCAATAATATCTTTTTAAATAGATTATTGGAATATAAACAATTTCATCTATAATTTTATTTGTCTGCTAAAAGACATTAATAGTATTAAATTCAATCAACTGTTTTTATATGTTATAATGAATATGTTAGAACCTATGTAACCTTTTAATATATAAACTACAAGATAATTGATTCTACTAAAAAAATAGGTCCCCTCCCCTTTATGACAAAAAAAAATAGGTCCCAAAAATTGGGGGCCCCCTAAAATTGGGGGCCCTGTGCCATGTCACTTGTTGGGCATGCTAATAGCCGCCATGGTGGGTGGATCCTGGCTATAGAGTGCCTTGAAGGGGATAGTGCTCGTACTCCTGTTGAAGGTCATGTTAAACCAGAATTCTGCCCATGGTAACCAGCGGATCCACCAGTGGCCGAGCTACCTTATAGGTTAGGGGGCCCGGCCCCCCGATTGTCCCGATGACATCATTTTTTTTATTACTAGTTTTATATAATATAGTTTATTTTGTTATAAGTTAAGTCGAATTTATTAAAATTGTCTAAAGTATCTATGATAATTATCATTTTTAATTAACACGAGTCCATTTTAAATTGTTTAGTGTTATAAATAGAAATAATAAATTACACTTAATACATTAGTTATGTTATTAAGTGTCTTATATTTTATACATTATTATTTTTATAACCATAATTTGAACTGAAAACTTGCTTTTAAAGTATTAATTGTTTGATCAAATTTTAGTTTAAACTTAAGTCAGTGAGTCTTGTATTGTCACTATGTACTACCTTCTATTCTTAATAAATGATGTTTTGAAAGTTCCCATTTTTCAACATATAAGATGTTTTGGACTTTTTTATTACTCAATTTTCATATACCCTCTTACTTTTTCTCTCACTCACAACTTTTTTTTTCTTATGAAAAAGTAAGGATAAATTAGTCCAAAAATTGTCTCCTTAATTTCTGTGTTTTATGAAAATTATCTATGAAAATTAGGATATAATATATTTTCGTAAGTTATATCATATTTAAAATATAAAATCTTTAAACCATATTGTAAGTTTTTATTTTAAAATTTTATTATTTATTTTCATATATATTTAGTATTTATATTAAATATATAGCCAAAAATTTTTGGGCCCCCCTAAGTTTGAAATCCTGGCTCCGCCTCTGGGACTCACTGCTTCGATTTTGTAAAAGAGAAGTTGTGGAGGTAATCCTTTAGACAACGGTTTACCACTTCAGTTTACCCGTCCGTTTGGGGTGGTATGCGGAACTGATGTTAAACGCAGTTCCCGACTATTTGAACAATTCCTGCTAGACATTGCTGGTGAAGTTGGGGTTGCGGTCATATACGATTAACCAAGGAATGCCATGAAGTCGCACGATTTCTTGAATAAAGACAAAGGCTACATCCTTAGCGGTGTAAGGGTGTGACAAGGGTAGAAAGTGTGCAAACTTTATGAGTCGATCAACCACCACTATGATAGTATTGACCCTGCTCACTTTGGGAAGACCCGTAATGAAGTCCATTGAGATGTCCTCCCAGACTTCCACCGGTATTGGCAGGGGCTGTAACAAACCACTGGTGCTAAGGAGCTATACTTGATCTGTTGGCAAACTGAACAGGCTACTACATACTCCTTCACTTGCTTCTACATACCTTCCCAGTAGAATGAATTGCTAATCCTCTTGTATGTCCGCAAGAAACTCGAGTAGCCTCATATGGGTGAGTCGTGGAATTCCTTCATAAAGCTTGGGATAAGGGAGGAGTGCTTTGGGACAGCTAGTCACCCTTTGAAGTATAACCGCCCATTTAGCAATTCGAAATCAGGTGATCACTAGGGTTGATCATTAAGACTTGCCTGATTTTTTTCAGCCTTGGATCCGCGTCCAGTTTAGTCTTCAACTCCTTCCACCACTGAATTCCATTACCGAAAATGCCCAAAGCTTTAGCGTTGTGCTCAACCCGGGAGAGAGCATCTGCTGCCTTATTCTCCCGTCCGGGTTTGTAGTGAATCTCGAAATCAAGCCCCATCAGCTTGAGTGCCCATTTATGTTGTTCCTTCGTCAACAATCGTTGCTCCATAGGTGTTTCAAGCTGTATTGATCAGTTCGAATGAAAAAGTGCCTTCCCAATAAATAATGCCGCCATTTGGTAATGGCAAACACTATCACCGTCAGCTCTTTTCGTAAGTGGACTTCAGCTGAGCGGGCATAGTGGACCCAAAGCTTGGCTAAGATAAGCTATAGTTGTGCCCCCTTGCATCAACACCGCACCCATCCCCCTCCCGGATGCATTAGTTTCGACGGTGGAGGTTTTCGTGAAGTCAGACATAGCGAGGATGGGAACTGAAGTCAGCTTTCGTTTCATCTCATCAAGGCTCTTTTGAGCTTCTACATTCCATCGGAATCCATCCTTCTTTAGCAAACTAGTAAGTGGTGCTACTATAACACCATATCCTTGGACAAATCTACGGTAGTATCCGGTGAGACCGAGGAAACCCCGAAGCTCTTTTACTGATTTTGGTACTGGCCAATCCACCGTACTCCGGATTTTTGCCAGATCTGCCACTATCCCACAAGCAAATCAGATGTCCAAGGTATTCCAGCTGAGACTGCCCAAACTGACACTTATTTAATTGGCCACCAAGTTGTTCTACTGAAGTAACTGAAGCATCGCTTCCAAGTGTCTATAGTGGTCCTCCATACCTTTGTTGTACACTAAGATATCGTCAAAAAACACCAAAACAAATTTCAGAAGAAAAACTGAAATATCGCATTCATAACCGCTTGAATGTCTCTTGGGCATTGCGTAAACCAAATGGCATTACGAGGAACTCGTAATACCCTCATGAGTACAAAAGGGTGTTTTTGGCACATCTTCCTTTCAGACACGGATTTGGTGGTAGCCGGATTTTAGATCCAGCTTTGAGAATATAGTAGCGTTGTGCAACTCGTCGAGCAACTCATCAATCACCTGGATCGGGAACTTGTCCGAAATCGTCACTTCATTTAAAGCACGGGTAATCCACGGAGAACCCCCACTCACCGTTTTTCTTCTTAACCAATAGCACCGGGCTGGAATATGGGCTGTTACTAGGCCTGATCAGTCCCGCTTGCACAACTCCCTTACAATTCGTTCTATTTCACCCTTCTGATAGTACGGGTAGCAGTAGCATTTCATATTGGGTAGGTTTTGATGGGAGTGGGAATGAAGACCTTCTCATGCTCACATTTTAAAAAAGAACTCACTGCCATTCATAAGGGAAAGTGGGCACACGGCCTTACAGATATAGATTGGCTAAGCACTGGATAGAAACTTCTCCCAAAGGGAGCCTATCAGTAACTCAGGATGAACCCTGCCTTATTCCACATAGTAACCAAATAAGGTAATTCTCCATATGCCCAAACCTAGCTATCATCCTCCCTTCTTATAGTCTAAACGACAGAAATGTAAAAGCAACAAAAGCGATACTAACAACAATAAGGCAACATAAAGTAATATAGGGATAGAGTTTGTTAAAGTGGCCCCCTTGTCCTCAGTCGCTCGGTTGTGTCACTGCTGGCTGACTGGTTTGCCCTTTCTTCCTTCTCCTCTCATAAACCCTCCACATAGGCTCTTGAGTGCTTTTGCCGATTGTATCATCTCTCCCCCAAACGAGAGCCACCTTGGCCTCAAGGTCGAAATCTGGAAGCTGAGACTCGATTATGGCATATTCTTCCCAAGTTCTTGGTTTCTTTTTCTGGCAGATTGGCCCATCTGATCAGCACTTCCTCACATGTAGGTCCTTGGGGCCAATATAAAACCTCTTCAGGTTGGATCAGTAAGCTCATATTTGAGGTTAACTCCTTGGGTAGAGTGGGCACAACTGGTATTGATGGTTACGCTTTACGCAACTGAGATACATGAATAGTATGGTGGATGCGGGCATCAGCTGGGAGCTTGAGCTTGTAAGCGACATTGCCAATGCGTTGTTCAATCTCAAAAGGGCCATAAAAGCGGGGACTGAGCTTGGCGTTGCGATGCCCGGTCTTGGACATTTCAGCGGTGCTGATCATCCCTGAGCTTCATGCGGTACTGAGCCTACAGCAGCTGTTGTTTCAGCTCAATTAAGGCCAAGTCTTTCTGGTGCAGCAGGGAGTCAACATCAGTCAGAGGCGAGCTAAGGGGAGTGTAGCGAATGTGGGCCGGCGGTTCTCAACCATAAAGAGCTTGAAATGAAGTGGTGTTCGAACTTTGGTTGTATGTCGTGTTGAACCAATATTCGGCCCATGTCAACCACTTTGTCCACTGTTGTGGGTGCTGAAAAGTATAGCAGCGTAGGTAGTCCTCAACACACCGATTGACCACCTCTGTTTGTCCGTCGGTTTATGGATGGTAAGTGGAGCTCATGCGCAGAATCATGATGAATTGTTGGAAGAGTTCACGCTAGAAGGCATTGGTATACACCGAGTCCCGGTCAGATACAATTGATTTGGGGAACCCATGCAGACGGACCACCTCATGGATAAACACCTTGGCCACATCAGAGGCTGTGAACGGCCTCTACAAGGGTAGAAAATGAGCATATTTGGTCAGTTTGTCCATCACAACTAAAATGGTATCCACTCCATGGATTTTGGGTAACCCTATGATAAAATCCATCAAGATATCCTCCCATACCCATTCTGGAATCGGCAGAGGTTGGAGAAGGCCTACTAGTGCAAGGGCACTATACTTCACCTACTAGCTTATAGCACAAGATGCCACAAACTTGTTGATCAGTTTGCGCATGCCGTCCCAGAAGAAGATTGTTGCCAATAGCTTATAGGTTCTGAGAAATCCATAATGGCCCCCTAAAGGTCCGACATGGTATTCTAGCAGCAAGTGCGGGATTAAGCACGAATTTGAGGCCAACACCAGTCGATCCTGAAAAAATAGCCTCCCATTACGCAGACAGAAGTGCTACTTGCAGTTGGGATCGACAGTCAGCTGCTGAATGTATTCTCGAAGTTTGAGATTTTGTTGCAGCTCATCTTCAAGAGTTCCCCACCCGTCCTAAGTAGCTACTGATAAGGCAAATAACCACGATTCACCCCTTCTTGAAGTGCATCAACGGAGGTATTCGATTAAAAGATGAGGGACAAGGAGGTATTTTTCCTCCCTTTTATTTGGTGCGTAATTAATAAGGAAGGAAGGTCTGTTTTCTTTATGGAAATTCTCGTTCAGTTATTCAAGACGACGTTTTCCCTCGATAGTTTGGGCGCTCTTTGCTTCTCTTCCCCTCCCTTGTGTGCTTTGATTTCGGTGTGGATTTATGCTGCCTTCGAATCGTTTCTGTGCTGCTATTGTGTGTGACTTCCCTGCGGGATTTTCAGGTTTGGTTTCGTTGCGAATTTGGGTGGCAATTGTTCTCAGTTTTGGGAGAACGTTTTCTAGTTTTTGGATGTTCAATTGTTGATGAATTCAGCGTTTAATTCGCTGTTCAGGATTGTTGTGTTGTTGGGACTCCTTCTGCCTCAGATTGGTGCGAATCACTCTGCAATTCGAAGTAAGTGGGGGATGGAATTGGGGTAGTTTGCTCACCCTCGGGGACTGGATTGAATCTCATTTCTTGGTTGAAATTGGCGACGTTGCATTGTATGTTTCTCTTCAGATTTGTGTTGTTAGTCGAGTGGCTAAAGCCTCGAGAGTACTAATTTATGTTTCTGTGGGTTTTGTATGATTTGGGATTGGTTTTTGATGAGTTTTTTCCGCCTTTGTTACATTCTGAAGTTCGCCTGTTTTTGCGACGTCTGGACTTCCGTCCGAACATTGATGTTCGGACGTGTTGTCTGCCGTGCCTTGCTGTTTTTGAAATTCTGAACCGCCCGAACATCTATCCAAACTTTGATGTTTGGACTGAGTGCAAGGACAACTTCTGATTTTGGCTTCGCTGGTGTCCAAACTTGCAAGGTTGGACGCAAATTCAACACGCGTGAGATTCTGGTTTTTAACTCTCGACATACGTCTGAACGTTGATGTTCGGACATATATTCGGACATGCTATTTTCTGCGTTCTATGATTCTCGGCCTCTGTCCGAACATGCATGTTCGGACGTATGTTCGGACAGGCCTCTGTTTTCAACCACTTCTTTGTTTTAGCTCTGTTTTGAGTTCCGTTTGCGGAGTTGGATTCCCCTATCTGTGTACAAGCTTCCTATGCTGTTTAGATGCATTGTTTTGCACTTGAGATCTTTATTTATGAACTTATGTTTTGGGACCTAGTTACGTTGCTTCTTAGCCTTGGATAGTCGGGTCGGGCAGTCCTGTAGCATGCTATATAGGAATTCTTTCTGTTTAAATTCTTTAGGGTATCCCTTAGGAAATTTATGATCACGGGTCTGTCAGCTGTCTCTACGACTTTTGATATGGGATCTTCAGATCCATAGGATGTTACATGAGTCCTTCTAGTATGTTAGCGGGTTTCTAGAGTCCCACCATGTGTTTCTAATTCTGAAAGTCTGACTAATATGTGATGTGATTTTCTGTTCTGATTTGAGATCCGTTTCATTTTTGTTCTTTCTATTTACTAAGAGGCATGTGCTCCCTCTGTTCTGTGAAAAACTTCATCTTCTGTTTTGAGCGAGTTTCCTTGAGGAAGTCTTTCTGCTTACTGGGCTGTTGAGCTCACACCTTTCTTACATTATGCAGATTGAGCTTGGAGATTCTCTCTCGCTTGGGATTTGACTCTGGATTAGCTTATATTAAGACTATGTTATGTTTTACGCATTTGACGCTATGGATTATGTAGCCTTTAGGGCTTTACTCTTATTTAGATTTCACACGTGGTTTGGATATTGTAAACTCTTTCACGTTAATGTTATTGTTACGTTTCGGGTTTGAGCATTTGTATGTTAGAGCCTTGCGACGTTAGATAGTAGACTCGCGGCGTGTAACGGCCCTAACTCCTAGGCCGGTTTTAGGGTTGTTACAGTGATAGACAGACTGAGTAAGTATGGCCATTTCTTGGGTCTCCAACATCCGTACACAGCGAAGTTTGTGGTAAATCTGTTCGCAGGGAAATTGTCAGGCTGCATGGTGTCCCTAGGTCAATTGTGAGTAACCGGACCCCTGTTTTCTTAAGAGCTGTTCTTGGGGGAGGTTTTTGCTTCTCAGGGAACTAAATTGAAAATGAGCAGCTCATATCAATAGATGTTGTGGGTGGGGACCTACTTGCGCTGTTTTGCTTCTGAACAGCCAAAGCAGTGGGGTAAATGTTTACACTGGGCAGAACATTGGTATAATACCAATTTTCATGTCGCGGCTGGGATGACTCCTTTCAAGGCTGTGTACGGCCGGCCTCCCCCCCTCCTTACGCCAGTATTTACTTGGGAATTCAAGGTTGTAGAGGTGGCATGGGAACATCAGGACAGAACTAAAGTTCTGAAACAACTGCGCTACAACTTGGAAAAGCTCAACAGTACATGACAGCAGCTGCTAACAAACACCATCGTGAGCTGGAGTTCCCAGAGGAGACAAGGTCTTCATGAAATTGAGGCCATATCGCCAGTTTTCATGTCCACACCAAGATCAATCCTAAGCACGCCCCTCATTACTATGGACCGTTCAAAGTATTGGCTAAGTTCAGCCTGTGTCCTATAAGTTGGAGCTTCCACCTTCCTCCTTGGTGCATCCAGTGTTCCACATTTCCCAGCTGAAAAGGGTGGTTGGCCAGCATGCTGTTTCTCCTTCTCTTCTCTTCCTGGGGACTAGCTGCAGAGGCACCTTTGTTTGAACCTGAAGATATCATTGCGGTTCAAGTACGGCCTCGGGGACACCTTGCCATCATTTGCTGATCAAATGGCTCAACCAAGCTGCTGAGAAGCTTCGTGGATGTCGTGTGCTGATTTAAAGCCCAGTTTCCTTATTCTAGCCCCTTGTGGACAAGGCTTATGTGGGGAGGGGAACTGTTGTTAGCAATTCTAAGGATATTTCAGGGTGCGTAGTCTATCACCGTAAAGGGAAAAGGGCATGAAGGTTGTTAATTGTGTAGGTACTTTTTGTCAAGAGCAGAATATTCTAGTTGGTTATAGTTTTGTTTTGGGGGACCTCTTGGATAAAGGCTATAAACAAAGAGGGGAGAATTCATTTGGGAAACAATTGAATATAATGGTTTGTGCTCGCCCGAGAGGGTGGTTAGCAGTGTATCCTCTCATCAGCCTCATTTGGTTGGCATTATAGCCGTGAATAAATGTGGATTGTTCATAGTTTCCCTTCTTCTGCATTCCTCTCCCCTCTGCCTTTTACTCTAACACGTATCCATGGACTTCAATTCGGGGATGCCCTGTTCAATGGATTCGACTACATTATGGTGGTAGTAGACAGGCTGAGCAAATATGCCCACTTTGTGGGTCTGCGTCATCCTTTACAGCCAGAATCGTGGCCAGATTGCTCTTCAATGAATTGTTCGCCTACATGGAGTTCCCAAATCCATTGTAAGTGGTCGGGATCCACACTTCCTCAGTAACTTTTGAAGGAGTTTTTTCACGCTCAAGGGATTGTCCTCCACATTAGTAGCGCATACCACCCTCAAACTGATGGTCAGACAGAGGTGTTAAATCGTTGCCTCGAGACTTTACCTCCATTGTTTTGCATCAGAACAACCCAGGACCTTGGTAAGCAACTCCACTGAGCAAAATTCTGGTACAATACCAACTACCATGTATCTGCCAATACAACCCCTTTTGAAACCATATACAAAAGACCTCCTCCCACCATAACTCAGTTTTTACGGAGGAAGTTCAAGGTAGCTACAGTGGCGGACACCTTTATGGACCATGCAGTGATGCTGCGCCAACTAAGGTTTCATCTGAAGCGGGCTCAGCAATGCATGCGAGATGCAACTAATGCTTATCGACGCCACGTAGAGTTTCAACCAGGGGATATGGTCCTTCTCAAGCTTCAATCATATAGAAAGCTGACTGCAGCCAGATGAGCTACTCAGTTCCTTCAAGTACTACGGGCCTTTCTATGTACTTGAGCGGAGTGGGGTTGTTGCTTATCATCTCGCCCTACCCCCTACCTCCCGCATTCACCCCAGTATTCCACATGTCTTAGCAGAAACCAGTCCAGGGAGACCATCTCGTTCACGTTGAATCGCCTCCCATTTGCATAGGGACGAACCAAATTTGAGCCCATTGATATCATAGCATCTCGTGGCCGCGTGCATGTTGAGGACCCATGCCACCAACTACTGATCCATGGCGGAACAAACCATCAGAGGAGGCCACTTGGATCAGCTTCTCCAACCTCAGGGCACAATATCCTTTTTTTTGCCTTGTGGGCAAGGCTTGTTTTAATGGGGGTGGGGATGTAGAGGTCTAGTATCAGTGTTAAAAGAGTGGAGGTGTATTACAAAAAAAAAAGAATGTAGTGCCAGCTGGGGCACGTGACATAGAGGGGAGTAAAGTAGTTGATTAGTGTGTCGTTTTGGTATCATGGAGGAGGGGAAACCTAGGGAACGGAACTAGGTGACACCATATAAATAAGTTAGTAGCAGCACTGTAGTGAGTGCGTAGTTTTTTGACATGATAGGTTGTAAGCTGATTGCTTAAGAAAGGAAATATTTTGAAGTGCAGGAGGTGTGGGTCGTTAATTCCCTACCTTATTGGTGTGTGTGTGTGTTCTACGTGAGTCCTCTAGCATCTAAATCTATCATACTATTGCATTGCACTTCCCTTGCTCACATTGCGAAACTTGACTACAAAACTCCTTGTTGAATTGTGTACACTGCTCGACCCATAATCTCTGCCAATATGCTCTCACATCTATCCATGAGGTTGAATGGGAGGTCCAGGCAGGATGCAAACAATTGAATTTTCCAATACTTTTTTCTTCTTAATTGTCTTCTTCCACGTAATCAGAGTGAGTTCCTCTTTTACATTCTATTCTTCGTTTTGATGTACTCAAGCTCAGTACCTTTAAGCTGAAGCCCATTATCAATAAAGATTGGCTCATGACTTAGCACTAACCTCCACAGTTCTTGGAACTCTCTGTATGGCCAGATCTCCTAACTTAAGTTTTTTGCTTTCATTCTCTTGGTCTAGAGACCCATTACTGTATTTCACACACGTATCTCCTTGGGTTTTGTCCCCTTTCACTACTGCTTTAGGTGGTGATTTAAGCAAAGTCTGCTCCACTTCGGCTGCAACTATAGTGCCTTATGCCTTTCCCCCTTCATCCAACACCTCAACTCCTCAATCGTTATGGTCTTCACAATATCCTTTAATGATGGATCTCATCCCCATGAGATTTTCATAATTTAGCTTTGAGTTAGGGAGAACAGAGCTCATTTTTCTAGCGATCTGTGGATTTTGCTTCAGCAGGCTTGACCAAGCATGGGAGAAAAGGATGTAAGGTGACATGAAGTATATGTATTCATTATGAGTTCAGTGCATTATTTATAATGGTTAAGCCAAAGCATCCATGGTTCTCTACATACAACAGATTACAATGGACAGTTTTCTAAGATAGAGATATTCAATACTCCCCTCCTATTCTTAACAGATTTTTTTTTAGGGTCCTTACATTGTTTTTCAAAATACAAAATGTTCTAGCCTTCTGTGTCATCTACTTTCCAATTCTATCTCTCATCTTTGTTTCACAACTCTACTTTTCAAATTATAGTCTAACTTTTACTAGAGCTGATGAACACTGACTCGGCCCGGAATTAAAATCTAAAAGTCTATCCGAAAAAAATTCAGGCGGACTTGGACAATAGATCAAGCCCAAAAAAATGGGTTGGGCTTTGACACAATTTTAGGCCTGTAATTGGGCCCAACCCGGCTTATTATCATATACATATTTTATAAATGTAATATAATATATATATTTAATTTTATATAGTACCTTTTAATATTTTTTTAAATTATATATTATCTATTAATATTATATATAACATATATTCATACTATTTAATATATATTATATTATATATAATCTATAATTTGAAAAATTATAAAAACGGGTCGAAAGGGCCGAACAATAGCAAAAATTAAAATAAATCTAGGCCTAGCCCGACCCACAAAATTAAAAACGGGTTTGGACACAACCACAAAAAAAACGGGTTGGACAACAACATAGGCCCGTTCGGGCCTCATGTGTTTGGGGCATTATTGACAAACGATAAAGTAGTTAGAGTTGAAGCTGCGAATCTGAATTGATACATAATTTGAAAGAAGCCCACAATCAGATGAGTGTTCAACTTTGGTATCAACATCATCAAATTACACCATTGTAGCCAAGCCAACTAGAGCCACCATTATGCACAGTTGCTTCCAACAGCCATTAGGCTGCAGTGCTGCCCGTTTTTAAGAACATTATGACGCATGCCAATGGATCTACTTCTTGTGTTTTTACCTACTTCAATTTTCCCATGAACCAACCTTGGGAAACTAACAAAACAAGGAGCATAGTAGCATCCCTTAACGAAGTGCATGGGATATCATATCTTCCAAACCGCAAAAGCTCAGTTCTATGTTTCTCACTTTTTGTTGATGTTTAGGGATAAGGTGCCTCAAACTCATTAATTTTTTATTACCATGCTTCCAATAGGTACTAGAAACAACTTTCAGAAGCTTGGAATGAGGGATCCTCACAGATCTACAAACTCATCACTTGCTGTTGCAGGTGGTCTAAGTTCTCAAACTATCTGTTGTATAAACCAACCATCACCAATCTAATAAGTTCCAACTATCTAAGCCATGTAACTAATTCAAAAGCTAAATTTAGCAGGATCACACTTAGTACTTCTATTACAACAACTCAAACACATCAAAATTTTCATGAAACATACGATAGTAAGATAAAGGACAATAAAATAGGAAAACTAGATAAACGAAAAACAGAACTGATGAGTAACACAAAGAGTCGGAAGGGAGGTTCAAACATGCTACAGAACATGCACCCAAGCTGCTGAAAAGCTTCATAAATGTGTAGTCTATATAAGTTAGTTTGCAATTCAGATGAATAAAGATTCCACATGTTGCGGATGATGAGAATAGGATCAACTTAAAATGATATGTAAATAGACAATTTAATAACAAACAACGGGAAGTAAACCTCGGGTAACATATGTATGGATGTGTGTACATAATTGCATAGGACAACGTTTACATACCAACATAAACGACGCCCCCTGGTAAGTCTCAAGAGTCACTCCTTCGTCTGACCATCTGAAATAACCACGTCTCTGGAACTTTCAAGACATATTGAATTTCTGAGCAGATGGACTCATTCTTTCTTCTGTCTACCTTCGGATTGTCAACAGTCTGTTCATATCCGTATCAACGTCATACCGGGACTTGAAACACGCGCATTTCCACGAACAATGATTTCTTGAATTTTTGGCATTTCCTTTCTATACCATCTCATATTTATTTGCGATTTAAGTGCTACCATTAGCGGCTGCAAAACTATAGTACCATCGCTCTCAGTTTTGACATCTTCAACCTATCAATTAAAGACTGATCGGATGGGCAAGTAGACTAAACACAAACAGTAAGTCAGAGGTGTGAATAATTTGAGCTTCCAGAATATATTTAATTCAGAAATTCGGTAACCTCCGGAATCCAATAACAGAGGACGTTGGTCGTGGATGAGGGAGGCATGGAGTACCTTGGCGACTGAGACGTATTTGATATGGTATTCAGTGAGAAAAACCATGGTCGCATCGCCGGTTTAAGGCGTACTTTGGCCGACCCCGACCCGCATTGAATTTGACAGGAAAAAAGCGTGGTGATCGGTGGGTACGACAGATCGTGAAATGAAATTGGAGGGAATAGAAAGAAGACATTTCTGTCTACAGAAACTGTACGGGTTTAGTGGTTAAATTAAAAGGATAGTGTGGAAAACTGCACGGTTTTGTTTTCTGGGTTGTCTGAATCTTATGGTCCAAGAGCCCACGACAGCCAAGATCAAAAAGAAAATGTTTGTTTACAAAAAACATTTCAGTCTATATCAATATTAATTTTGTAAGCTATACTGATGGTTACATATGTACTTTATTCTATAAAAATTATAAAAATTATAGAGAGTTAGTAAATAAATATTTATTGAATTATGATATTACTGGAATTCTATTAAATATATATACTATGTATAAAATATTACAAAATCTATATAAATGTTAAATGTAGTCAAAATTAGATAAATATACTTGTAGTGAAAATGATTGATTTTGTAATTTTCCCGAGCATATATTTCTTCAATGAAACACAGCTCAGGGCCAAGTTAACAGCCCATTCTCCTCCGGTGGCATCCCCGAGCGCGAGAGTGCATCTAGTTAACCCAAGACTCGAAAACCACGGACCGCTTTGCTTCCTCACAAGGTGCTTATGCTCGACCGCCTATTGTTCACCTTACGCCGCCGACTGTATCGCTAAATTGAAGAAATTTAACGTTCTTTGCCAGTCGTTAGTAGTCCAGATGGGAGCTCAAATTGAGATCGCTGAATCGAACCAGGGAAAACAATCGCAGCCAGTAGATCATCAACTTGATGGGAAAGCGGAAAGAAGATGCAAGTATTTTGAGGTTTTTGGATTCCCTTGATGGCTATTTGCGGTTACAAGATTCACTCGCTTCCTCCCTTCGACAGGTTAGAATAAATAACCAACCAATATCTCTCTTACTATCTGCTATGGGTAGATCCGAGTCCTCGACTACGTTGGTCGTGAATCAAATGTGTTTGCTGACATAATGTCTTGAGAAATTTGTTCAAAATAGTTTGATTTGGTTATAGTAATATACGTAAGAAGTATTCATGTGATCATTATCTCTAGTTCGCTATCATAATTTCATTCATTTGTTAAAGGAATTGTGCCTAAGTTGATTTCTCGGGTTTGAAATTGTGCTTTTGTCATCCTGTTGTCATCTCATTGTTGTTGGGATTTGGGAAGTAATTCCTATAACTCGCCTCAAATATTGGGCTTCTCAGTGCAATTAACTAGGAAAAGTTCACTTGTCTGGGAAGAACATGTAAGTCCTAATCGGTATCTCATTGCTCATACTTTTGGTCTGACGAATTAGTGTTTGTGTCATCTTAGGCATGGTTGGAGTTGGCCAGTGCTCGGCATTCTATGGGAGCTTTCCGTATTAATAGTGCAATGTTGGATCTCAAATCCCACCAAGCTGCCACCCAGGTGGTAGTGACAGACAATAACTGCAAGGGTAAACGGACCAACTTCTTATTATATAGCTTTCTTTTTGTGGATGCTAATTATAGCTTCTAGTTTCAAGACATTATTTCTCTGTAGAATTATGATGATGCGTCTTCTCCCTGAAATTTAAAGCCACCGGTTCGTTTGAAAAAGTTGCTACACTGTTCTTCCGCAGAAATAGAAATCGTGATCAGTATGTTCCTCCTGTATTTATGGATATAAAGCTCATGCCATTTATATATATTGTAAAGCAGGCCAATATATCAATGAACCATGTTTTACCCTGCGGAAGTGGGCATCCGTTTCAGATAAACATTCAGAGGGAGCAGAAGATGGTGAGGAAAAAAATCAATCTCCAGCAGGTGAGTAGTTTAGATATTTTCCGTCCAAGGGTATTAGTGATGTCTAGAGATGCATAGTGTGATTATAGTAAACATCCTCCATTAAGTCGATTGTTTATTTTTTGTGAAGAAATGCAAGATGAAAGGTCACTGAGTGGCGGAGGTTCTCCTCTACCTTCCGAGGAACAAGTGAGTTTTTTTCTCCTGCCTTTGATATCTTCTTCCAGGGAATGACTGACTGCCTGAATGGTTTATTTCTACCCACATGTCTGAGAGTTTTCCTAATTTCTAACCAGTCGGGTATGCTTGTATTGCTGACATTCTAATAAGATATATCAAGCATGGCATTTGAAATTACCTTCCTTCAGGTCCAGAAGGAACGACAGAAATCAGTTGCGGTTTTTGGGGGTTTAGTTTCTCCTAAACTAAAGGATGCTCAACTTTCGTTTGAGACAGGTCAAGACTTGACATAGCTCTTCCACCTATTGGTTTTTTGTTATCTTGTCGGGGGCCAAAAATACATAAACCTCGTCTCCTGTTTGTAATTGCAGCACTAGAGACGCTTGTGGAGATTGCCATCATGCGTTCCACTATGCTTGCGGCATTTGAACATCTTCAAAGAAGAGACTGATAGTATATTTAAACACCATCGAAGAAATGGATGATTGCGGCGAAATATGATGAAACTGCACTATTCTGTTTCAAACGCTGACAATAAGATCACTCTGTACGTTGCGGGCCAGCTACTTGTGTGAGGATCATAGCATTTTTTTCTGGATTACTGGAGTCTTGTAGCGGCCAAGCTTATGGTGAAGTAATGTCCTAGTGGATTGGTGAATCGGTTTGTTTATCTTGTAAGTTGTGTTGGATTATTGGTTATGTTCTTGACCCAAGTATCAAAATCTACTTTCTATATAAAAAAAAAGTCTCAAAATCCACTAATACCAAGTGTTTTTTAATGTGGTGCATGTATGAAAATTAAGCTAGTTTGGCACATCAAACCCTTGCATCAATGTAGTGTGGTTGTGTGTGAAAGAGGTAGAAAAGAAAAATGGCATACCAAGGCCACCTAAAACTTTTCAATCTACCGAAGCCACCTAGAGTTGACAATTCGTCTGTTCTGGAACTCCTATTTGGTCTGCATATGATTTACCCACTCTCGAATAACACATGCCATGATCAAAGACACATCTAGATATTGCGATGCTAAAAGCGAGCGCTTTCTTATGGAGAGTTCTTATAATAATTTTTTCAAGGTAATGAACAGCCAAAACCACCATTCAAATCTAGGAATCTCAAACCCATATGACTAGTGTATGGGTAGAATCTGAAACTGATATACAAATTTGATTCAGTTCTCCCCCTAACCAAATATACTGATGAATTGTATAATGCGGTTAAGCAGCAAACCATAAATGGACCTTCCCGTTGGTGAAAGGTGAAAACAAAGAGAAAAAAAATCAGCAACGTAAGATTATTAAGAGTTGTACAAAAAATTTCCACAAACAACACTGACCAATTCAATTGGAGATCAAAACGAAGACAAGCAACAAAAAATCAACTCTTGGAAGCATAGACGACTAACGAGAAAGCAGTGGGTCCGCCCTTAAGCTCGTTCTCCTCAACGCTCTCCCACTCCAACACCGACCCACAGCCGGACGACGACGCCCGACGACATTGACGACGCCGACGAGCTTCTTGCCTTTGTCTTCTTCATACACTTTTTCATCAGCTTCCCGGTCCCCAATCCAGTCAAATCCCCTGACCAGAACACTCTCTCCTCCCTCACACCCACCGCGTCTCGCCCACCAACCGGCCGTTCGTCAAACCGAAACGTGAAAACGGCGAAACTTCCATCGTCATCGCCACTTCTCTTACCACCACCAGCCTGGAACAACCAATTATACACATCCCACGAGATTCGAATCGGACACCCATCAACCTCAACACGCTCACTACCACGGAACTTCCATTTCAGATGCCTAACAAGCATAACCTTCTCAGAATCGACTTTAATCACCAACGGATCAGGACTATCCTCGTCGCACTCGACCGATAACTCCCGTGTCTTCCCCCCGAATTGCGCCTTTGTCCTGTGAAGCTTGGTCGTCGCACCCTGATGCACGTGCTCTCTTCGTACAACTAGCGCCTGCTGGCTAGATTCCCGTCCGGTGGAGGAAGGAAGTACTGGCGCTGGTGGCCGTGAGTTAATAATTGATCTCTTCTTCGGTTTGGTGATCTTGGCGTAGGCGTGACGGTCCATGTCTCCAAGGAGGAGAGCGATTTCTCCGTCAGGGGAGAGGATGGCGATGTAGTAGCCAGATTCAGGGTCCGGTCCGGTTCCAAATTTGGCGTGGGTGAAATCCCAGTGGACTGTGGCGGTGGCGGTGGTTGGGGAAATTGGGAGTTTTTTGTGGCCATGTTTGTTCCAGAAGATGTAGGGTTTGAGGATGAGGTGGAAGGAGGGGATAATTCGGCGGAGAATAGTGAGTGTGGGGTAGGGAAGGAAAGGGAACGATGGTTGGTTTTGTGTAAAGAATGGTTAGTAGAGATGTCGTCGGGGAGGAGTTGAATGCGGAGGGAGCGGCCGAAGAGGTTGCGAGACCAAGTGATTGTGAAGATTCCGAGTCTGGTGTGGTAGAGACTTGTGGAGAGGTTGGAGGTGGCAGTGGAAGTTGGGAGGTGGGAGCGGTGTGGAAGGGTTTACATCGGCGGCAGCGTCAGCAATTGGGCGGAAGCAAGAAGGGAGAGGGCCGGAGTGGTAGCGCTGGCGGTTGTGGGACATTTTTGTTTGTGGGGTGATTATAAGAGAGGGCTCGGGACTCGGGACTCGAGAGATAGATCGATATCTTGAAGAGTAATGAGTCAGAAGAGTCGCAATTGGAACCGAAGAAAGGGGATTAGTGATGCAATGAAGTGTATCGTCTACTAGAGGGAATGACGAAGGCGTGCCTGAAGAATTTTGGGGTCAGCAGCTTGGGGTTTTTTCGATTGTAAAAAGGGGGAATGTATAAGTGTGCGTGATTGAATGAGAGTTGAAAGGAGACGACGACCACGGGGAATGGTTTGAAGTTGAAACCGTCGTCTTCACGTTACGTCAAAACGTACATTGTTGAAGATGGAGCAATTCTTCTCTTCAAGACTTCAACGATGTAGTTATTGCAGAGCCTCTTTCCTTGCCTCCTTCCTCCCCTTGTTTGTTGTTCAAGTTCCACTCCGAATTCTGAAATTCCCCTTTTTGTTTGCTAATTGGGCCGTAATAGTGGGACTGTTGCAATTGTGCGCCAGCTTGATAATGGAATGTGGATCCGTTGCTCCTGCTACAGCTGCCTAAATACTTATACCTTGTCAAGTGGGGTCGCCAGATTTATGACAATTGACAGCCCAGCACATCGCTGCTACCTGCTATTCAGAATAATAATAATAAATAATAATTGTTCTCTGTGAACAGTTGTACTCCAATTATTAACTAATCATGAAGCTTAGCAACAAAATACTCAATATATAGATAAAGGTCTTCCACAGTAGTGGATATATTTTAAAAAATGTATCTCCCATTATTTTTTGTATATTCTAGAAATGAATTTGTCCAGTTGGGTGAATATTATTTCTTTATTATTTAGATATTTTTCTGGGAAATAAAGTTCAATCGTGGTATTCAAATATTATATTATTACTATAGAAATTTCATTATAATCGAGAGTGTCAAATAGAGGTGATCATTTGGACGGGCGGGTCGGGTTCGAATCAGGCCAGGGAGATTTTTAGGTTCATTGGGCCTACTCATGGAGGTTGGGCCCGGTTTTTATATGTCCGGGCCGGGTTAGGCTAGGCCTGATTTTTTTCAGCTATGCTGATACCCGGCCCGCCCGGCCCGGTTATTGACTTATTTTTATTTTTAAATTAAAAAAATTAAAAAATATATATATTTAATTTCAAAATCATCACTATATATAAATTTGAGTAAAATTTTGTATTATATGTATATTTAATATAATTGATATATGTATTATATCAAATAATATAAGATATGTATTATTTTACATATATTTTTTAAAAAATAATAATTAATATTGTAAATCGGGCTGGGCGGGCTTAGCCCGCGGGCTTGAAAATTTGTCGTGGCCCGGCCCGATTTTTAATTCGGGTTCATTGTTTGTCCAAGCCTGCCCGAACAGCCCGTCGGGTTCAGACTTACCGGGCTTTTTTCCCGGCCGGGTCGGGTCACCGGGCCGGACAGGTTTTGAGCAGCTCTAGTGTCAAATTAGGTTTTATGTGGGATTAAGCTCATCTATAAATCTAATATGAAAGATCTTGAGGTTTTTTTAAATCAGACTTGATTTAATTTTTATAGATAAATTTTTTTTGTTATCATATAATTAATTATAAAATTTATTAGTTAATAACTTTAGTCATATGTTATAGATTTATTACTCACATTTAGTGAATCTTACTTATTAAATTTCTTGTATTTTAATTTTTTTTTGATAGTTCATCCCTAATTCAAAGTAGAATAAAACCTACTCATAATTCTTTTTAAATCAAAAGCTTCAATTAAAATTTGACTTTTATATTGACAGGTGCATTTTGAAATTGCGGTCAAAATTAACATCTCAATTAAAATAAGAGGTCATAAGTCATTGGTTCACCTTTGTTCTTTTTTCCTTCTTTTAGCCAGAATGGGGTCAACCTTTAGTTAATTATGCAATTTCGTTGTTCAAACTCAATGTTGACAACTAGGCGGAGGGGGGATTGTTAACGTGTGATAGAGGGTGGTACAGAGTAACAGAGACCTATCCACATCATCGTCATTATCTACAAAACCACGACTGTCGATTACAAATCGGACGAAAGCTAAGAATTTGCTTGATTCTACATCTTTTTTTTTTTTTTTGAAGCAATACATCATTTCTGAAATATGAGATTTGTGTAACTTATGATTTAGATAGATCGATCACAGCCAGTGTATCATATACGTGTAACGTAATATACTACGTACTACATACACACTTGGAAGTTTCATAATAATAATAAATAAAATACTTTTGACAAACCCACATAATTAATTCCATAGGTTCATTATCCTCCCATCTTTCTCGCTATGATGCACCCTAAACAAAATTTCCCGCTACCACATGACTCTTTTTGTGGAATTCAGCATTTGTTAGCGTTTATCATCAATTTCCATGTCGTTTAGCAACAACTGACCACAAATGAAGACAAACTTGTGTAATAAACTGTTTGATTTCCATAATATATGACCGGGTTTCAATCAGAATAAATAAAACAGCATGACTTGCTCAAAAAACAAATGGCCGTGCCATCTACAACTACAAGTGTAATAATTTTCCTACACCAGTACAAATTATTTTGGATGGGCAGGTGTAAAAGCAAGTTCAAACTTGTCATCTACTATTGTTTCCTTTACTATTTAGTTATATAATAATCGTGGTATCTATTTACTTTTTACACCGTGAATGGGCAAAAGTTTCTCAAAAGCAAAATAGTCGATTTGAGTGGCATCCAATCCACAGTAGAAGATTTTGCCCAAGTGAAATCGAGTTGGTACTCCAAAGCATCAGCCCAACAACAAAAAGGCCAGCCCACCATATGAAGGTAAGCCGCAGCTTTACCGCGTTGAACATAGGAAAGTGTTCTAATCAATAATCATGCATGTACAAATTAGCTTAGCTCCCATCCCACACGGGCAAGCTATATATATGTTCTGACTAACAATTTGACTTGCTTGCATCTGAAACTGACCGTATAAAAAATGGGGTTTGATGTTTGATGATTTGATCTAAATTTTTTTAAAAAAAAAAGTTTAATTGAGTTAATAAAATCGACTATAGACTTGGGTTGGGTTGAACCCATCTACTTATTATGTTTATTTAGTGACCAACAAAGTGCATATATATAATTAAAAAAAAACTACCTAAAAAAATGAAACTTTTGATAATTATTTGATTACGAAATGAATATAAGGTTTTTTACAATATATGTATCAGTGCGGGGAAAAGAAAGTAGTAATGGACGCATATATAGTATCCAAAATTGTTCGCCCAATCCGTAATAGATTTAGCTAATTAGCATGGAGATCTATTGTTAGGGTTATCCTCTCTTAAAACGTGGCGGAGCAAGATAATGAATTCTCCCGTCTTGTGATCTGGGATCGATCCGATGAGTTGGTTATGATTCAGGAGGTAACTAGCTAGAGATCCTCTCCGTGGAATGTTCCAAAGCCTGGACGGGTCAAACTAAAAAAGCGACCCATTGCATTAACCAGGAGCGGGCCGGCACTTCGTGGTTTTGCAATAATTATTGAGGAACGAAGCTCCGGCGTGTTTTAACTGTAAGATTTCGGCAAAGATTGGCTTCGCATCGCATGCTAAACAAATGGGAAGCCGGCCGGCCCGCAAAATTGATATTTGAACAGAGATCCCCTTTCAATGGTATTCATTGAGCATTTGGTTGAGGTAGATGTGATTGACTCTAGCTCTTTGGAAGCATGCAGTTTAATCATATGTACTGCTCACATTTGATGGCTCATCTTGCGCTAGCTAGCTAAAAGGATGATCATATATATCAACGTCCAAAAGCAGCTATTCCAGGCGATAAATGGAAAGTCTGGTACTTGAGACCACAAACCCTGTCACGTCTCTGCGGCAACAACAGCTCTATAAATTATAATGGAAAAAAGTCATATATAGATAGCCAAGTGTTAAATCCATGCACCCAGCGCGGGGAAAGTTTCAAATGTAAACAAAAAAAAAAATAAAGAGATCGATAGAATGGATGATGATGGTGAGATTGATTCAATCGATGAGCAAATATTTGGGGAACAATAGTGATCGATGGTTGATTCGCAGCAATCATTCAAAATATATATACTCATTATGCTGTATTTGGATTAAGCGGGTGGATCAAATAAGCAAGTATAAACACAATTCTGTTTAAATGAGATAACATATATATATGATAAAATTAATATATCTCAAAACAGTGAATTCTAGATACTTGTAGCTATTTTTAAGTCAATATCAGTTTCACCGTAATGAAAGCCCAATGCTAGTAGACTTGGTTATGCAAGATTGTTATTGCGTGTTAGTGCATGTGCCAAGTAATGATAGTCTACTTTTAAAACAAAAAGTCAAAGTTCAAATCATGGGATAATCGGGAATTACGCATGTTCGCAATGATAATTAATAATACGACTAAACTAGTTGCATACACGTATCCATCATTGTTATATAACCTACCCGTTATCGATCGATCATGTTATACAACTCTTTCTTTATTACAGCATAATGCTTTCCTGCACTTGTTCATACATTCTACTATAGTACTAGTAGCTTATTCTTCTTTCCCCCACAACTTAAAAAAGGAAATTAGAGCAAATAAGCAGCAAAATAATAGTACAACAAAAGTAAAATTAGTTTTCTTCGTCTTCGCACCAAATCATCACTTGTCTTTTCTTAGTGCAACTTGTCTTAATTATTAGTATTACTTTGTTACTAAAAAATATCTGCACATGATTGTCCGCTGTTTGCGTTGCAAATGGGCATGTTCTGGGTAGCTAGCTAGACACCAAAAATAGAGTCATTCATTCTTTCTTACCGCAAAAGGAAATGTTGTTGAAGACCCAGATGTTTAATTACATCATAAATTATTTTTATTAATCATGAACGAGACAAAAACTTTTGTTGTTTTATTTAATTTCTAAGAAAAAAACAAGATGATAAAGATGGATAGGTAAATGATAGTACAATATACTATATCCGGAATTATCGGAAGAACTTCACTAAATTAAACTTTGACAGAGAATTATTGGATGGAATTGGATCAATGCAAAAGAAGAAATAAAAAAACATAATACTATCATTGAAAAAAATAATACACTAGATTACAATGAATCGATACACAAGATGATAATGATGGATATATGTAAATGATAATATATATATATGTAAAAGCCTCACAAACCTAATTAATTGAATTGAGATACAAATTTCAAATAATTAATTATAGGAGAGGGGCTTTCCTTCTCTAATCCCTACGGATGAGAGAATGAATCTGGATACATAATAATAATAATAATAGTAAGTCGGTGACCCAGGAATTAAGGAGTAGAATGAGTAACACTGAGGCTGACGCTGACTATGGAATATATAATTTCGATGTAAATTTAAAAAAAAAAAAGAAGAAGATTGAACATGAGTGTGTGATGAGGGAAGCTAGCTAGCGGAGCTGAATTGAGCCATCGTAATCCAATAACTCTTCAATCATCTGTTGAATATGGTGTTCTTCCAGCACCTCTAATTGATAATGTGTTGTTGATCCTGCTTCATGATCCTGACGATAATAATCTTGTTGCTGCTGTGGGTGGTAGTTTGTTGGGACTGCCCATTCCTCCGCCGCCGGTGGAGTGTACGGCGTTCCGTCAACATGAGACGACCAAAACTGCTGTGTTCCGCCACCGCCAGAAATAATATTGGATTCGTTGGTGGTGGTGGGGTAGCAGGGAAATATTGTAGAATCGTCAGTAGCCGAGGAGGAGCTGCTGTAACCGTCAATTGTGGTTGTAATTGTGATGAGGTGAGTGTGTGGATGAACTAGGCGAAGAAGAAGTGGTGCTGTTCTGTTTTGTCATTTCGAGTGACTGCATGTAACAGCGGTGGAGCTTAGCGGTAAGAGTGGCGGAGAGGAGGTTAGAGGGTGAAGAATAGGAATTGGATGATGTAGCCGCCAATGCCATGGGATCGTAAGGGAAATTGGTTCTTGCACGTGGGCCACACATTAGCCGTGCCGCTTCATCGTACGCCCTAGCGGCATCCTCCGCTGTCTCGAATGTCCCAAGCCAGATCCTGGTTTTCCTGTTTAAGCAGAATTTGAAAGCGAGTATAATAAAATTGACGGATCATCCTTGCATGAAGAGAGTTAGCTAGAGAGTTTAATTACTTACAAGAGAGGATGGCGAATCTCTGATACCCAAGAGCCCCAGTGTCTTTGCCTTACACCGCGGTATCGTTGTTGAGGCCTCGCCATTTTGTTGTTGCTATAGTTTATTGGGATTTGAGACAGAGTAGTAAAACAGAGAGCCAGCCAGCCAGCCAATTAATGCTTTTCTGATTTCTTTAATACTATATGGAGAGTGGACAAACAGCACTGCGCAGTCTGCAGTGAAGGAGGAAGGACAATGCAGCGCGCAGGCAGGGAGAGGAATTTCAAGGAGATGATGATATGCTGGTTGGTTGGTGGTAGAGTTTATAAGCAGGAAAAGCGGAATCATCAGCAACTTATATAAAGGCGAACTTATAGCGCTCTTGTATTATTTTTTTTTCATTTCAATAATATACATTAACTGCCAGCAGGCAAAGGCAAAACACAGTGAGAAACAACAAGGAAAGAAGGGTCCCATTTATTTCTTTTCTAGTAAAGTGATTGATCGATGGTTCCATCTTCCCTTAGTTTAGCTAGTTTTTCTAAATTGCTCCAGAAGTCCCAGTAGAGCTGCAGCTGGATGAATTTTGACTAATATGAGCTAACCCAACCCAGGAGTAACTTTTATTTATGATTGGCTAATGTACAATATATAGACAGCGTACTACATATTATATGATGTTCAGCTTAAAGAGATTTATATATATATATATAACGTCACGCGATCGCAATGAGCACTGCAGCAATATAGTGTGAGCGAGATTAGCTGATAATGATGCAGCATATATCAAACGTATCAGGTGTCAGCTATTATAAAGTGTGAAACGAACCATTCAGAGAGTGTAACAAGATACTACGTCCGTCGGGTGTTTAATCATATGCTGTGTGGCCATTATAACATATGAGGGAGGGGCACTTTTAAAGTAAGGTAACAGGCTAGGGAGAAATATGATCAAATCTAGCAAAGGGAGTGAGTAAAACAACTTTTTGAAATATGCATATATACAACTTAGTAGTAATAATTAAGTAAGCAACTAAGTTGATTTACCACACAACTACAAAAATAAAATAAAAAAGAAAAGAAAAAATTGTTTCCTTAAAAAAAAAAAAAAAAGTTGAGTTAGCCTGACATATATAAACACTTCCCAACAAGGATGGATTTTGAAAGGATAAAGTTCATCATGTTCATAAACTATTCCTTTTCACAGGTAAAAAAAAAACGTACAGAATTTTTCTTAGATAGATACGAAATTAGATATGACCTACTTTGACCCACTTTAATGTCCCCTCCCTCAACTGGTCAAATGATTATTATCTAGATCTAGTAGTATATGTAGGGTATAATTTTACCTAGATCTGTGGGTATATATCACCCCTCTATATCAGTCACGTTTCAATGTCACAAACAAAAGACAAATAATTACACACTAAATATTTGGCATTTTGGTATGTAGCTAGCGAGGCACTGGTGTTAAATTTGTCTGTGTATTCCATTATCTATTATGATCTGATCTATATGAGCGGCTGAGCCGAGTTAAGGAACTACAGGATTTAACGTACGGAACACAGCAATCTTAAGAGAAAAGATTATTCAAATTAATTACCATGCATGGTTGATGAAGATCAGCAACCTCTCTGGAAAGTATGATCCAATAGTAGATGCCGCAGAATCACACCACTTGACCGTTCTACAACTTAATTTATCAACCTACTGAATGTGAAATGGGAGGTGAGATCTCCAGGCTATATCAACAAGAATCCCACGGGCCTCATTTTACATTAAAAAAAAAAAAACTAAATCTGAGAGCTGATGAGTTATCATTTGACCGTTGCAATTAGAAAAAGTAAAAAGTAAAAAATATAAAAAGAAAAAGTAAATAACTAATATATCTGTGTAATGTATATAGAGAAAAATGAGTCGATTAATTAAGTCAGAAAAGAATAGTGCCAACACTCTCTTCGGGGAGATATATAATTCTTTCTTCCTTCCCCTTCCATTTCACATTTTTTTTTCTTGTTTAGTCTTTGAATTAAGCGGCTTCATTGGTTTGTAGGTTCTAGTGGGACATTCCTCTGAAGGGTTTGTTCCTTAGGTGGACCGAGAGGGGTATTGAACTAGTTTAATTCCATAATATAAGGTAACTTACTATTTTATTTGAATTATTATAATAAAAATAAATATTTTTTTGTCAATTTTATACCTAGTTTTTATTATTACTTAAACATAAGTTAGTGTAACCGCCGTGACATACCCGCTAAGTCATGAGTGCTTCCATGGTGATAGGCGGGTCGATACAATGAGGGAGGTGGTAGGGGTTTCAGTTGGTGTGACCTGGTTGAATCTGACCGGCTAACAAAGAACTTGATCCTCTCCTTATAATTAAGATTTCAACCGGGACGGAGCTCTTCGGTTGTGGGCCGCTAGCGTACATGTAATCATAATTAGTTTTCTTAATGACAAGGCTAAGGTGAAATTCTTTACACCATATCAACAATAAGTATTACATTTTATTTTGAAAAGGGTCAATTTTAATTATTAAAATATGATAATATTATTACGTACATTCTTATAAAATTTGATAGTAGTTATTATTAATATCTTAACATCATTTAGATACACAACAACAACATTCAAGCTTTATTTCTAAAAACATGTGGAATCGGTTATCAAAATTAGACAAAAATTACTAAATATGATAGTAAAAATATCAACATAGAAAAACTTGTAAAAGAAAATTACACCCAACAAAACTATTAGAGATTCACAATTTTCCACGTTACTTTAATTGTACATATTATTATATAATGTATAGTTAATATCTTACTAATTAATGTTTATATACTTTTATATGTATATATAGTTATTAGTTTAATTTCAATTATTAATAAAATCTATTCATTCACAATTTTTATAATTAAAACTGTCATAATACTTTTCTCTAGAAAAAAAAACAAAAAAATTGTACCCCATATGACATTCTGTTCTATCAGTCTCATCATCCGACCCGCTATTACCAACTAAGACACCTGTGATTACCAACTCGCATGCCTCACTGACATATCATTAATACCCTAAGATGGTGTGTGTCATTTCCGTAATTAAAGGAGAACCAAGGTGAGGAAGCTCCTCCCTAACGAGGCCCATACCGGATGCAGAGCCGGATGAGAGGTGTGCATGTGGAGCCACGGCACAGGGCCCCACTTATCCGGGGTCCCATTTTTTAAGGGTCTTGTTATTTTTTAGCTATAGTTAATTAGAATAGTTTATATAAAAAAATTATAAGTAAGATATTATAAATAAAAAATGTGATATTTTATTAATGAATTTATTTATAAAACAATAAACTAATTAATAGTAAAAAAATATGACATAAATATTACTATATGTACACATAAAATTAAGTATTAAAATTTTATACTATATTTTTTACAAAAGAGATATTACAATATGGTATTGGTAAATAAATCTTAAAACTACTATTTGAAAAGTTTTTGTCTTAAAAATATGTATACAAATGAATAATAATTTTATTTAAAACAATTGTATCACATAATTAAATATTTATTATTTTAGAATAATAATTTAAAATTGTTGTATTTTAAAAAAATTACTTATGATTTTTTAAATTAAAATGTAACTATTTTTATATAATTTAATATGTTTATATATATTATGATCATGTATTTGAACCGGCACATGGCCCCCTAATTGATTGAGACGCCCTGACCGGATGACTTCAGCCCTACTCTATGTAGCTCTTGTCAGCATCGCCAACCCGACTAGGAGACGAAGGGCAAGCCAGGGAAGCAAGCCGACTTGATTGTCTACTTCTCTAACTAGCAATCAATGCCTATTTATATAAGAAACACAAAACCACAACAGAAAACGGAGAGAAAAAAAAGATAGATAACACACAAAATATATTCGCTACGAAGAAACACCACTCTCCCTTCTCATTTACTCTCAAGATCTACTAAAAACCTATGTCAATAGATGTGGACTAAATCATTCAAGAACGAACCATGTAGACTATTGTGTCTCATTTATTACTATTGATCATCATCCTTGATTTACTTATCACACATCTCGAAGGAGTTACCGTATCACCAATCTGTAGATTACACTCTAACTCACAGATTACCTCCTCCACCAATCACTCACCTAAAAAGATTACTCATAAAACAAAAACTAACCTAAAAGGACTACTATCCCTTGTCTTAGTCCCCTCCTCTCATACTTAATCTACTCTACTCTCAGTCTTGACTTCAAGATAAGAAGCTACACATTTATGATATCTCATAGAAAAGCTAGAAGATGGGTTTGGTAGTTTAACCAATTGTTGAGGTATCATCCACACAATTTGAAAGCTAGCTAGTCTCCTCACAGAATTGAAAAAAAAAAACTCATTATAATTTGGATCACTGAGAATGACTAACAATAAGTTTTTAATATTTCAAGTGACATATTCAGCAAATATAAGGATCTTGCTACGCTTTAAATATATGTGAATGATAATCTTTGAATGTAAATTAAGATCATACATCAATTCAACAAGCTATAGGTTTAAGAAGTTTCATCATTTGGTAAAATATTTCACAACTTCCCAATATGGCAAGACGTTTGTCGTTGGTCTTGTTATGCAATAGTCACACTTACCTTTATATATACACAGAGATAGAGCATCAAAGCATTCTTTTTGGTTATCCTTATAGGACCAGTCTACATATATATATATCCATAATTCTGATAAAGATATATGACAAATTGGTAGGGCATTGGACCAGGAACCTGACGGTCAACATTTGAAGACAAAGCGGTCATAAAATCTTTCTCTTATTAATATAGGACTCAAATTGGTACCCATGTGGACGGCGCCCGCTCCCCACATCAAACGCCCCAACTACATAACACAACTCAAACAATTTGCATCTGAATATATATAGAAATGTTTATAAATAGATTAATATATATTTATTGTATATGAATCCGCAATAAATATATCTATATCGGATGAGTGACTCCAGATAGTTCCTGTATCAAATTTAGAGTGCGCATGTTCCAGTTATGGGCACAAAGGGATCATGATGCATGTGTTATACTTATGCAGTAGTAGTAGTAGTAGTTCATCTGACAAGAAATCATGCATATTTGCACGTTCTAGAGATGGGCATGGAGAGTGATCTGATTGAGAAGCCCGGGTAACCACAGATTCCATCACAAGACACCACTTCCTTTCACAGTATTAATTAATGTCATGTTCGTTGGGCTGAACGTTGAAATAATCTATATAACTGATAAGAAATGACCTTCTTTAAAATAATTGGTAAGAAAATGCCAAATATATTGTATTATATCTCAAACTATTTTATGAAAATAACATGAACAAATGTAACTAATGTTGTTATTGGAAGGAACCCCAAATGCTCTTTACTTTACAAAATAAAAGTGGGATATACAAGTTAGACCACTACGTACGTACACATATATGGAATTAATTGGACTACGTACTCAACTCGGTAAAATGTAATTAATTATGATCACTAGCTGTATCAAAAAAAAAAAAAACTTTCGTTAAATACAGTTTCTGATCCTCACTTTTGCATTATTTTCCGTTACAAATTTAATTTCATTCCAAAAATATAGCTTATTGATGTCGTGGAAGTCAAATTGCATCACCATATTTCGGATCTGGAGCCCTTTTAGTTGTTTAATTAGACAATGAATCTACAACAAGATCAAGACCAATACACGGACTTATCACATTAATTCACCCATCATCTTCTACACAACAGCTACTATACAATTAAGGAAGGGACCGCCTACGAAGAAGGCTGAATGCAATATATCTTTCGTGGGTCCAAAGTTTTTGTTCATTTCCCATATTTTTGTCTCATGCATTTTTGTTCAAAAAGACCAGAATTCTTACTTGGGAGACATAACCATGTGACGTTTTATGATCAAAGGATACCGTTAGTCGTTAAAACCGCTAGGTTCTATCTCTTGTCTCATGTGGACTGACTGACCGGCGCGCGGACGTTATCCTCAATACATATATCGCTTGCTTACCTGCAGCATGATCATCATGACTTATGGCCCATCCCTCCCTTATGTTTGCATATGCCTCTGGTATCGCACCCCCTCCCTCCTACCGCCTCAAATAACAAATTCATTAATGAAACAAGTTGCATGGGTAAAAAAAACTACATGGCACGTTTCGGATCGATCGAGCTACTGCAAGTTTATATATGTAGTTGATTACACCTCCGGGAAAGCATGAAAAAAAAAAGGCTCGAATGGTACGATCTTCCATCACCCCAGAATGAAAGGTCGTCACCAGCAGTAGAGTTAAACCACCAAGTTCGGATAGTTGATTGATGCCAAGCCCCCGTGGCTTGGTAGGTAAATGAGTGATATCCTAGAACCAAAAGGTTCTAGGCTTGAAATCCACCCACACTAGTAGAAAAATGATCTATCTCAGCGCCCCTAATGCAGCGGTTGTAATAAGAACCGCCGAGATAGAACATTTTTAAAAATGTCGTTAACCTATCTCAGCGGTTCTTACTTAAAACCGTCGAGATAGGATCATTTAAAAAAAAAAAACTTTATCGCAGCGCCTATCTCAGCGGTTTTTAGTAGGAACCGTCATGATAGAGTCGTTAAATATACCACAAGCGCGCTGCTCCGCCTTCTTCAATCCCTAACTCTTTGATCGATCTCTCTGCGCTACCGGCGACGACGAAGGCGACGCCTGCGACTGCCATCCGCACCACCGCCACCCTTTAGCGCCGCCGTCATTGCTGTCGCCGCGCCACCATCTCGCCTGAAGCAGCTCGCGAGCCCACCGTCGCAGACGTCAAACGGGACTGCACAGAAGGCCAAGAATGTAAGTTTTTTTTCGAATTTGTAACTTTAAATTGCATTATTATTAGTCTTATTTGCTAGCAATAATTGTTGTAATGCAATTGTTGATTACTAGTTAGTTGGTTGTGCATAAATTGTGTATAGTTACATTGTTAAATTTGTATAATTAGTTGTGTACATATAGTGTTCGATGAAATGCTTGAGTTGAAAATGTGTATAATACAATTCTTTAGACAGTTAAAGTGCTGCCTTGGTATTATAATTGCAAACACTCCAATCTTCCTAGTGCATTTACATAGATAATGATTAATAAACAAGTACATTATACAATGGAGGAAGTGTTCTATGGTGTACCTCTTTGGCTTCTTTGGTTTCGTCTCAATTCATCCACATCCCTAACTAGTAAACCTTGTAGCCTCCCTACAAATAGCAACTAGTAAACTAAAACGCCGATTCAAACAAACAAACAATTCAATTTTTGATTGTATATCATTGCATACCTCATCTCTATATATATAGGCTATCAATGTCTAACCTGAATTTGAAATTTGACGTAACACTACCAATATAAGTATTTTTTTTCAAAGACTAGATTATATCATCGTTATAATAAAAGGTCTTAGTAGCAAACAGACTGCATGAAGACGTACAACCTAAATTGTAAACACAGTTGGTAAAACACGAGCATTGAGCACCTCAACAATTGGTGCTAAGCACACAAACCCGACCAACCTTTGGTCCTACAAACCATCGAGGGAATCCTTATCACCCTAGTCCGACTAACAATACGCCCTAGATAGTAATCAAAACTTGAGGACCGAAACTTCATAAGAGTCCATAAGGCAACCAAACATTAACTAAGATACATCCCAAGTTACGTAAAATATTAAGAGGCAACATAAGTACTAATGTCAAGACACTAAAACTCTGAAATTCAAGCAATTTCATGGGTTGAGTCTGAAAACATGCAACCCAAGACTAACAACCTCATTCTTGTGGGCGACTCTGAGTACCGCCCAGAGACGTATGAGAAGTGAACACTGAAAGTCTATGGTGTTCTTCTGTCATCTAGGAGGACCCGGCAACATCCAATATCATGAGCCTCTTCCCTTTCCGATCTGTCTCACGACGGTTGGAGCTTCCTCGTCAAGTCCAATGTCCAAAAGCTGAGCCAGGGCTCGCTTCTTGGACATAAGGCCAGGTCGTTGGTGGCCACGAAAGCCTGGACATGCCCTGCGAGAAAGGGTGCCCAAATCTGTGGGATTTGAAGGCTTGACCGGACGAGATCCTAAGTAGTCTGTCACCAACATTCGGGAGAAGGCTTCAACTAATGGGACGATTAAAAGGCTTATAAGACTCGAGCTGGCAAGGTATACATCCGTGTCAAGCCACTTCTCATACGAGACTTCTCCTTAGTCGGGCACCTTTTGTAAAGGCAAGAACTAGAGTCGTGGAGGAATCAACCGCAACCCATGCAAATGTCATTCATATTGTCATAAGTAAACTGTGAAGACCAAATCCACACCATTAAAATGTATAGGTAAAGATCGGAGGGTGGGAGATGGATGTTGAGAAGGACTTTTAACTGGATGAAGCTTATTCGTCTCACCGTTGTGTCTTCCATAATACCCAAAAAGTGGCCAATTTTTGTAACAACTTTCTCTAAAAAACTCAAAGTTTGGTAGGAGAGGGGAACATCAAAAATGTGTACCAAAAAAAGGCTCCCATGTAAAATCATGTTTCTCGAAGGAAGTTGAGGGTCCAATTGTTGGAGAGCTAGGAACGGATTATTCACCAGCCACGACCCCTACATTAGGACAGTATTCATGGTGACGAAAGAGTCAAATTGAAAACAAGTAAAGACTAGGGCCAACCTTTCCATACCTAAAGTTGCTAAAATGGGGCCAAAGATGTTGAAGAGTTACATAAAGGCGATCATGTGTCCATGGGTTGAGAAAAAAGAGCTTACCTAGCAAGCATTGTTCCATCACCCGACATTTGAGGACTTGCATGATGATGCGGTTGAAGAAATACAATTGAGAGGAGTAAGACGAGACAATCAAGAGACAGATGAAGGTGAAAGGTAGATTAGAGAAGAAAATGTGTGTAATAAGAATGGTCATGGCTAATCCGACAAGGCACCCTAAGCTATTGAGAGTAAGCATGCAGGAAAGTGTAGGTAGGATTTCTATTCAGATGGACACGACAGTGGTGGCAGGTGAAAGGGCGAATGGGAGAGAAGGCGGCATGCATATTAGACGGCTAATGATTAGTGTTAATGGAGGTGGAGTGCTACACTACAAAAAAATGACATTTACCAACGGAAATTTTCCATAGGTAAAAGTCAAAAATCCGTTAGTATAGTACCAATTTACCTACTCCAACGGAATATTTTCCGTTGGCATTAGTACTGTGGGGATAACTCTATACCCACGTTTTTTTGTCCGTTGGAGTAGCCTGAAATACCTGTACCCACGGAAAAATTTGTTGGTAAATGACATTCATCTGACCGAATTCAATTTAGCTATAACAACGGATATTGTCGTTGGAATAGGTAAACAATAACCTGATATGTTGCACCTATACCAACGATTATTTCCGTTGGCAAAGGTCATCATTATTTGTATATATGACAGATTTATCTGTTGGTATAGATTCCATTGGTATAACCTGTTTCAATATTATTTCCAATCATTTAAACATGTATAGTAATAATATCACAACCTTGATAGATAAAAGATTTAGATCTTCAAAAGTTGAATCACATTAATAGATGTCAAAAGTAAGTTGTTTCCACTTCAATATTTGAATAAGTTACAACCATACATAGGCTAAATGTTGGCCAAAAGTTCAGCCCTTCCTAACAAGGCTAAACATCCAAAAAGTACTCTCTTCATAGCCAAAAAATCACCTCCCTAGTGCACAAACATCCTAGCCAACTAATTCTTCTCACTGCTATCTGGATTGCTTGATGGGTCCTTGCTTGAGGATGGGTCCTTGAGAATGCCACTAGCACCAGTTGATACCTAATAGAATCAATTATATTAACAATGGTATCAGTTAATAATCAGTCATAAAACTAGCAGATATATACATACCAAATGATCCATAAAACTCAAGCATGAATGCAAATCAGTTACTCTCCAGTAGTCATCCCAGTAATTTAGTCAAAGCAAAGATTCCTAGGTTATCAAGGGCGGGAGGTGCTATGTTGGCAAGTTCATACGATATGCATGCATATGTTACCGAAAGTTGGGGATCAGATACTAACAAAGTGCAATCACCCACTCCTATATACAACTAACAATCAATAAATTTTCTGTTGATTTGAGTGGCAATGGCTATGTATTCCCTGTTAGCGTATAGAAAAATGCTCATATCAAATAGGAAGCAAAAGTTGACCCCTTGTAAAAATTCACAAAGCTTTTCCATCTGCACCTCCATCAAAGCAATTTCCTTAGAATCTTCTTGTCTGGAGGAACTTAAATCACCATTTTGGTTTGCGCCGTGTAGAGGTTTAGCAAAATGTTTCTTATCCAAATTTCCAAGAGGGGTACCCTGCACCAAAGAATATTTTTGGTGTCAGAAAAAATGTCAAATTCATCAAGATACTGGGTGAAAAATCTCAACGCCAGCTGCAAAATATGAACTTAGTTCTATAACTAAGGAAAAATGTACTAGCTAGAACAATCAGATGAAGCTTAACACACAGTTACAACCTCCACCAGCTGGGAGCAACTAATTTGTACAACATGCCTAATAAAGAGGACCAGAAGATACAATGCAGCCGAAAATTTGATACAAGTACAATTTAGGTGACTTAATTTCCTTTTGGCCCAGGAGCATAGTAGTACTTACACTACAAAGAATCTTCAATCCTGGTGAAAAATTAAAAATGAACCTTGAACGATAGAGAATGAGTGCAAACATGGCTGTGATAGTGCAGTAAGTCCAGCAACAGAAAACAAAGATAAAATACACTAACTTCTATCTAACTTGTCAAAGTACTACACGTGCAATAAATTAATAATCAATGAATAAAGAGTATACCAAGAAATTATCTGAATCCTTTCCACACCAATGTATTACTCACGTGAACCAGAAATAACGTGCATAGCATCATACATCCCAATTTGAGATCACATCAGATTCGAAGATTCAGAAACTAATAGCACATAAGTTAAAATAAAAAAGATAGAGCAAGGGAACAATAAGAGAGGGGGTAGGGAAATTTCTAATGACTAGAAACACAACCTTCGTGAGGAAAAGTCTCTCAGCTCTTTGCTTAAGTGTCCATCCAGTTTTAAGCCCAAGAGCAGCCAATGTCTGGATTGCAGAAAATAGCAGAAAGATATAAGACAATGGTGTGTACAACATACATCAAGAACTAGTCATAAGATTGGTTATACGATGGACATAAGACTGGTTATACGATGGCCAGAAGACTGGTTATACGACTGTTAGAAGACTGGTTATACAACGGTCATAAGACTGGTTATACAATGGTCATAAGACTGGTTATACGACGGTTATAAGACTGGTCATGTGACGGTTATAAGGCAGGTTACATGCTGTCACAGATGTCTCAGTTTTCAAGTAAATGATAGGGTGGTTAGAATTACTTGCATTTAAATCACTAAGATAGAATCAGAATGTTGAGTGCCTACTTAGGCAAGATGCAGCAGACTCTATACTCACATAGACAAAGCAGAACCTTTTTAAAGTTTCCAGGATAAAGAACCAACTGACTCCTTCAATTTTTCGGGTCCAACAACCATCAACTCCTCCGTTGTACTGTAATAGTCGAGATCAACTATAGTGGATGGTGAAGAAGAAGCTTCAGTATCTTCCCACCCTTGCACCTTCCCACCGGCCCATTGCTGCTCAAATTCAGTATTCACCTGCAATAACATCATAATTCACTCAGCTCAGAAGTCAAGAATTTAACAAAACAATCTACATCATCGGCACTCTCACACAACTGAGATGAAGTCAATGATCTGTGAATAGCAGATAAAACAACAATACCACAGAATCTGATGTACCTAGAATAGCAACATATATAAATACATACACCAAACATACCTTCGAAAATATTTTGTCCAAATCTTTCAAGGGCTTTGCCCTCTAAAAAAAAGAGGTATTCCAGAAGCTTGGACATATATTCCTTGTACTGGCTGCAGAGAAACAAAGAAACAGGAAAACAGACGATAAAAGAATAAATATGAGCTAACAATGCAATATTTAACAAGCAAATGAGTACAAAAAAGTTCTACCTTGTAAGCTTATGTTTATGAGGAATCTTCTCAGGTTGTGTACAAAAAATGCAATATTAACAAGCAATATTTAACAAGCAAATGAGTACAAAGAAACAGGAAACAACGTTAAAAGAATAAATATGATTTAACAATGCAATTTTAACAAGCAAAAGAGTACAAAAAATTTCATTAACCCGCGTGTCCAGACAGCTTGGTGTTATTTTAGTGGGCTACTCCAACGGTGATGGAGATCCGTTATACAGAAGTCGCCCCAATGAACATACCAACAAATTACAGTTAGGCACAATAGAGAATTATGTAAAGGAGTTCATACATGCTCGACAAATCGAGAGAATAATACATAGCTTATGAACCATTTATTGCAAGATGATGAACCTTCAATTGAAGTTTGGTCAGAAACTAAAAGGGATTCGCAAAAAACAGGTGCAAAATATTCTTAGAATAGTGCATGTCTCAAATTAAGTAACAGTGTAAAAGTGCAGCGAAATTTTACATTAGAATGGAGCATCTTAACAACTACAAAAACAGATGAAAAAATGAGCATATTTGAGAGCTTGACAACTGCTACAAAATTGGCACCCAAAGGGGAAGTAGATCAATATCTGCACTGTGCTAAGTAGATAATGTGTATGAGAAGTAATAACATAGCTTATGATCACGTTGTATTAGAGGCACAACATTAGCCACCAATAAAAATGAAAATTTTCAAGCAATGATCATTCGTAAAACAGTTCAAGCAATGTATCAGTGCAAAAAATAATGCAGACCCTATTCCAAATAAATGACCACTACGGAAAGTTTAGCTTAGGGTGTTTATGATTCTACACGTTACTTTGAGTTTGTGAGAAAAGATATGCAGACTGTGCTGGAATAATGTTGTTTCAGGGAGCATATCAGAAACTTTTTAAAGGTTTATTTTTACTAAAAGCGGATAAAAAACATGTTTTACTAACATATAAACTGAAGCACATCTTTCTGGTAACTCTTATTTGCTTTCTGGAGTAAGAGTTGAAAGGTTTTCACTGCCTAGAACCTGTTCACAGGACAAAGGTAAAATAACATAATCCAAATGCCATTAAGAGACTCTTCATTTCCAAAACACGTTAAAACATCAAAAGAACACAAGTTAACTAAAAAAGGCAAGTCTATCAGTAGAATAATGAACACATCCATGAATCACATCCATGTTATCTAGTTTGTATACTCAAAGAGAAATATATCTTCCAATTGACAGATAACTCAGAGTTAGGAAGTTTCAGGAAATGCCAGCTCAATTTAAATAGGATAGTAACACTTGGCCAAAATATTAGGCTCCGAAATGGAAAAATCTAGTTTTAATTCAGTTTTAGTAGCACCTTTTATACTAAATCGAATTCATGAAGTTAACATGCAGTGATGCAGATCACCTATATCTAGGGTTCCAATAGGAAATAGAGAGAGGTGCGTGAGTACCAAAATAGGCAACGAGGCAAGAAGCGGCAATGACCGGGTCGTTACGAACACCATCAGCTTCTCTATAACCACCATCACTTACTTCAATCTTCTATTCAGCTCGATTTTCTCAATCTCTTCCGCACTCGTGAGGATTTACCCCCCTTTCCCTCTCCCACCTCTGTTCTCTCCTTCAACACCTTCAATTCCTAATCTACCTCCGAAAACTCAACACCGACGTCAGAAGGAGGTACGAACCTTACTGGGTTGGATTCCAACTAACCGATGAACACAAGTTTTGACATTTAGGGTTTATTGAAGAGATAAGAGAAAGAGAATGCATACCTAGTCTTTCTCGGTCGATGAAGAACACAGAACTTGAGAATTCCAAGTCACGGGCGGAGAGTCCTTCCCTTCAATGGCTGGAGAATTCGGCGACGTTCCCTCCCCTCTTCCCCGTTTTCCCTCTCCGCGTTTCAATTCAAGCTTTGAACAAAATCGTTTTTTGCTATACTAAGTATGTATAAGGGCGCACGTTATTATTTGTTCAGGGTTGTGACGGACGGAAAATAAATCCGACGCTATAAGTCCCGGTTCTATTGGCTATGCCAACGATAATATAATTTATTAGTAAAACTCTATTTGTCTTATTCAGTTAAGTAGACTATGCCAACAGAATATCAAATTATTGGTATAGATGTCCGTGGGTAAATGTCAATTTTTTTGTAGTGCTAGGTGTAGGCTAGAGGAGGGGTGGCGTGCAGGAAGAGTGCAGTGAGGGAAATGGAGTGGCAAATAGGCTGAATGCGGGAAAGGATCCGTCACCCAAAGGGAGCACATGCGATCACATTTTTGCTATGGGTACAATGACATAAAGACGCTGATTCAATCTTCCCAATATAAGTAGTATTTAGATAGAGATTTATGATCTAAAAATATTGTGATTTAGATAGGGATTTATGATCTAAAATATTTGTGGTTTAGTTCGAGTGGATTTAATAAATTTTATTTGAGTTGAAACTATTAACTTGTAATCCAAAAATAAAATAATAGAATATAGAAAATATATATAGTAACTCAGTATTTGTTAGTAACTTAAAACTAAGTGTTATATTTAGTTATTAATTGATTACATTTTAATGTTATATTTAATTATAAGTTAACATAAACATAATCATAAAAATAACATACACTTACAAATGAGCCCTAACCTTATTGACCATTGGAACAAAGGACGTTAAACGTTAATCTATGCTAGATCTTGGAAGTGAGACTTGCCAAGCAGAGCATGAGGGTGTCTTGGGGCTACATACATCAAGGTGCGGGTTGTGTCATTGAGAGCCAGTCATGACACACGCATGACAAAACTAGTGGGTGGCACTAGGGTTTGTCAAGGCGCAGCAGTTAAGCTAGTACTAGGGTCTTGTCTGTGAACGAGGCTCACCTTGAACACAGGTGGGGGAACCGGTCTTTAAAGATGGGGTTTGACATGTGACATTGGTTCAAGAGAGACCATGTGAGTCACATGCAAAACCAATGGTGGCACGAGGTGTCATGAGCAAAGGATTGGAAGAGGAACTGCATGAGATCCCAATGAGCTACTTGCAACCCAGGTGTTATTGTGACTTGGTCTTAACTGGGTTAAGACAAGTTGACAACATGGCTAATTTGTAATACGGGTAGACAAGTAGTTATCAAGACACAGACCACAACACGGGGGTGAAGCTAAGTCGTGCCATGTGACTATGAGTAATGTCATGTGTTGGGAAACATATATATGAAGAAATGTATATAAATATGTGCAAAGAGTAGACAAGTGCACCTAATCGATGTAATACAAAAAGTGTCACGTGTCCACAAGGAAATTGGTTCTATCTCCCTAGCTCGGTACTTAGTGAATTAAAGCAGTAAAGTCGGGGTTTAGCCGAAAGTAATCTTAGTGATTTGAATCTATCAAATAATGTAATCAAACAATTAAGCTAAGATGAAGTTTTAATGGATTGATGAAGAAAGTGCCCAGGATAGTGGGAATAATGAAATCACACAAATATGGTCTTAATCATACCTCACTCTAGTTGTATATTAGAACGAAAGTAAAGACTCACCAAACCACGGATAAGTCAAATTTACCCACTTAGTTGCCCCTTTTAATTCGAAGTAGGTTTACTTTTAAGTAAAGTAAAGTAACTAATAGCATTAATCATAAGTTCTATAATAATAGCCTAAGCTTGTACCAAACTAATTTTAGAGGGAAAAATCTAGGGTTTGTCTCTTCGATGGTCACAATCCCTACCTTTAAAAACCTAATATTGATAGGAACCACCATAAATGCTATAGTGATCGATTTAGAGCATTCATTGAGCATTGAAGAGATAAAACAACTATAAAGGTAGGCTTTCAAGGATAATTTGGAGTTTTAGGGTCAAACCCCATCCCACGGTAAAATGGAGTCTACTAAAGAATTGAAAGGTAAAAGAAGATAAAAGAGTGAGAAATAGCCATTAATGAGGTTGGAAGCGTCAATGAAGGTGGAGTTCTCCTTATCTTTCTTCTTATTCTTATTCTTCTCTTTTATCCTTTTTTTCTCTCTGTTTGGGAGTCTCTGGTGGGTGAATGACAATGAATGAACTGAGCCCTATTTATGTGTTTTAATATGTACTAATTTCTACGTTTTGTGTGTGGTCCATCATGGTCACATCGTTGCCAACCCGGACACATCCCCAAACTAGGTTGTAAAAGAGGCAAAAACTTTCTTACGGGATCGGTCCGAGGATGTATACTCGGACACATACCCGGGTAGGGTCCTAAAGATGGCAGAAGGTTTAGGTCCGGGTCTGTATCCCCGGAAAAACACTGGACTAAACCATGAAAACAACAAAAGCTTTGTCCGATCGATGGTTCGGGTTTGTTCACTCGGACAAAGACCTAGATCAAGATTACAATGCATCAGACTTGTCATTTCAATCCTGGTTGGTTCCGTCTTGATCTTTAACCTCTAGACACGTATTCCAAGATCTTGTCCAAGCATCCGAATAACTCTTTTGTATCTTTCGTTCATGCGCCAATGAGCTTTTACCTAAATTATTACCAAAAGTAAAATTTCACATATATTGGCAAAAAGCTCTATAAAGTGGTGAAAATAGGTTATGAACCAAGTAAAATGCAAGTAAATATAAACCTTATGATTGCATATTTTCACCACTTTTCACCATGATAAGTCACGATATGGACCTTGAGCTTGTTCAATAGGTTAGCAAGTGCCCAAAAGTACTAGAGGTCACGAGCTAAGATGCAATGCGGGTGGGTGCCTTTGGCGCGCACACTGGGTGCGTAGCCGCGTATGACAATGGGGTGTTGGCGTCGATGACAAAAGCACAGGCAGCGTACGAGTGCGCGCAAGTGGGCTGCAAGGGAATGCGACGCGGTATGAGACACTAGGCGTTAGAGTGTGCCACGATCCTCGCAAGGGTCGAGTGTGGGCACTGGGCGCAATGCGCGCACACAAGCACGACACTATGGTGCATCCAAAACCTTAATTTTTAGAGTTTTCTTTATTATTGTGATTTCCAGGTTGAAGTTAATTCCTATCACTTCCATTATTATATTAACGACAATACAAGGTCCTTTGAGGTAAATATTGGTTGTTGCAAAATGGTTAATGCCTATGATTACAATTGGATTTTTACCAAGGTTACTATTGCATGTGAAAGTTACTGAGGTAAACTTTGAAAATGCCTTCGAACTTTACCCTTGAATGGTTAAAGTTGATTTTAAATATTGTGGGGAAGATTGATCCCACATTGGCTATAAGATAAAGATGGTGATATATTATCTCCTTCCCATGATTATAGGCGCGATGATTAAGAGAATCTTAACCAATTAGTTGTTGCCTTAACTTATAGTTGTTGAAGATATAATCGGTACGAGTTGTTGGAGATTAAGGTGGCACACTCTAGTTTTGGAAGATATAGGTGGCACTCTTTTAGAGGGTGGTTAAGATAAGAGGCGTCATTATCTTGGAGATATTAGGCGACACTTATCTAGTAAGTGGTTAAAGATAAAAGCATCCTTATCTTGGAGATAAAGGGAGGCACTAGTTGGTTGTTAAGATCTTGATAGAACCGCAACCCTTGTAAAACAAGGGCATTAAGACAGTTAAGGTCATAAACACGTTACTCAAACTACCACTTCCATTTACTACCGATTCTGAGAGAGAACTCTATTGCTCCAAGAGATCACATTCGAGAGAGAAAGATAGAACTTGGTTCTTGATCTTAATTTCCACAAAGTGAGTTTGAATTCTAAGAGTGCGTAAGGCGAAGACTCCCCTTTGTAAGAGCGCAAGCTATAAAAAAAAGAGTTGTTTAATTCTCCTTCTTGTTTCTTTGTAGCTAGAGAAAGGGTGTGAGCACCAAAGATCTAACGAAGCCATTGTTGTGGGGAGTTTTCTAGCTCCAAACCTAGTACTCTCAGAGTTGGTGGTTGAAAAGGTTCTCGACAAAAGTGGCTAACTCAAGCTGAGGACGGTATTATGTTCAAGTTCCCCTACCTGGGAGGAAAAGCTACAAGTGGTGAAGGAGTTGTGTGGGTAGTGCACAGAAGCTGATCAATCTTAAAGGTGATCAATCATGTATGAGGTTGAGCCCAGTGGCGGACGCAAAGGGGGGCCCAAAACTTTTGAAAATTTATAAAATGCTCTTATAAATTTTTGAAAAATATAAAATAATATAATGTTTTAAAGAACAATAGTGTCAACAACTTTTTTTGCCCCCCCTAAACAAAAGTTCTGGGTCGTTACTGGTTGAGCCGATCATAGTGATCATTTGATGGTGTGACACTCCCACCAACTTAAGGGGGCGTTTGTTTTGGGGTAATCAGGAAAGGGAATCGGAATGATTCCTTTCTGCTGTTTGTTTGCCAATTTTTCCTGTTTTCAGGAAATGGAAAGGGATGGGATTACCCCAAAACCCTTTTCCTGATTCCTACCCCCTACTAGGGAATGGGATTCCCTTCCCCAATCACTTTGACCGACAACATATGACCATAATCGATGACTAATGACCATTGACCGGCGACCGGTGAATGTTGACCAGTAATTATGGCGTTGACGGCAGCCGGCAAACGTTGATCATTGACCGACGGCCGTTGACCGGTTATTTATTTCATTTCCATCTCAAACAAACAACTGGGAAATCAAAGAGAATTCTTTTCCATTCCTCTCCATTCTCTTTCCTGATTCCATTCCGTTTCCCCATTTGAACCAAACGCCACCTAATGTATAAATCTTACCATGTTTGAACATACTTTCTATTGATATGAAATGTAACAAATTAAGTCCAACATATAAACACACTCTAGTAGCACTATTCCAGATGTCGATCCTAGCCTACCGGTTTGGATCTTTATATTATATATATATGTATTATTGTAACACGGAAATTAAGTGGTTATTTTACAACGGATAACCCAATAATATGATATATAATAAAATATTATGTACATTTAGTTTGAATAATCTTTAAATAAGATTCAACAACTTTTAAAACAATATACCCAACTATTATAGTAATATTAAAAACAACAACCTTTACACAATCATAGCTAACTATATAATAACCAAAATCAACAACAGTATTTTTTCTGTAACGCGGACTGCGATTGCTTGTTCGTTGTCACGGCGCACTTCACGGCTTCTTTCTTCTTCTACGGTTCTATGATCCATCTCTCTCTTCTTTCGAACCCCAGAAATTCAGCAAAAGGCAAAAATAAAGAAAATAAGAAAAGAATCGATCATGTCATATATGCATGCCAGATTAGATATAGATAGATACACAAGCCACCAGACCGGTATATGTGCTATCTAACTTAGCAAGCAATCTGGGTTTACTATTTAAAAACGTGCCTTTCAGAGACTTAATTTCGTACATTTGCTGATACGCGATATCTTGACGTCTTATCTATGCATGTTATTATGCTATTCGCAAGATCCATCATCGATAATTAATTATTTACCAACTGCCCATGTGCCGGCCGACGATATATTTAGTAGTAGTAATTTTTTGTTGGATAACCTTTATTAGTATATATTTCGTCTGCCGCCGGGATCTTAAATTACCTTCAAACCCGTATCTTGTATGTTTGACGAACGAAATTAAAAATTAGTGGTTGTTTTGAGAAAAGAAGAGTGCTCACACTTCACAGTTTTACTACAGTAGTATTTTTTTAAAAAGACTACATTTTTTCTAAAAGAAAAATTTGCGATCGTCAGGCATATTCTTCATTATCTCATGCATATCGTGAATAGGAACAAGAGATAACCGTAATAAACAGTTGAGTGAGAGCAGGATTATAACTTCTAGTACAAAAACTTAACAACATTTGAATTTAAAATGAACGGTAAATTTGAATTTAAAATAAACGATGGTACGATACTCCAGTTTACAATAAAATTTGCCGCAGGATTAATTAATTATGTGGGTTTAAACAGCTGATCTGAAATTAAAGACCAGTTGAGAGTGATCGAGTGTATAGGTTGCCACTGCCAGCCAAATTCATTATGCCCTCGGTTATTACATGTCGACTAAACAAAGAGGAACAAACAAAAACAGCAGGTAAACGTCTGTTGTCGTACATCTTTGCGTGAAGACTGTGTGTGATATGAGATTTTTTTACTATCAATTATATATGGTTCACTCTTTCAAAAAATTATATATGGTTCACAGGCAAATGTTTTAATAAGGTCAATTTAGACTATTTATTTAATCGATCACCGCCTATTGAGTATACTAGGTTTCCTTCCTTTCTTCATCATAGAAGATCGTTAACTTCCTGTTAGTTTGACGCACGGATACATGCTTTATTAAAAGGCATAATTCATAATTTCTGTCCCGCCTTCTTCCTTTACTTTGATTTCAATTACTAAAGTTGAATTTTAATATTCAACACAAAAATACTACTTACTGTGTACTAGTTAATGGTGGCTATCGGGTCCGGTTCTACCCAGAATCGATTGGAACCGGAACCAGTCGGGAACCGGTGGGAACCGGATCCGGAACCGAACCGCTTCAGTCGGTTCCGAATACGAATACATTTTGAGATTCGGGCCTGAACCGGCCCGGAACCGGAATCGCCTGGAATCGTCATCGGATTCGGAACCAGAACCGCCCCGGAACCGGTTGAAGTTACCGTTGGAATCGGGCCAAAACGACGTCGTTTTGGGTCTCGGGCGCGCGCTCCTCTGAAGAAAATAGCCGTTAGATCCCAAGCACGCGCATTTCAATATGAAGACCAACATGATGATGGTATGAGATGGATGGGGAAAACACCACTTAGGACTTCTATCTTGTAATATTTTAGAATGTATTAATAATTTAGTATTACTTTCTTTTCCATGTAATCTTTTTTTAAGACTTGCAAATTGAAAATCATGTAACCTCTTAGTAGTTGTACTCTTTTTCTTTATTAGGGTTTTTCCAATGGGTTTTTACCTAATAAGGTTTTAATGAGTCAGTGAATCATATAATAAAATTCTCTTTGTTCCTTATTTTTTGTAAATTCAATAAAAATTCCTAAAGCTTTGTTTCTTACACATTTGAATTATAAACTTGAAGAATAACCTATCTAGGAGAGTAAAGTGGATGAAAAGAGCAACGTGTGCGCTCAAACGGATCTCAAATCGGAGCTAAAACAAAGCAACTGGAGCCGATCGAATCTTTCCAGAACCGCTCCAAACCGGTCGGAACCGATCAGAATCGGCCGAAACCGGTTTTTTAACCGAATCCGAAGTGAATCCAGATTTCAGAACCGGAACTGGAACTGAAACCGCCCAGACCGATTCAAAATACGAATACACATTTTCTGGAACCAAAACCGATGAACCGGACCCGTAACCACCATTAGTCTAGTAGTATAAGATAAATATCGTTAGGTACCGTGAATCCTCAGATCAATCACATAATAACAATAACAAACAATGACGCGGTTTCCATCGTTAATTAGTATGACTTCCTAAAAGCAAGCGCAGCGGAACAACAAAGAAAGAGAAAAATTAAAAATTAAAAAAATTCAATGCGTCGATGTTGATTGACGGCATCAGAAGGAAGTTGTTAACATGATTACTCCCACCATCATGAATTGACCGTCTGTTTACTATTTGGATATATTTCCTCCGTCCCAGTTAAAATGTCCATTTTATTATTTAGATGTGTTTGACTTCAATATTTAACATGTAAGATAATATATTTTTATAATTCTATGTTTTATAATCAAATCTTTTGTGAAAAACTTTAAAAATTATTTTATTTTATATGTTTAATATTATAGTGGAAAAGTGTGCCAAAAAACAAATATGACACTTATGACGGGACATAGGGAATAAGATAAAATAATTTTAAAAATTTAAATTTTGTATATGATTCCTTACATGATAAACTATATATTACATAATTTAATTTTATAAAATTATTTTATCTTATATGTTTAATATTGAAATAGAAAAATGTGTCATAAAACAGGACAATCAATTAAGGACTATTACCTAGCATATATTTTTTTTTTTTTGCACTGTTTTTTTTTTTTTGAAGGCTCGGCAAAAGTTCGACCAACTTTTCAAGTTTCAACCCGACACCAAACAAAAATATTATATTATACACATTTACTGGCCACAAACATGCCCACGCCAAGCCAACCGTTGTTTGATCTAAATATGCTAATGCAGTCAAAGAAACAAACAAACAAACTACAGAAGATCATGCAATGCAGGCAAAAGCTGGAACATTTTAGTCATTTCTTCCGATTCTATTAGATTTACGTTTGTTTGCATCTGTCAAGCCTTGACTATATGATATATGAACCTGCTCGTTTGGGGAACACCTTCCAGCAGCAAACCACTGCAAAATCATTAGCTGATAGTTTCTTAATTTCAACAGTAGGACCCAACAATAGCCCTTAGCAGCTGTCCCCAAACGAACCCAATAACCCATGAGGTTCTATCCTAAAATCAATTGGCATTAGGTGGAGTAGATCTAGACTATATGAGTTACTTGCTAACTATATAATTTTTCAATGTGGGACTTACACTTGATCTTAGAGAATTGTTGGATTTAAAGTTGTGACAAAAACAACAAAATCATGATACAGGATCGTTTGATTTTGTTGGATTTAACAACTGGGATTTTACCTACTCTGTATGACATATTTTTTTCAATTAGAACATCCTTGGTCCACTAGTAAAGAATGTTTTTTACAGTTATGATGGTAATATTTCAGCAACTATGATATAAATGTAATATTTTTTTCTTGGTTTTACCCATAATTTTTCCAATTCTAGTAAGATTCACTCTCGAAACTGAAGCATCTACACTATATAACATCTATCTAGCCTTATAGTACAATTTATCTTGTAACGTGATTCACTCTCTTCATTCTAATTAATCACTTCTAGTTATCAGCTAATTAGTTAAACATGAGTCATACACTCCTGATGTATTAAAATAAATTTCTGTATAATTTACTTGTAGCAACAAAAAAAAAACACGTGTCTTTTAAAAAAGACCAAAGACGAAAATGGATTGGGTTGGGCTGTAACATGCCCATGATCCCATGTCATCACCCTGAATATATAGGCAATCAAGGCAAAGGCAACCAACCTAATCTGGCAGCCTCGTGCGAATTCCAATTAGGTGATGGTACACATTTCACGAGTCGTCCACCCACATAATACGGGAAGTAAGTAATATGGGCCGATAATATGTGTTCAAACCATAGCGGCCCATTCCAAAGCAAGCTACTCCCACCTCCCCACCCACCACGGTCTCTTTCTAGTCTAGGGTTTCTCATCACGTTAAGATACTCCTTTCTGTCTTCCTCCACCAGAACGAACACTCGGCGCGGCTCTGCGACAACAGTCTATCGAAGATGGTATGATCTCCTTCCTCTTCCCCTTCTGATCACACACACTTTCTCTCTTTCTTTCCTTTCGCCGTCCTACATCGGCCCCGAGTTCATCAGTACCTAACTAACTTCGTTTTTTATTTTTGTTGTTTTTTATTTTCTTTGCAGCCGTCCCACAAGACCTTCATGATCAAGAAGAAATTGGCGAAGAAGATGAGGCAAAACCGCCCCATACCTTACTGGATTCGCATGAGAACTGGCAACACAATCAGGTATCGTACTTCCTAATACCCGTTATTTACTGCGCTGTTAGATGTTTAGTATTACTATGTCGTTACTGTTGGTGATTGAGTGTTGGTAGTATAGATTCTGGAATTCTTGAACCTATTGTACACTTCGTTTTTTTTTTTTTCAGGTACAATGCTAAGCGCAGGCACTGGCGTCGCACCAAGCTTGGGTTCTAAGATGTTGCTTGCGGGGGACCTCTTCCCTTTTTGTTAGAAATGCTTTTTGTTTTCGGTTTTTATGTAAGAGCTAGATTATTACTTGAACCTCAAGCGACTGCTGTTCGATTGGGAATATTGTAAACTTAGCTATCGTAAGTTATGGATTATTTTTGAGAGATTCAGTTGAAATCTTATTTGGTTGTTGCTTGCTTTGAATTTGTGTGACCTGTTATTAAATTTTGTTCCATTAGGTATAGTTTTTCTGGTCAGTTGAATTCTCTCGGTTATGCTATCTTTTTGTTGCTTCTCATATTTTGGTAATCGATTTGATTCAAAGTTCTTCACGGCGAAGGAATACGTTGTTTTGCCAGCTATTGCAGCTGTCTTAGTTTGTTTATTGTTTGGTCGGGAATTTGCTTATGCATAACCGCTGTGACCAGAGAATTCTTTCCGAGCTGTAGTTTGCCTGCTATCACCTGTATTTCTGAAATTGCAAATTCTGGTGAACTTCTGTTGGTAGTTTAGCCAGTTTGTTTTGGAAGATGTAGACTGAAATCTGACCCATCTATAATATGTATGACTGGTTTTACTTGGGGTGGGTGATTGGGAGTTTTCTTGGTTATAGTAGGAGGTGGAACTGCATTGGAGCAGAATCTTTTTGCCTGAATTCTTTGATGTTTACTGATCTTTGTGCTAGGGGAAGATATGTGTTAGGTTAGTTTATTTCTGGGCTTGAAGTTGATACATTGTCACCATTTTTCTGAGCTCCATTATATAGTCTTCAATTGCCAACAGAACATTGCTGAATATTGATGACATCACACTCGTCTGTCCCCGATCCTGCTATTTAAATCGAACTATGGTTTGTCGTTAATGTCTAACACCGTGAAGAAGTTCCATATACAAGACCAAAAATATCCCAGAGACGTTCGTTGTGTGAACGACGAATGAATTATCACTCGTTTCTTCACTCAATTTACATCAGGTTAGTATACAATAAGAGATAAGCGGCGGCTGAAGATGAAGAAGAACGAGATCAAATCTGATGTAGTATTTGTCAATCATCCAAGTTGAGAGTAGATGCTATAGTTGTCATCGTAACTCTCAGGGTGCCTCCTAATTCCGCAGGAACTAGTGGTACTAGAGAATGCAAAACATCGGTTATCAATGGACGATAACTCGGCTCTGGCTGAACGCATAGCACTGCTACGGCAGCAACCTGTCCAATAATATTGTAAACAAATGGAGGTAAGCAGTCTTGTATATCTTGAACTATCTAAGTTTGTGCGGTGGCAAAATGTAGCAAGACCAAAAGGATTGTAGTATGATACGTATAACAAAAGGGGGGTTAGTTACGTAACCTGATACAAATGCTTGTGATCCATTGTGGCTTGAATAGCTGGATCTACAATTTGTGGAAGCTTGGTTCGATCTGTGAGTTGTGGCATTGCCTGAATTTTATTGAGAACGAGAGTTAGTCATGTCATGCTCATGCTTTTGAGGATGGATAGGGGAAGAGGTGTTAACATTAAACAAACATTACCCATGTGACGATAGATTGGCACTGGGATGGTGATAATTTCTCAACTGGCTTTCTCCCCAACAAAAGCTCCAGAAGTACCACGCCAAATGCATACACATCACTTTTATCCGTCAATTTACCTGTCCACCATCAAAGTTATAATTATTCCTTGACCCTAAACCAGGGAAACAAACAAAAGAACTAAAAATACCTAGACAAACAACTTAAAACATTTCCTAATTATCCGAAAGAAACACCCCATGGTTTATAATTCTATTATATTCATCCTGCACATCTTACCTACTCTAGACAAACACTATCATATCTAATACTATTTAAGTAGCAACCAAGCTAACCTAAACATATTCTGCGTATTTTTGTGAAATGATTGGATGTGGGGCACAACTGAAACATCATAATGCATGATCAACACTAATTGTGTGAATTAAGAATAGTATAGAAGAAAGTAGACATGTAGCAATACCATCCAAAAGGAACTCAGGGGCCACATAGCCGAATGCGCCTGATAATTTAATGCTGTTCTTGTTACTATGAGAAGATCCACCACCAACCCAAGCTAGACCAAAGTCTGAAAGCTGTAGTAGTAGTAGTAGAGAAGAAAAAAAAATAGTATTAAACAACAAAAAGCTAGTTGTGGTAACTTCATCATTTCATATCATTGATACTCTAAAGTAATGATAGATAGAGTATCTTTTGGGAAGTTGACTTTTATTGGCAGTAGCAGCAGCAGCGCACCATACCTTCGCATTGAAGTTGGAATCAAGGAGGATGTTGGATGATTTCAGATCTCTGTGAATCACCGGTGGATTGCAATGCTCGTGGAGGTACTCTAAACCTCTGGTTAAAATATAAATCAAGATAAACATAAAAATGTGACCAATGAATCATTTTAATACAGTAGAGAGATCTGTTTGGGGGTATAATAGGAACTGACCTTGCTATGTCAAGGGCAATCTTCATCCTGATGTGCCATGTCAAAGCTGATCCACGAGATTGTCCTGACCAAAAAATTGAACAGACAAATTTATATGCAAAAAAAGAGCCTGTTGTTTCTGTTTTTGAACGATAGTAGTACTAGCTGTAGTAACTAGTTAGTAACCAAAGTTTGGATATGGAGTAATACTACCTACCGTGCAATTGAGTTTCAAGAGATCCATTTTCCATCATCTCGTAGACGACAAATCTAGTGTCCCCGTGGATACAGTGACCGACAAGTGTTATGATATTAGAATGTTGAATTCTACTCAACAAATCCACTTCATTCTGCAAGTTGATTCAAGATTAAATACAAGACCTTATTCTGTTGATGATCTTATCGAATAATCCTAAGCTCTCATCACAACTGAACAAGAGCCAGCGATGATGGATTTAGTTAAGTTATACCTTGAACTCTCTCTCAACTTCCTCACCGCCTACAGTTTCGAGTTTCTTCACCGCGGCATACGAATTCTCACCGAGCTGAGCTCTGTACACGCAACATGATCCAAATCCACTCTCACTCAACTTGTTGGTCTCCTGGAAACTCCCAGTGGCGGCCTCAAGCAGCTTATAATCAATACATCCAGCGGCAGCAACTTCAATTTTTTTTTTTAGTTCCAAATTTCAGCGAGAAATGTGAGGTTTAAACACAAAAAAATGAACTACTGATATTGTTTTGTATCAACCAAAACGAAGTGAATTAATACCAATAATAATAATACCTACCTGACTTCTTCAGAGTGTTTATATGTTTGGATCCTGTTGACGTTTCCCTCTTCTTCCTGTGGTAAATCCATAGGACTAACCAAGATAGTAATATGATGATCAGAGCAGCCAATGAACAACCAACTACTAGTGGCAGTAGAAGCTGCTGATTTCTGTTGGTATCCATAGTATATATTATTTTGGGCCGGCCCTTCACTACTCCTCAGAGTTGCAGTGCCTGATCAGATATACAGCATTAACTATTTAGAACATAAGAAGATGAAGAAGCTAATGGATAAAAAGAATCGGAGGTGCGAATTTCATATCTGGAGTGCAGAATGAAGTGTGTACGTTTGTGAGGTAAGAGGAATTATATGGAGAGAGTTTTGAGGAGGATAGTAAGTAAATCGGATATAGCGAAATGAGGCAGCAATAGTTGGGAGAGAGCGAAGTGGTAGGGTAGAGATGAACACTAGTAAAATGGAGCCTTTTTTTCTCAAATAAAAATAAAAGGGTGCATTAATTTCAGGGCCGAAAATCGGCCGAAAATGGTGTGAATACCCCAAGTAAGTGCGTGTGTGTGTTTTTTTTACTAATATATCAATGTGCGTGTTTCTTTGTTGGGTCTGATCTGAGTGTGTTTGGTTTAATTGTTTCTCACCTTTCGAAATTTGAATTCAAAAGGCGGAGGGGTAAACACGTCCGAGAAAAAGAAGAGTCTAGACCTTTTCTTAACGGATTGATAATTCATACTAATAGAAAGGGAGATAAAAAGAGACAGGGACGGAATAACGAGCGACCCAGAATTTAAAATTTTGAACAGAAGATGATAGTTTACCGGCTGGAGGTGGAGGGTGGCGAAGAAAACAGAGGACAGAGCTCTTCTGATCAGCAGAATACAACAGAAGAACACAAATACTAGTGAAAAAGAAGAACAGTCTTCTTCTTGTTGTTCCTCAGAAACGTCTCGTCTCCTTTTGTTTCGTCATTATTGTGTTGTGGTAAACAGAAGAAACATCAGTTGAAGAAATCAAATATGGATGAAGATTGAGATGTTTTTCAATTGAAACGTCTCTTTCGTTCGTTAGTTCCCATCTCAATGACTCAATCCATCGCGCTTTTCTGGCCTCAATTTTTGTTGTTGTTGTTGTTGCTTTGTATCCTTTTGCATCCGTGAGGTGTGAGGTGAGGTTCCTGTGTGACTCTCTGTGCGTATTGTATTGTATCAGTATGAATCCCTAGAGAAATAAAGATTGTTTTGTTGATATATCCCGCCCCCACATGACCTTAAATCACTTTTACAGACAGCTGTATCTATAAGCAGCAGCCTTTGACATTTAATTCGGCGCTCTTAATTTCTCGACTCTCCGCTGTGGCAAAGTAAACCCACTCCATTAAGATTTTACCAAATTGTGAGAAAATGATTTTAGTAATAGCTCATCTTATCATGGAGTTTACCTTCTAACAACATCGATCAAAGTAATAATTAATGCAGTCACTACAGTTTTCCAGATTCGAAATCTAAAATCATGCCACTATGCTCTACCTAATACATGCAGTCACTACATGATTCACTTCCACTTTGTCCTCGAACCTTAACGCCCGCTGATCTGTTCCATGCATAATCGGTGCACATATATGTTCATTAACTTGTACATTAATTGTTAACTTACTGATGTTGATGTTACCTATGATTTTTTGGAAGAGCGAGCAGCCATTAATCATATTATACACTATCAACGACTTATTGTGACAAAACATTTACAGACTTAGTTAGTTATATATCTACTACTATTATAGTAAGAAACTTGTCCCAAATGAGGCCAAATTTGTCTTTCAGAAACGTGAGTATTATATATGTGCGTCTTATACTATTTTATACTCCCTCCGTCCCTGTTTGACTTCTTGTTTTTATTGGATATGTCGTTTGACTTCAATATTTAACATATAAGATGACATAATTTTACAAATTTAAGTTTTGTAATGGAATCCTTATATGAAAAACTATATGTTGCATAAATTTGTTTTATAAAATTATTTTATCTTATATGTTTAATATTAAAGTAGAAAAACGTGTCAAAAAGCAAACAAGAAGGTCAAAGTGGGACGGAGGTAGGTAGTTGTTGGTAGGACTAGCCAGTATTACTAACCACATGGTTACTTGTTCTTACTGACCCACCCATGCCATGCATCTCCGTGTCCGTTAGGTGAGGCAATTAATCCAAATCGATCTAAAATCTCGTCATATCATATGTAGTGATCCTATCAAAATTGACAACATTGATTGTTTCAAAAAAATAGACCATCAAATTTATGTATGCTTCAGCCAATCAGCCTACCTATTGCCTAATTATCCTCCTCCGCCATATACATTCACGAACTTCGGCAAACATTTCACGTGTAACGCATTTACTATGCCAATTCAATTAACTATAGAGATGTACGTACCTTAAAGGACTTTACCCAGCCAGGCCAGCTATTGTTAATTAGAACATCATGGGGAGGGGAGTTTGCACTTGCAGTTCCTATATATACCATCAATCATCGTGTAAGACTAATAATATATATAAATTCCCGATATTCGGACATTTTGAAAATGAAAATTATCATCTACTTTTAGAGATATATTATGCTTCTTTTCACAGTAAATTACAATTATCAATATTAAATGTCCTTTTTTCTTTGTCCGTGTGTATTTGATTTGATCAAGAAGTAGCACTATTTCATTTGTATGCTCTACCTAATACAGACGAAAACAAGTTCACACATATATAATTGTTGCACCGACATTGATCTCCAATCAAGAGGTTTGATTATTTCACCAATCATAATACATATATACCATGCATCCAGTTGAACAGTACAAGATAACTACTCTAGTTTCTTGCTCGAACATTAAATTTGCCAAGATGGAAGACCCAATACATTGTTTGGGAGCCCAGTGAGTATGTCTAATGCCTTAAATTCAAAGGCTGTTTGAAAAACAATCCACCCACAACCACAATTGTACATACTTAACATATTCGAACAAACAAAAAAAAAAAACACGTGAATCGCGTCATTGGCCTCACAACCATACATTCATGCTCTATAGTCTATACATGTTACTAACTCCCCCACCTACCGTTTTGAAAGATAATACGATCCCACGTCTCATAAAAGTTGGGGAAACAAACTAAGTCATGCAGTTGGTGCGGTAAAAAAATCCCTTGATTATCTTTTTTTGTCTGAAGAGATATAGTGAATCTATATATAGTAGAGCTGCCGGCTTGAAAAAAAAAAGCCTGGAAAAATAAGTGAGAAACGCCTCAAATGTTCAATCGCTTTCTTTATTTCTTTAATGAATTACTTATTAGAATTGATATATGTTATCAACATAAACTAACTGATAAGTAATGAAACTGAAATTTTCACTAAATTTATACACTTGTAGTTACCTTTTTCCATCTATCTACTTACTCTAAAAATACTCTCACAGTGTGAATAAGCATAACAATTAACGCAACAGGACAAACCGCGTCAATCTAACAAATAAGACAAGAATGATGATGATATGTTATCAGTGAAAAAAGAAAAGAAAAAAACGAGAAGAGGAAGTCGTATATTCGAATGTCTTTCGTGATGGAAACGCTAAGATGTGTAAATTGAGTCGTAAGTGCATATTTGAAGTCTATTTCTTTTAATAAGCCAAAGTTAATGAATAGCATCCCCACTGAATGCTTTCGATGGAATGTCTTTTACTCTTCTCATATACATAATTAGTATTTTTATGTTTTTGTTACATGTTTAATTGTTAAATCATTATTCAATATCACAGAGTACAGCATGGTAGTTGAACGACATAGTAGTATATTACAATACAACACTATTGTGTTTGAGTAAACAACAAGTACTAAGTTGATATTTTTTTTATTTTCACTAGACATATAACAAACGAGTCATCTTTTTATAAGAATTTAAAAAGTCATAATGTTAAAACATCTAATCGATAATAAACAAGGTGAGAATATGTTTTTTTTATATTATTAGTGGCATAAAGCCACTAAGCAGCATCCTTACACAAACTTACCTACTCCCGTTACTACCCACCAACATACAAACAAAAAGGAAACAATTATGAGGTGAGAGGGGGGAGGGAAGGGAGGGTGTTTAGCCCCCCAATAAAATAAAAAATCAACAGAAATATATATTAGTTTTTATGGCGGCCCCCCAATATATAAATCTTCTAACCGCATATAATGTTTTTCTCTTTTTGTATTTTATGTAGAGATTAATGTGGAGTGGATTGGAAGGTGGGGAGTAACAAAAAAAGATTCTTTTTTCTATAGCGTATAACACTTAAACTAACATATCAAGATTAAAAACAAAAACACCAATTGAGGAATCAGTTTCGATTAACCAAGTCTAAGCGTCGGTTAATTGATAATTGAAAATTTTTATATTAAAATTAAGTTTTAGATTTCTTCTATTTAGTTTCCTAAAGTTCAATAAACCAAATTGACAAAATGAAACTACAAGAATTAAATCAATAAGATAATTTGATTTATGATGATGAAAGAGAGGAGAGGAGCAAAGTGTTCTAAAACAATATTAACGTTAAAGAAAGAGGTGCGTGAGTTTCCTCTCAAATTGACACAAGCTTCCCGAAAACTTCTTTTTTATCATGTTCAAATTCAATTCGATTGCAATACCTTCCGAAGACAACTATCTTGAAATAACTTTCAGCTGCTTGATTTTTTTATTATGTAGTAAGAATATTTTCATTAGGAATAAGAAATTATTCTTAGTTATCTTTTGTTTAAAGGTTGTCGTATAATAGATACATATTATGTGTTGTTTTTTTTGTTGTCGATACTATAACACACGATATTGCATGCTCAATATATAATCAAGTATACAATATGTTGCGGAAAAAAAATCTTCGCCCCCCCCAAATTCGAAATTCTGGCTCCGCCCCTGAAGTGACAATACTATTTGCCCCTACACTTTCCCTTACATTTTAGGTTGCAAATTTGATAATAACTCTTTTTTTTTTTTTGATAATGGCTGGTTGCCCAGCTTACATAGCAGTACTGAGGCATGAATGCCTTTCCCGCTTAAGTATCTTCTAGCGTAACCAAAACAAAGAACATAAACATAGTAAAAGAAAAACACGATACTGAAAAAAAACCTTGCCCTAGCCCTACTAATAATACAATCTAGGAGGGACTCCTAATCTACTTAGCTTTCTTCTTGCCCCGCATAGCCGCCTTGCTAATCGCGAGAACTTGCTAAACCTAGGGGTCCAACCCCACGAACTCTTACCCTTTTCTTGATGGGTGGTACTTCTAGAGCCGCTATCAGACTCCTCTCTAGACTCTTCACTCTCGATGCGACTCTGGCGAGTGCTCGCTTCTGCTTTCGAATGATCTCTTCATAATTGGAAAAGGGCAAGCTTCTCGTTAGGGATGGTGCATCCGAGCCGCTTTTCAAAGGTGGTTTCTTGCTACAAGTAGTCTTCTTCTTAGGCTTAGCTTTAGTGTGGGAAATACTCACTCAAGGCCACCCTTAGCTCCTTCTGAGCCTGCAATTTGATCCTGCATAGTACTCTTTCGAGGCCCTAAAATAAAATCTCTGAGGTTATCTAAAGCTCTCTCCTTTCATCTAAGATTTCACAACCAAGCTTTTTGGCAACCAGAAGAGTTCGTATGAGTTTGTCTCGCTTCTTCATGAACTTGAGCTTTCTCTATAGCCTGCCTTGATGGATTCTTCAAAGATAGGGGTTTGAACTTTGAATCCAGGAGGATACTCCAGCTCCGCAAACAAACTTCTCAAAGTATCTACAACATCTTCAACTGCAGCCAAATCAGAAATTATATCTCTCCCACCGGAAAAATAGAACCAATAGCATCATCCCAATTGGTAGCTGCAACATTACTAAATTGACATCCTCTTCGACAATTGGTAAACGTTTGTACTTCATTATGTATACAAGACATTAGTATGCTCGGATAATTTTACAATATTTATTATAACTGAGTATACGAATACAATATAGTTATGGACTGAGTATGCTTATAGGAGTAGATAGTCTTTCCAATAGTGAGTATACGATGGGTTGAATCAGACCTGTTTGGTAATTGAGCAAAGAAAGTTGAATAGGCATTTCTTAATTATTCTCTACCCTAGTATATAGGTCTGATGTAGGGCGGTAAATTGACGATTGTATATTTTCATTTAAAAATAAAAATTAAAAAGAGATACATCTTGTATATTCAACATCTAGAAATGTGTGAGTCGCGTAGGAATATTAATTCTGTAATTGTTGCACCATCACCACCAAAATGGTCTTTTTCTAGAACATCAATAGCAAGCTTCCCCTTCAATCACAGTTACCGTGTCCTTGTTAGCCCTTGGAAAATACTTACAGACATTGGATTGCGTCTCAATCAAAATAATTATTTCCATTCGAGAGCAGTCTAGTCTACACAGTGGACAACTATAATTAAAATATAAATGAATTCAAACAAAATGTTTTTTTTTTTTGAGGTGGAAAATTCAAACATAATGTTTAAGATAAAAGACTCGTACCATCCATTCCATCCTCACTGCAACAATACCAAACTCTCGACGTACGAGTCGACATAATCACTTTTATAGCAGTAAGATTCAACAAACCAAGTGGTTTGAATCCTACTCGTAAGACTAAAAAGTGTTACCGTTTGGTCAATCCATACCCATAAAGTATTATCCTTAATATACCAAGTCCATGGCTCGTCTATAGCCAAGTTTATCTTATAAAATTTTCGCCAAGTCGAGTCATCATTTCCTAGACAACTCCATCTTAACACCCAGATCGATCCGTCAAGAAACAATGCCAGTAGTCCTTTCCAAGCACCACCACTCAGAACAATTGGAACAATTGTTGCTACATCATATATTATCCAATCAGGTATCGAGATATATGAAAACTTCTCACAACTGAAATTGAAAGAAACCAAGAAGGAATTCAATACAAAATTTTCCACACGTCTTCCAATCCAACATTTACAGCTTCCACAGGATACCCTCTCATCATTATGAATATCCATACAAAGGGCTGCTCCAACATCTACCATGCGCCAATACGGGTTCTGATAGAGAAAATTTCAATAAAAGGTGTATTTCGATGACGCGGGTGTTTAATGTCAATAACCACTTTGTAGTCCTTACAGAGTGGATCAAATCCTAGGATCAAATCGCACCTGAAGTCTCTATCATAATCTTGTGATGGAGGAGGAGGGAGATATTCATATCTTCGAATTGAAGGGTTCCAAAGCATGACATAATGTTCACTTCCCCGGTGATACCGATAACCCTTTTTTAAAAGTACAAGTCCGTTAATTGAGTCACGCACTCTCCATTCACCACCAGAATCTGGAAACTTATGGGCTTTTGAGCTTTTCTGGAAGTGGCAGTGGTGAAGGGTCCACCAATATCCACTACTGAACAAGACGTGGGAATCTAATCGGTTGTTGGGACAGCTTTCAAGGTGAGAATGGCAAACTTCGAGTCTGCGATCATGGATTTCCATGTCTTAGAGACGCTTCTGAAACGAATGACGGATTTCACGGGAAGGTATGTAAGAATTTCAAACCATAACTCTTCCGGAATATGGACCGAGCATGTAACTCGTTTCATTTCTAAGTATTGGAAACTGGAGATGAGTGCAAGAGGGAGGGGTGAGGAGGAGAAGACTTGCACATTGGATAGATAGTGAATGGATTAGAAAAGAATAACTTGTTCTTTCTGGTCACATATTCCATATATAATATTAAAAGTCTATCTAGTCAACTGACAAATCTACCTAATTAATATAAATAGGTAAATTATTCAACAAATCTACCTAATTAATGTAAATAGATAAATATATGATCATCAATTGAAATCTTCTCTATCATATCTAGTTAACCAATAAATATCATTATAAAAATAAATAATAAAGATATTCAACAACTATTAAAGATGATATCTGTATAAATATCCTAACAACCACCCAAAGAAATGAAACTAATAACGAAATAAATATACAGTATTAAACTTGATCGGTCTTAAAGGGGATGATTTATCTCTATATATTTTGAATAGGAGAGGTAGTAATGAGGGAAATAAATAATAGTAGAGTAGGTATGAGAATATACATGCGCTAGGGGAAGAAAAATGTTTTACCATAGAAAAATCGTTTTCTACCCAATAAAAAATTAAAGAAAGAATGAAGGAAAGCTGTAAGGAGACATAATTCGAGGTTAGAAGAGGTGCTTTTATACTTCTTATTAGGAAACTAAATCTATGGAGGAAAATAAGCTATTAGGAAACTAAATTTATAGAGGAAAGTAAGCTAACAAACTAACTATTCCACTATAAATTAGTGGAAAGAAGGTGGAAGAAGAAGTAAGTGCAAACTAGTTTATATAGGAGAAGGAAAGCTGCTTTAATATTTCTTATTAGGAAACTAAATGTGCAGAGGAAAATAAGCTAACAAACTAACTACTCCACTAAATTAGTGTTCTACCCAATTAAAAAATAAAAGAAATTAATAATGGGGTATGTGAAATATATAATGTTTTTTTAACACAATATACATTTTAAAAGTTTTTATTATATGAAATTTTATAACAATGCATTAAGAATATATTTATCTTTCAATAACAATATTAAATTGATATGTAATGTATATTTTCATATATATTCTCTTGAAACAAAACAACATATGAATAATGCAATTTTTCCTTCTAATACTATGTAAATTATTATTCGTATTATGTTTCCATATTCTTATTCATATTCTCTTATGTTGAACCAAATATCTCCTTGGGTTCGATGACGGAATCGGCTCAAAAGCTGCAAGTGTGTACTAGCAGCACTGCTGCAGTTTACAAAACGCGGACTCTCATCCTTATGTGTATTCTGCTTTTTTTTATTGTCTAGTTCGTATTACGTTTTTTTCCGATTCATCTCATATGACGTTCGATTGTTGAGGCTACTAATATATGGCTTATCTACTAGTACTACTTTTTAAATAGATAATTTAACTATTTCTGGACAAAAACAAAATATAACAACTTTTTAAAATAAAAATATTTTAATAATTAAAAATATTTTTTTATTGTTTATTTAAAATTACTTAATTAGCTCTATAAAAATAGATCTACGTGGATGTGTATAAATATATTACAGTTATTCTATCATCTCTTGATGAATTTTGAAAAAAGTAGAAGTTTTTAAAACATGTAGGATTAGCTTAAAAAATAAATAAAAGATGAAAATTAGTTCTAATTTATATATTTTATACTTTAACTTTAAAAAAATATAAAATCTATACTATTTAATTGTAGATTTAAAGGTTTATGTCAAGATTATAGAATAAAGTGGCGTTAGTGACACATATCTAAATTGAATTGACTTCTAATAAGAAGAGGCAAAGTAAGGATTGAAAATTTTGTGAAAATATAATAAAATAGATGTGCACCATGTGGCTTTTGTTTTGGTATTTTTTTAACTACAAATATATAGGTAAAAAACTAAAATTGTATATGTTTTAGCAAACTTAACATTTTTTTATGTGTAGTGGATCAGCGACTATAGCATTGGTAGCCGACCAGCGGTTGTGCCTTCTATAGCTTGCTCGTTGTTACCTTGAAATGCACTCCTTGATGTTTTAGTTGTCATAAGGTGGTTTTTAGGGCATGTCTTTGACGTTTTAACTTTCCTAATCCCTTCACTACAAACCCTAAAAATACCTTCGACGTTTTAATTTTTTCTAGGGTGGATTTTGGGGTGGGTTTGTGGTGTAGGGTAATCTTTTTTAAACTAAGTCTATACTTTATAATGTCACAACTGACTCGACAATAAGCCTTCGATGTTTTAAGATTTCCTAGGGTGGTTTTGGGGTGGGTTTGTGGTGTAGGGTAATCTTTTTTTTATTCATTCTATTCTTTATAATCTCGACACTGACTCGACAGGCTTTTAAGGTTTGTGGTTCAGGGATTAGGGTCGTTATCTTTCACTACAAACCCTAAAAATGTCTTCGATGTTTTAATATTTCTAGGGTGGATTTTGGGGTGGGTTTGTGGTGTACGATGATCTTTTTGAACTAAGTCTATACTTTATAATGTTGCAACTGACTCGGCAATAAGCCTTCGACATTTTAAGATTTCCTAGGGTGGTTTTGGGGTGGGTTTGTATGTAATATTAGCCATGGTTGTATATTGTTAGTATATAAAAGCTACTTGATATCAACTGTTTAAATTATTAAATGCATTGCCTTGAATGGCACTAAGTACATATTGTTCAAAAAAAATCAGCATATATTGAGTAATATTTTCGGGTATATGTACGAGTTACAATCTGTTATTTATTAGTTTCAGAATTATACGTCATTCATACGATAATAAATATGCCATAAGTTTACATAATACTAGCCATAATTTTATATCATTAATATGTAAAAACTACTCAATTAATTTTTAACTTTCCAAATAAAAGGTTAACCATTTACGATTGACAAGTTAACTATTTATGAATGACAGGTTAACCATTTACATGTGACAGGTTAACCATTTACATGTGTCAGGTTAACCATTTAGGATTGACTAGTTAACCATTTACATGTGACATGTTAACCATTTACGATTGACAGGTTAACCATTTACGAATGATAGGTTAACCATTTACATGCTCCATGTTAACCATTTACATGCGTTAGGTTAACCATTTACATGCGTCAGGTAAACCATTTAGGATTGACAGATTAACCATTTATGATTGACATGTTAACCATTTACATGCGACAGGTTAACCATTTACATGCGATAGGTTAACCTGTCGGCACATCACTGGAATGAAAACAAGAAGTTGAAAAAAATGAGATAAAACTCATCGTTTAGATAAATGCAGTACTCCTGCACATTTGTGTCATAGCATATGAGCCGCGCTCTCTACGGCTGTGGCTGGTGTGTTGCAAGGCAGCAGATGCAGCACTGCTGCAGAGGGGAGACGTAGATGTACTTGAAACTGGACTGACATGCGGACCATGACTTACCTATGAGCAAAGTTGAAATAGAGCGCATCAAATGTAATTTGATCATCTTTGCTTTATTGTATATTATGAAATACAAGTGACATGTTAACATAATACAAGTGACAAGTTAACAAAATACTATTGACGGGTTAACAAAATACAAGTCACAGGTTAACGAAATACAAGTGGCAGGTTAATGAAATACAAGTGGGAGGTTAACGAAATACAAGTGACAAGTTAACGATATACAAGTGATAGGTTAACATAATACAAGTGACAGGTTAACATAATACAAGTGACAGGTTAACAAAATACAAATGATAATGAAATACAAGTAACAGGTTAACGAAATACAAGTGACAAGTTAACAAAATACAGTTAACAGGTTAACAAAATACAAGTGACAGGTTAACGAAATATAAATATTAATGAAATACAAGTATCAGGTTAACGAAATACATGTGACAAGTTAACGAAATACAAGTGCCAAAAAACATTTCTTTTTTTGAAATCTATCATCTACAAGTATTTGTTTTTCTTATTTTTGAGTCAATATGTGGGTAATTTTCTGCGAGGAATCATAGTTTAATGAGAAAATAATAAAAGAATTAGAATAACACAATTGTGTATAGATACACAACAAGTATCTCTTTTTATACTAGAAGTAGATGAAGTTTGTTCTTCACCAAGAACTATGGCAACTACAAGTTGTTTAACAATCAAAAGAAGTCATGTGTTCCATTCATTCACAATCAATACCTCCATAGTTTCTGAAACACAATACCTCCACAGCTTCAGCATCACTTTATATGTGCCCTATTACAAACTCTTAAAACATCTAACTATCTAAGCTTCTTTAGAAGTTTCACTATTGCTTTTCTAATAATATATTCCCTTTGTGTGTTTTTTTACATGTCTCTTTTCTCTTCAGCCACTTCCATTTTCTTTATTTTTCCTTTTCTAAAGTGTAACTCAGTGTCATTGTTGTTAGTTTTTCTACAAATTCAATACTATCTCCATCTTGATACAACAAGCGTGCAACAATATGCTTTATGTGGAACTCCCTAAACTGCTTGCTCATAAGATCGATTCTAAGTCAATTTGTCGTTTGCGTGCTAACGCTCCATCAACACACAATACTGATGATATAAAGAATAATATATGGTGTCAAAATTTGATGTATGATGGAAAGTATAAAGAATAATCGAATTAGTGAAAATTAAATATTTGTGTTGACCTTTTTCCTCTAGAAAAAAGAGGTGATATAATCTTTGTTCAATCAATGCAATACTACTCTTTTTATTTTCCATGTTTGTATTTCAACTAGAATTAGTTTGTTTTTAACACTAAATAAAAAATGTTTGAAAATCGATATTATATAAGTGAAATATTATAATTAAATTGTTTCCGTGTATTAAATTTCATGATATTGTAATCAAAATTATTTAAAAACAATTAGTAATAAATGGAATTTGATTTATTTATAGTTCATAATTTATAAATATAGAATATCAAAAATATTATAAAATTTAAACTATTATATTTTTTAAAAAAGACAAGACATATTACATTAAGAGGTTTTAAATTTATTATATTTTTTAAATTTCAAATAACACATACACATATACAATATTATATGCAAACGAAGAAAAACGATTTTAACATATAAGTATATTAAATAGTCTAACTATATAACTTTATTTTCTCTACGTAAAATAGTACTACGCAGATTACCGTATCACTCACACTATGGCGTTTGTATCGACAGTACCGTGTACTATGACATTTAAGATAAAATATTCTTTTGATTTATTAATTGTTTTTGTCGTGTTGTGATTGCAGCACTCCTGCGGATTAATGCATGCAGCATGTGAGCCACGCCCTTCGATGACGAGGAAGTAAAGAGTATGCTCAGGGGAAATCGAATTAGTTCATTCACCTACTAGGTTGTGTATCTCGTGTTTTTGGTTGGGGATAGGATAGATCTTGTAGATTCAAAGCTCTGAAAGGTTCATCATGATCATGTATGAGGAACAATTCTGGGATGATTTTTTAATAAGATGAGGCTTGACCTCCGTTTTTCTTGGATGATTCTGACTCTTGTTTAACTAGTGATCAAACCTTGATCTACTAGTCCTAACCAAATATGGAAAAAGCAGATAACGACCCTCTAAATCCAAGATGAGCCAAATCTTACTTAGTTAATTTTAACCTTCACAACCAGTTAAGGTTAACCTCACTAAATAGCATTAAGCACAAGTTCCCCCTAAGTTGCAATGAAACCTATCTCAGAACCACTGATGATAAATTACATTGATTTAGTCCTCACGGTTTAGGGTTCTATCTCAGAAAACTCTCATGTTGATAGAAACCCACAGTAATGTCTGAATAGTCGGCAACCTAGAATCTATCTCAAGGCTTAATATCGACAGATTCAGAGCAACCCACAAATTCCAACACATAGATAACAAATTGGGTAAAACCCTAAACAAATCTCCAAATCATGAGTGACAAGTTTAAGAGTCATGAATACTCAATAGTTATTAATCATTAAGCACAAGGACTAAAGCATAAACACAAGTTCAAGATTCAACAATGGAGTTTTAGGGATTTTGGGGCAAAATCCCCATCCCAAACTACAAGGGAGGTTAAGCCTCCATTAGAGCATAAATGAGAGAGAAAGGAGAAGAAATAGCCATGGGAGGTTGAAGATGAGCTTCAATGGTGAGGGGGTCCTTCCTCTTCTTTCCCTTCTTCTTCATCCTCTTCTTCTTCCTTCTTTTCCTCTTTTTTCTCCCTTTTCGTCGTTCTGGTCGTGGCTTTTGATATATCCCTCTCTCTCCTTCTTTTTCTGCTTTTAAAATCTGAAATCTGGGAAAATTTCCAACTGGACCGCCCCTGTGGGGCGGTCCGCTTGGGGAGGTCCGGAACAGAAGCAAAACAAATGCTCTATCTTCTTCGTTATAGCTCCGATTTTGGATCTGTTTGCGCCCACGCGTTCGTCTCTTCGTCTACTTTATTTCTAGCTATGGTTTTTCTCCTGTTTCAGCAATAATTGCGTAAAACACTAATAAAACACAAAACTAGAGGAAAACTAGCTAGATTGGAGAAATGAGCATGAAAAGTGTTTATAAAACATACTAAATACACCCCTAAAACATGCTCATTTAGACACTCAACAATAACTAGGAAGGAAGATTAGGTTCTAAGAACCATTAATTGACTATGAGGTTGTTTCCTATGGATAGGACTTATCTGGTCATTCGTAGAGATTCTGTTGTGGGTTCGCACTGGGTTACACCCCTTAGAAGTGGCAACGACCACGACTTCGGATTGGTGCCCAAGGAAACCTCGGTCTCCAATTGTCAGGATTGCCTTCTATCAAAACCTTTAAGAGAGATTCATTTAAAATCCAAGGATAGGATCAGGACGAGATGTGAGAAAACGAGTGGATGAGGCGAGCTTTTCTGCTAATCCAGCACCATGAAGAGGAATTGACGAATTTGAATGAGTATGAAATGAAAGATTAGGAGTCTGATTTTGAGAGTTGAAGAAGTCGAGGGTTTGTAGGACTTAGAGGGGATTTGAATGTTTGACAGACATAAATACCACCTTAGAGTGGGAAAAGGGGGTTTTTTTATTGGAATGGGGTCACACCCTGTGTGGGTTGCCTACGTACCCAACTCCAACTCCCTGTTGAGATCAGACCTTACGAAGTTCACTATATTTAGGTTTTTGAAGTTTTAATGTTGTGGGGTTTGAGGATATTCGTGGTGTTTGATATTTAGAAGGGCCCAAAGTTTCGAGAAGTTTCGGGTTTGGGATGCTAGTCTGTGAGACGCTCGGGTCTGTGAGACGTTTGAAACCTTGACATATCGAAGTCTGTGAGACGCTCGGGTCTATGAGACGCTCGGGTCTTTAAGACGCTCAGGTCTGTGAGACATTCGAATCATTGGAATGACAAAGTCTGTGAGACGCTCGGGTCTGTGAGACATTTAGAGTGTATGAGAAATTGAGATGGAATTGAAATTGAATTGAAATCAAAGTTGAATCGGGGGTGAATGAATATTGATTGAAATTGAAATGAATTTGGATTTGAATGAGTTTGGAATTGAATTGAATTTGGATTTGAATGAGTTTGGAATTGAATTAAATTTGAATTGAGATGAATTTATGTTGAATTGAATTTGAACTGAAATGAATTTGTGTTGGAGTTGAATTGGAATTGGAATTGAGTTTGAATGTGGAATTGAATTGAATTTGAATTGAGATTGAATTGAAATTGGATTGATTTTTTATTGGAATTGAATTGAATTTGAATTGGGATTGAGATTGAGATTGAATTGAAATTGGATTGATTTTTTATTGGAATTGAATTGAAATTGAGATTGAATTAGAGTTGAATTGAATTTGGGTCGGGATTACAAAACGAGCTGGGTAAGAGTCTGGGTTGGTCAAAGTTCAGGTTAGTTAAAGTTGGGTCAAAGTCAAAATTGGGTAATGGTCAAGGTTGGGTTAAAGTCAAAATTGGGTTATGGTTAAGGTTGGGTCAAAGTCAAGGTTGGGTCAAAGTCAAAATTGGGTCATGGTCAAGGTTGGGTCAAAGTCAAAGTTGGGTCATGGTCAAAGTCAGGTCAACGTTCGGTTTGGTCAAACTTGGGCTTGGGTCAAGGTTTGAGCCGAATGAGGCCTTGGTTGGTGTTTTGGGCCTGATTGGGCCTTAGTTGGTGTTTTGGGCCTGATTGGGCCTTGGTTGGTGTTTTACGCCTGATTGGGCCTTGGTTGGGCTTTTGATTTGGGCTAATTAGGGTTTAGGCCAGATGGGAATTGGGCCGATTTGGGCCAGGTCTAGGTTCTGGGCCGGGTCTGGTCATGGGTTTTAAAGTCAAATGTTGGGCTTGATAGTTGGGCTGAGATGGGTCTGAGTCGGACTATGGGCCGAGTCTGAATTGGGATTGTGGGCATAGTTTGTGGATTGCTGAGTGTTGGGCTTGCTTTTTTACTTTGGGCCAAATTTGGACATGGGCCGATAGGGATTTGGGTTTTCTGGTGGACTTTGGCTTTTAGTGGCTTGTTCCTTGTGGGCCGAATCTTGTGGAGTTGGGCTGGGCCTTTTGAGCTTTCGAATTGGATTTTTGAATCGGGCTTTCAAATTGGAATTTGGGGCCATGAATAAATTTATGAACTTAGTTGTTATCCTCTTTATTTGGTGTTCTGTTTCCTTTTAAGGAATTTCGGATTAAACCTATCTTGAGATTATTGATTTGATTTTTGTCAAAGTAACGAACACGTTCAAGAAAATTGAGAGACAATTGAGGCTTGATTTGGGCTTTGGAAAATTTGGGAAGAAATGATGAATCAAATTGAGATGAATTTCGAGAAAGTGCTTTTATTAATACATGTTATTATAATAAGATGTGGTTTGGGTTTAGGGATCACCCTTTGCTAGGTGGGACCATGGCTCACCATGGGCAAAGGTTCATCCACTATCTTAGGGCTTGGTCCTAAAAGGATAAATAACTAAGGCAGAAATGATAAAGCTAAATCAACAAATTACTATGAAATAGAGTTAAAGCAATGTATGTGCAATGAAGAAGTAAATCAAGAGATTAAAGAATCATCATAAATACAAGTCAAAATTGATAGAAATCTCTAACCGAAATTTAAGAGAGTCGTTTCTTTTTTTTTATTCCTACACGAGTTGCTAGTTAAACGCTATTTTTTTCTTTTACTCGTGACTTCCTTCTAACATCAAAAGCTATTAGAACCTAACCCTTAAAGCTGAAGGATCTGAATCTAAAGTTAATAAACCGATTTCTTATTCCATTCTTTTTTTGGGTTTCTGCTTATAAACGCAAGATAAAAATGAGGGCCCTAATATTACCTAATTACATAACTAATATCTAAATCAAGGTTCTACATGGGAAAGGGGAAAATGCGGTCAAAAGCCAGTGAGGGGCTCATCAGATTGAACTTCTTTCGGTAATACTATAAGATCATATTCAAACACCTGTTTCGAAAGAGGGAAACACAGAGACTTCATTGAACAAGGAAACGATAATTTCTTCACGTTTGAGAACGTCAAACCAAAATCAAAGGGCATACATGCTCGTACAGGTAGAGTAAACATAAACAGAGGGCATTTACAAAACTGAAATCTGACAGAATGAGAGCTTGGTTTCAACATACAGCATAACACTCTTAGCACACAGTAGGCATGAATCAAGAAGTGTTCGAAACGAGATCAGATACCAAGAAAGGATGACTTCTCTGATGAACGTGGTAGAAGTCTTGAGAGTTTCGAGTGCAATATTCAGTTCGAGAATGTTTCCTTTTCGCAAGTACGGGTTGCAAAATCATGGGTGGTGAAGAGAATGAAAGCTGGTGCAGAGCCTATACTCCTTATCACTAGTTTGGGTATCAAAATACTGTGAGTAGGAGAATGAAGAAGACACAGATATGTGTATGTCGGTCTGTATGTTTCTTGCTTTCCGTTGAAGTGAATAAAGGCACAGAGCAGGCGTGTTCTTTGTTCGCTAACAGGTAGAGCAGATGTCCCTTGTTTCACTAGCTGGATTGTAAAATCGCCTTCGTGAAGGGAGTGAAGAGAGTTGAAGTAGTGGAGCGTGATGTTCCTTGTCGCCAGTTGAGTTGGAAGATTTACCGATGTGAAAAGGATACAAACGAGTGCGGATTAGAGCTATATGTTCCTTGCTCGCTTGCTGGAGTGACGAGAATAACAGACACGTAGCATATATACTCCTTGTTCCTTGCAGTTTGAGGAAGGATGGCAGAGGGAGTATGCATTTCTTTGTTCACGAGTTGGGTTGCAGCTTACTGTCATGAAGAGGACAAAGGGGTTGAGAGCCACGTACTCCTTGTTCTTCAGTTGGGTAGCAACCAATATTACCGACGTGAAGAGAATGAACGAGAGGTTCAAAGCTCCTTGTTTTGCCAACGTCAATGAAGGGAACGCAGAAGCATGCATGTTCTCTCCTGATTTCTTGTTCGCGAGTGAGAAGAGAATGAAGAAGGAGCGGTGCTCGTACGCTGCTCGTGCACCGGTGAAGAGAATGAAGAAGAGACGGCCGGTGCTGAAGGGAATGAAGATGGTGCAAAGCACATGTGTTCCTCGTTCGCCGGGTGAATAAAATGAAGATGGCGTGGTCTCGTCCTTGTTTGTCGATCAGGTTGAAGATTACCGTAAGCAGAATGAAACTGGTCAGCGGCTTTGGTTTTGGATTACATTTAGAGAGGGTGCCCAGCTATTCCTCGCCAGTTTGTGTAATTGTGTTGTACATTACCGTGAATGAGCAGAGGTGTCGATCTGTTCCCTTTTGCTAATTTGGTGTGTAAAACTGTCGAAACTATGAGAATGAGAGGAGCGATGTATATTGTTTGCTTCCAGTGGAGGTTACAAGAATCGTCAATGAAGAGAATGGACGAGAGGGGTATGTATGTTCGTAGGATTATCGATGGTGTAGACCAACTGAGAGAGGCACAACCATTCCTTATTTTTTTTGGAAGCAGGGGAGGAGAGAATGTATGAGATATTTTTCTTGGGATCTGATCGTTGAGAAAAAAATCGGAGGCGGCTGTTGTTTTCTTTTATAAAGATCAGAGCAGGGTTTTTTTTACACTGAGAAGCAGGTGGCCGCCGCTCAATAAGAAGGGAATGGAATCGGGTTTTTTTTACAGGTAGACTGTTGGATTGGGTCTAGAAATAGGACCTCAAGTCGGGCCTCGTTGTGTTTGGGCTGTCTCGGGCATGGGCTGTATTGGGCCTGAGCGAATAAAAACAAAAGAAACTACTCCATCTGAGTTTCAAATTTGCGATCTCCCACCTTGCCCATATGTACACTAACCGGCTAAGTTACAAAACAATTCAACATGCTAATGCAGGAAATAACAATTAATGCCTATTTCGAACTAAAATTAATTATCTTAAAAACACTATCGTTCGTCTACAATTTAAATGTGGAGTAAGACGAAAGAATTTACTCTAGAAAAGAGAATTGTTTTCTTCGCAAGAGTCATGAGATTATAGAATGTACATAATAAAATACAAAATATAATAATAAAATATAAAATAGCAAAATAGCATAATGACAATTAGTTCATGAAATAATGAAATAGTACTAGTATGATGGAAGTAAAAATATAAGTAAATTCCATAAAAATGGAAATTGAATTAGCTACGTACGGGTAACGGTAAATGGGATGAAATAAACAAGTAATAAAATGAAATGACATGAGAGCAAGTTTAATCAAATTAGCAGAAAAAATGAGATATACTAGTACGGCTAACAATAGTGAAAATGTACATAAAATGATGAAGATGATTCTAAAAATAATAATGATAAAAACAAAAAATGAATGAATATAAACAAGTACCGATAAAGAAAATACAAATAAAGGTATCAATGGAATGAAATGAAATAAAGCAAACAAATAATGAATAAAATAAAATAACAGATAAATGATAAATACATAAGTAAATGAAAGAAAGGCTAAAATAAGATAGTAAAATAAGGAAATAAACAAAAGGGGACGGGTTTGAAACCAGATTGCCATTGGAAATTCATTTTTGAAGAATTGAGTTTTGTTTTTTTATTGAATTGCTTTGAAAAAATGATTTAAGAATTTTGCATTGAAACGATGATTCGTTTTGGCACTCATGTTAATACGTTTTTGAAAAAGAAAGGCGACGACCCCTCTTATTTTATTTATTTTTTGGAATTTGTTTTATAGGGTGAGAATTTTTGGTGTCTACAGGCACAAAGAGAGACTGAGTGAAGAATATTTGGATGACTAGCAGTCAAGTAAAGGTGAGACCCTATCATTTCCGTCGTCATCAAGATGGAGTTTAGCATTTGTGTAGCTAGGGGTCGACATGCTCTTGACATTTGAGAGGTTGTACTTCCCAAGGAGTTCCTTGATGTACTTTTGTTGGAGGATTTTGATCCCGTCTTTTTCCTGTTGAATTTATAGGAAGAACCAAAGTTTGCCTAGCTCATTCATAGAATACCCTTTCTTTATAATGTTAGCAAAATGTTCACAGAGGGTGTTACTTGTAGACCCATAAATAATATCATCTACATAAACTTGCACTAAGAGTAAGTCATGCGATGAGTGAAGTATGAATAATACTTTGTCTATTTTACCTTTTGAGAAACCATTTTGAAAGATATATGAAGAGAGTCTTTCATACCAGACACAAGGAGCTTGTTTGAGTCCGTAAAGGGCTTTACATAGTTTGTAAATGTAGTCGGGATGGTCTGAGTCAGTGAACCCTGGGGGTTGCTCAACATAGACTTCTATATCAGTATAGCCATGAAGAAAGACTGTCTTGACGTCCATTTGATATAATGTAAAACCTTTGAATGCAGCAAACGTAATGAGCATGCGTATTGCTTCAAGACGGGCAACTGGTGCAAAGGTTTCATCATAGTCAATCCCTTCTTCTTAATTATAACCTTGTACTACCAACCGAGCTTTATTCCTGTAAACTTGTCCTGCATCATCAAGCTTATTATGAAAAACCCAGCGAGTGCCAATAGTTTGTTGATGCGTGGGTCGAGGAACTAATTCCCAAACAGCATGTCGTTGAAGAGAATTAAGTTCCTCTTGCATAGCAGTGACCCAGTCGCTATCAAGCAATGCCTCTTTGACATTTATATGTTCAGTACTTGAAAGGAAGGCACCAAAGGCACATAGGTTTTTCATAGCTTGAAGGTGAGTTTGGACACCTGAACTTGGATCAGAAATAATGTTTTCAGGCGGGTGTGCGGATGCCTATTGGAATCGTCTATGTAGAGTATGAGAGGGTGTGTCGTGCTTAGTAGAGTCAAACTTCAGTTCTTAAGGATTGAGTGGGTCAGAAGTATGGTCAGTGTCAGTGTCATCTATGGTATGGCTTTCCTTTCCTGGGGTGTTTTATTCTGGGAGGATTGAGTGTCTTGAAGTCTGCTTATAGGGACGGTGATGAAATGTGGATCAGTGAGGAAGTCATCAGGAGTAAAATCAAGTTGATCAGAAGATGAGCCAACATTGTTGAACTCATCAAACTGGACATGAGGGCTTTCTTCTAAGCACTGAGTTCTTAAATTAATAACACGATAAGCTTTGCTTTTAGAAGAGTATCCAAGAAATATACCTTCATCACTCTTGGGAGAAAACTTACCCAAGTTGTCCTTACCATTGTTATGTATACAACATCGACAACCAAAATCTCGGAGATGGATGAGATTTGGTTTGTGTTGTCATAGATGTTCATAGGGAGTATTGTGAAGAAAAGGGTGGATCAAGGCACGATTAAGCACATAACATGTTGTATTGACTGCCTCTGCCCAGTAGGACGGAGCCAGTTAACTATTAATAAGCATGGTGCGTGTCATCTCGACCAAGGTCCTATTTTTACTTTAAACGACTCCGTTTTGCTCAGGAGTTCTTGTGGATGAGACTTGATGATCGACTCTTTATCCCTGCAAAGCTCATCAAAAGACTTGTTGTAAAATTTAGTTCCCTGGTCAGTTCTTAGGGTTTTCAATGTAAACAAAAATTTGTTGACCAAAATTTTATGAAGATTAGCAAACTCAATGAAGGAAGGTTTCATCTTTAGCAGACATAAAAATAACCCAGGTCCATCTAGAATAATCATCAACTATGACCAAGATATACCTCTTTCCATTTCTACTTTGGGTGAGCATGGGACCAACAAGATCCATGTGAAGCAATTCCAATGGAGAGCTAGTAGAGAGAGTTGACTTACTTTTGAAGGACGACCGTGTGTGTTTACCTTTTATACAAGCTTCACAGACAGAGTCTGTGTCAAAGTTTGTGTCGGGCAAACCAACAACTAGGTCCTTACTCTTGAGTTTATTCAACAACCGGTGATTTGCATGACCGAGTCTGGTGTACCATAATAGTTGATTCTTGGAATGGACGTTTAGACAGACTTGGTCATCTGGGTTAATTGAGTTTAAGCACATCTTGTAAAGATTTCCTTCTCTGCGTCCAATGGCTTTTAAAGACCCTGTATGTAACACCCTACTCTAATCGGCTTCTAATCATTTTACTTATCATTATAATCGCAGCGGTAATCTCAACAATTGAACTACTGGTGTCACCGTTCTTACTCGCCCATACGAGTAATAACGTGCTTACTGATAGACTCTTAAATACGAAACAACTTCCCACAGTGACAACAAGAGATAGATCTAACCTTCCCAAACCAATATAAAATACATTCACAGTGAGCATTCTAAGTATCCCAATCCTATACACGTTTCTAAGTTCGTATCAAAATGCAACAGTGCATATTTAAACAACTGTAATTAAACTACCCAGCGCGTCCCTCTCTTTGCCAACACCGGAAGCTGCATACCTACAAAAATGGTTGTTTGTGGTATGGAATCAGCCCCTGCTGAGTATGTTACTACATGACTGTCATGCCCCCTCGGACCCTCAGTTATTTGGTCGAGAGCATGCAATTCATTTTCATGCAAGTAGTTTAATGTTAAAACTGTAAAGCAACAATATATATATTGCAGTAAATTCAATTAACAAACAAGCCCCCGGCTTTACACATCGCATCATAACAAACCACTGAAAGCGTTACAACGCTTATATGAGTACAGAGACTCCATTCCAACAAACACTTAATAGTTCATAATTGAGTTCGGCGACTCACCCGACCAAAACAATCCACCATAACCCACACATGAGTACAGTGACTCGACACAACTAGTTCACAACACACAATATGAGCACAATGGCTCGTTCAAACAAATCCACCAATATACCACACATAACCACAAAGCACAACCAATGAACAACAAGGCGAAGTAACGAGAATTATAAACGAGTATGAACTCTCGTCTTTGGCATGCAAGCCCAAATAATGTTCGCCTAATGTATGAGTTAATATTGAAATACCCCAAACTTATTAAACATGGATTAAATATTTAATTACATTAATTAAGGCCTAAACATGCCTTAAAAGTCAACTGAGAACAACAGTGGTCAACACAAAACAAGATGTTGCACCCTTTGACTGTTTAGGGTAAACAAATACCCAAATGAACTACTTAGGACATAAAAATTTGTCCTAAGCATATTAACACATTACTAAACATATTACAATTGTTGGGAAACACTCCAACGCAAAGAACAAGCATTTACATGCTTCAAGGTCAAGTAGAGCAAAAAGGTGCTCTAAGAATACCTTAAAGGTCTAATGACCTCTAAATGATATAAAATTGGATACCATGATCAAATATCATGTAAGGAACACAACAAAACCGTTGTGAAAGAAAACCAAGCTCAAAACACCTTGCGACACAAAATGTGCACTAAAACTCCTTAAAGCACGTTTTTGTGTAATCGCCTTCTAAATTGGTTTTAAATGGGCCAAAAGGTTATAATTACCTTTAAATATAATAAATATCATATTATATGATATTAGGAATTTAATTCCAGGAATTTATGAATTTTTACAAATTTAATATTAAAATATTAATAAAACCCTAATGTGGGGCCCGTTTGGGTCAACATTGACTAAGTTGGTCAATGTTGACCATTGACCACGAAATGGACTACATAAATCAGATAATTAAATCTCTTAACAGACCAAGAGACAAGTCCCATGTGACAATTTAAAATAGTCCTTACTTCTGCATAAAATAACAAAAAGACATACTTTACCTTAAAACAAAAAGGTGGGCTCCACTTACCTTACCCATGTGAGCCAGCCGATTTGGAGCCTCCATTTGCTCCTATTTTCCCTTGTATTTCGGTGCTCCAAGCAGCTAGCAAGACAAGAGTGATGAGTCATCCTTCACTTATGAATTAAAGTAACATATTAGTCCATTATTCATTCAAATTGGAATCAAATAATTAACCCACTCCCTCTTATCATGGCCGGCTGTCCTCTTGTGTGTCTCCACTGAATTAGCTCCAATTATTCAACCCCAATCAGACATGATGAGTCATCAATTCACTAAAGTCATAAAAAAATGCAAAAAAAATGTGTTGGAATTCCAAACGTGGGACTCCTGGCCAAACTCTCTCCTTGGCTCCTCTTCCACCGTAGGTAAGTCTACAAGCTCCATTGGAGAGAGCTCAAGCTCTAGGTAAGCTCCTAAGGCATGAAAATGCCCATTTTCTTCATCTTTCTTTCCTTTTTCGATTGATCTAAGCTCCAACCACTTCATCCATGAATCTAGGTTGTTTTGGAAGTTAAATTAAGGAAGAATCTCGGCCATAACAAGGGAAGAAGGTTGAGAAACTCAAACTTGTTCTAAGGTACAAAATGTGCTTTAAGCTCATATCTTTTGATTCCCTTCAAATTCGGCTGTGAAACTTTGTTCCTAGCCTTATTTTCTTCTCCTTTAATGTAGATTCAGTTGGTATACCAATATCTACAAGGAGTAGCTAGATCCAAGCCAAAAACACCATTTTTGGCATCTTAAACAAGGTAAACTTAACTATCTTCCAAGCTATTCACCCACGGTTTATACCTTGTTCTTGAGAGTGTTTGATACTCTTTCTCTTCTGGAAAAATAGGGCCGAAGTAGATCTATACCAAGCTTGAAGATCTAAGGTAAAAATCCATGATTTTCATGACTTAAATTACTTCTATGGTTAGATCTTTTTTGGAGACTAACTAGGCCTTGTTTTCTGTTTGAAAACATGTAAGAGAAGCTTGGAGAAATTTCTTAAGGTGGCGAATCCAAACAAGGATTTACCTAAGCTAAATAAGGTATAAATCACTTAAACATTAACTTTGCTAAGTTAAAATGTTCTAAGCTATCCTATAGTTATTGTCGTGAGTGAAGAAGTAAAATAAGGTCATGTTTGGCCTAAAATGGTTATGAAATGGTTTAATAAATTTTAAACTAATTAAACAAGCATAATTGTCAAATTTAAGACATTATGTGGAAGTTTGGTAAATAATGAAGAATATATGGTGAGGCCGAAATTTATATGTATTTTTGGGACATTTATGTGTAATTTATTTTGCAAGCAAATGTTTGTAATAAGGCCATGTATTTTAGGCCATTTTATTTATGCATTTACAAGCTTTTATTTAAGTTTAGGTGATATATAATTATTACCGAAATGAAATGGGGTCTTAAGTGTAAATAAATTAAATTTAGGGGCTTTAGAATAATAAGGCCTAAAAATTAGAGGTAAAAAGGAATTTAAAATAAAGTTTATAAGATTTTATAAAGTTTTGGGGTTAAATGATAATTTTTGAAAAGTATGGGTACAAACCGTGAATAAGGGAATTAATGGTCAAGGAAATATTAAGGTGGTCAACCTTGACCATATGATAGGTTTTGACCAAATTAGATAAGTTAGATAACTTATTAAGGTTTTATAATAAGATAAGTATCTTATGGTAATATTTTTATAACATATGTGGTAAATATGTTATTACCGAAAATAAAGGGTGTATAATGGTAATATAAACACCCATGGGCTATTAGGAATTTTTAGGAATTTATTTGGTGATTTTGGAATTAAAATAAACTATATATGTATAATAATAGTTATAATGTCATTATGACACTTTGGAGAAAAATAGATGGTGGAATGGTAAATATTGAAAGTATATGGGTTAATAAGGATATTTATAACCCTTTGGTGGAATTGGAGATTTTTGGAATTATATAAGAGTATTTGTTAAGATATGTGTATAAGATATGGTTTTAATGATATGGTAAGACTATATGTCATAAATAGGGCCAAATGGCAATTATAGAATAGCACAAGGACTGTTCGGAATTTACAAAAAACAACCATAGGCTATACTCTTTATAAGTTAGAAATGTTATATTAAATGGAATATATAACATGGTATGATTTAAAGGTGATTTTGTAAGTTAAGGAAACTATGGTTTATGAAAAAGAATATAGTTTTGATATGGTGCCCATGCGGCTATAATAAATAGTTTCGTATAAAAACCATAGGTTATTAATTAAAGGAAATAAGAATATCATGTCAAATGATATTAGTATATGGAATAGCATTACATAATGTTATGTGGTCAAAATAGAATTTAAATAAATTCAAGGGCTTTACGAATTGATAGAGTTTGGAAAATGAATTTTAGACTAAGGTCTATAATTATAAATGTTATAACAATTATTTGGTATTAAGGTGGTTTAATGAAATTAATACAAATAAGGTATCCACATAAATGGTGTGACAAACAATAAATAAATGGGATTTATAAACTAAGGTGTTTATGGAATAAACCTTAGGAGTTGTAATTATACAACATAAAATGTTACATAATATTAGGATAATAATCTTAATATAAGCTGTATAATATAATGCAACTAATGGGAATAATCATCTAATAAAGATGATGAAATGTAACATAAAATATAAGAGTTTATGAAACTCATGAGAATTACCTACGTGGTAAAAATATATACATACACAAGAATAATGTATATAAGGTGGATATATATATTTTGGTTGAAAACCATATGATTTAACGGTGGTGGTTATTTGAAAAAAAATATAGTTACGAACTATAAATTGTGAACCTTAGAATGCAATATAATATAAGAATGCATGCATACAAACTATAGGTTACGTACCTAAACTAGATGTGGATAAGATTAAAAGAAATATAAGGAATTAAACTTAACAGTTGAATGTTTTGACGTACGCGTTTAAGTAACAAAACCGACTGTTTAGAGAAACCCGTAACAAAACAACTGTAGAAAACAGAGGTGAACTGTCGGGGTTACTTATTATTCGGAAATACCAGGATGTAGTAGTCATGGAGACTGACTTATAGTTTTAATACCGTTTAGATTACTTCTGACAAGGACGCTTGACAAGCTAGCGGACTACACGGAGCATAGGATCTTGCTGATTCATACTCCACCGTAATACGATCAGGGTGAACGGTATGTAAAGGGTTTGATCCGAGTTGTCCTAAGGTTGCTCCTTGGGCTCGGATTTGGTTGATATAACTTGTATGTGTTATGTGTCTCTGATTGTCCCTGAGGGCTTCCTCAGTTCAGACATCTGTGTGATTGTGATAAGATTGTTTGTCTGAATGTGATAATTAATGCATGAACTGTATATTTATAGCTGCTTATTTACTGTTGTTGAGTTAACAGTATTGGTTCGTATATATGAACCTATATATAAAACGAACTAGCGGCTATGGTGCTATCTTATATGAAATATAAGGAACGTAAGTAAAACGTTGTAGCACTATGATAAAAATATCATATTATCTGAGATTTTATACGGAGCATTGGCCTTTCTATACGCGCTCTTGTATCTAGCACTGGATCCCGAGTTTACAGACTCCGGATTGGACTAATGACCTTAGTTGCTGTGTTAGAAAATTTGGTAATGCGATGCGATGGTATAATTAATTAATTAATGGAATGGAAGTAAAGCCAAGAGGATGTGGCTCTTGGTGCGCACTGTGATCACAGAAATGATACCAGGATGTCCGCGTACGGGTCCGTAAGTATCAAGAAAATTTCCCGTGAGCTAAATGGCTCGTTGGTCGGAGACTCTACCGTTGGAGTGGCTACTGCCGTGGGTGACCCGCCATAATATATGGGTAACTAGAGACATGTCGTTTTAACGAGACATTGTCACTAGGTATAACTGAACAACTAAAACAATTGAGACTTATACGTGGCGAACAATACCATGGACGAGACTTAATACTTGTTTATTATTCTCGTTGTTTCGCTTTGTTGTTCATTGGTTATACTTGTGGTTATTTTATTGTGTGTTGATGGTTGGATGAGCCTACGAGGCTAAGGTAAATTAAATATGAAAACTGTACGCTCGGCGAATGTACATGTACATTATATTGTTATTACTCGATACGTTCGATATATAAATGTTGTATGGAATATTAAATGAATGTTTGGATATTTGGATGGATGGTTGAATGTTTATGGATACTTGGATGGATGGTTAAATTTATATGCATGTTTATTACAGTATTGAATATATCTGTAAAATGGTAAAGCGTGAAACCAATCTAATAATAAGATGGTTAAAATGACAAGTGACCATTAGGGTCCAGGCCCGGCATACTCAGCGTCTAGCTGATACTACACCATTACAGGTTGTTGATCATTGTCGGAGCTGAAGAGCAGGAACAGGGTAATTGGAGATGTTGTATAGCAATGAAGATGGTGTATGGTCTTATGGTAAGGTGTGTATTTTCAGGTTTGGGTAGACGTCACTTGTCGATGTTATGATTTATGGACTTAGTATGATGTATAGGAATTTCTCGTTATCACTGCGGTTAGCAGTTTGTTTATTTTGGAAGTTGGATGTAGTTGGCTACGTGCTCGCATGGGCGAGTAATGGCCGGTGACACCGAGTGAGTTTTGTAATTGTTGGTTATTTTCCGCTGCGAGACGTTTTATTTATTGCTACGTGAGAGATTATATCGGGATTGTGGAGAGGGGTGTTACAAAATATAGTCGTTCATAATTGTTCAGTCATGTCTAATGACAACGTCTCGCTAGAACGACGTGTCTCTAAGTTACCCATCTCTTATGGCGGGTCACCCACGGCAATAGCCACTCCAGCGGTAGAGTCTCCGTCCTACGAACAATCTGTAGTTCGTTGGAAATTTATCCAGATACTTACGGCTACCACACGGTATCCTAGTATCGTTAATGGATCACATTCACAGCAAGAGCCACATCCTTTGATAACTTATCTATACCATCGCATCGCTTTACTATTTTTTTTCTAACACAGCAGACCAAGGTCGTAGTCCAATCCTGAGTATGTCGACTCGGGATCCAGTGCTAGATACGAGAGCGGCGTTAAAGAGGCCAATGCTCCGTATATAAGTCTCAGATGATTTTATATATCTTATTATCCTAATGCTACAACGTTTTACTTACGTTCCTTATATTACACATATAAGATAGCATCATTGCCGCTAGTTCGTTTTATAATATGTTCATATATACGAACGGTACTGTTATCGCATAACAGTGATAATAATAAAGCAACATTAATACGCAACTCAAGCATATTAATTCACACAAGCAGACATTCAATCTTATCACAGATTTTCACACAATGTCTGAACTGAGGAAATCCTCAGAGACAATCAAGCCACATAAATAACATACCGTTCACCCTGATGTATTACGGTGGAGTATGAATCAGCAAGATCCTATGCTCCTGTGCCGTCTCTATCAGTCTAAACAATACATAATGCTGATTAGCATCCCGTACAACAATACAACTCTACGGTACCCCGTACCGTCACTAATATCTCCCGGTTAACCCCCCGTTATAAACTGTCAATGTTTTTCGGGTTTTCGGTTTAACTCGAGATTAGAAAAGTGTTATATTACATGCGTAGTCTTGTCTTGTATATTAATATACTTATTGTTGAACTTGTTATCGCATGTAACTTAATGTTTGTTTGTACATCATATAATTTGTTTCATTATTGCATGTGTGATTCTTTGTCACACACTATGCATCTCACCTTAGTATTTATTTTTCTAAGGTTGTCTCTTTTTTTTTTTTAAGTTTCAAGGTGGTATAATTCATATGTAAACAATACTTTCAATTACATGAATCCTTATTATCACATGTACACCCTTAATATTAGAATTCCATATCTAATGTTTGTAATCCTTTCCCCTTTTATCATATGTCATTTTAATTATGAAAATACATGGTCATTAAACCATATCATATTTTCCACCATAACATATAATCATTTATGTGTATGTATTTGTGGAACTATTTCCTATATGGTAAATCTTATGATATATATTCATTCTTTTTAATGAATACCTCTTATATCATAAATGTTATAACTCTATAACATAAAAACCATATTATAAATTCCATTTTAAAATGTCAACATTTTCGAACAGCACCTTATTCTATTAAGTATTTACAAAATCCACCGCATAATTAATATAATGTTACATTATAGTTATATAACATATATTATGACATTTATGTCATTAAAACAATTATAACATATAGTTGTAAATTGTTTTAAAGTACCAAACAACCCCTTATATTTTCGGTTCCCAAAATAAACCACTAAACTTCTATAAATCACAAATCAACCTCAATTATATTTCATTGTTACACTTATAACATATACCTTATATTATAATCCTTAAACCTTAAATATTATAACCTATAGTTTTTAAAGGCTATAATTTTCGAACAGCCCCTAGGACTGTTTTAATTAAATTCCCACCACCAAACTTTGTATTTTACCAAATCCTCCCAATTTAATACATAGTTTTCTAATTCCATTAAATCATATTTATACATATGTCTTTATAAAACCTTATATAAATTCCAAAAATCACCAAACTATACCAAAAGGTTATAAATATTATTCCTAACCTATACTTCCTTTAAATCTCGATTTTTCCACATAAGTTACCCATTTATAACAATATCATGAAATACCTTATATTATACTTATATAATTCATATAACCTCCAAATTTATCCAAATCAACTTCTGAAAATTCCTAATAACCTAAGGTTGTATTTAATACTTTAGCCCCATCTCTTATAAATCTTTTACGATTTAATACTTATCTTAATATAAGGTTGTATTTTAATTTCTAAATTTCTCCAAACTTGGTCAAAGTCTCCTATATAGTCAACTTTGACTTCTAATACCAAATTGGACCCAAACCTTTTGGTAATTACAAGACTTCACCTATACTTTTCTATTTTACAATTTTAACACAAAACTTTGTAAAATGTTATAATTTTTATTAAATTCATTAAAAACCCTAAATTCTTCTAAATTAAGCCCACGGCTTTATAAATTTCCAGTAATTACGGTTTGGCCCCAAACTTAATTATAAGCATAAACTTAACTAAATAAGCTTATAACTTAATTAAAATGGCCTAATGACATGGCCTTATTACAACCTTGAACTTGCAAAATAAATTACACATTAAATGTCTCAAAATATAGTATAAACTCACGGCCTCACCATGGTTTATTTATTTTTCCACATAATGTCATAATTTGACTATTATGTTAATTAAATCACTTAAATGACTAGCTTAATTTATCTTAGTCATTTTTTTCCATTTTTAGGTCAATATAACCCATATTAATTCTCCACTCTTGGCACAATTCCTATATGTGCTTAAAATCATAAAATCATAAGTTTAAGGTTTTTATACCTTGATTATTCCTTGTATGAGCTCGGTCACTTGTAGGAAAATTCACCACTTCATTTTAACATGTTTAATACACCAAAACAAGATATGGTTATACTCCAAGCTTGAGCTTAACCATAAGGAACAATTAATGTAAGATTTAAGGCAACATCACCTTAAAAATGCAAGAGAAGTTCAAGCTGGTTTCGGCCTGTACCAAGCACACCTAATGGTGTTAAATTCACCATATCATCATAGGAAATAGCTAGACAACAACAAGCTGCTATGGTAATTGATTTTACCTTGGAAAAATGCCTTAAAGAGGGTATTTCTCTTGGATCTCGGCCACCCTTGCTCCAAATGGCTAACCAACTGAATGAACATGTAAATATTAAGATTATGAGTGTATAAACTGATAAAAATTCAAGGAAGAAAACCGGATGTAGAGTGGAGAGGCTTAAGGTATGTTTTTACAAAAATGCAAATTTGAGCAACCTTGGCCCTTAGACTTGCCTCAACCGAGTTTGGAAGTTGTTCTAACCTTAGAACACTGAGAATGAGCCATAGGAACAGATGAGCCACGAAATCTAAGTGTAGGTAGTGAAGAGATGAAGAAAAAGAGCTAAAAATGACCTTAAAACCTTACCTTAAGAGCTTAGGAATTAGATCTGCCTTCCATGCTCAATAACAAGGCTTGAGAGGATCTAGGAAGGGTGAGGGATCGGCTGGGCAGGCTGGAATCGGACAAGGAGGGAGAATGAGTGGAAGAGTTGAAATAATTGAAAAAGGTAAGTTTTTTTCCAAAAGCAAATGGTATTAGGTAGAACTTGTCTAACAATGATTGTGAGCTGTCTCCTCTCCTCTTGCCTGCCGACTTCCATGGTCAAATGGGTCAATTAATTGACCATTGACCAAACTTGGTCAATATTGACTCAACAGGCCCCTTGTGGGGTTTTATTAATATTTTAATATTAAATTTGTAAAAATTTATAAATTTCTGGAATTAAATTCCTAATATGATATAATGTGAAAAAATATAATATTTAAAGGTAATTATAACCTTTAAGCCCATTAAAACCCAATTTAGAAGGCAATCTCACAAAACGTGCTTTAAGGTGTTTTAGTGCACATTTTGTGTTGCAAGGTGCTTCTGAGCTTAGCTTTCTTTGATAATAGTTTTGTTGTGTTCCTTACTTCATTATAATACTTAGGAATCCACTTTGAATCCTATTTGAGGTCATACAATCTTTGTGGTGCTTTAAAGCACATTTTTGGCTTTACCGATCTTAAGGCGTGTTTTGCCTTGTTGAGATCTTTTAGTTTGTTCCCCAATAATATTTAGATGTTTATTAACCATCTTAGATCATTAATAGATCATTTAATTATATTTTAAAGGTTAGGGGTATTTCACTGTATGCTCGTCAAAAACTTTGCAATTGGAGAATGAGAAAAGTACCAAATTAAATCTATCACAAATTTGGGAAATACTTAACAGACTATGTTAGAGACCAGTGACCAGATGGACTCCATCTACCTTAAACTTGGAGGGGTTACCTACGGATCCAACTCCCATGATTTCACCTTGGTTGTTGTTTCCAAAGGTGACCTTACCTCCTTTGTAGGATAAAAACTAATTAAATTGAGTGGAATCTCCTGTCATATGACGAGAATATCCACTGTCTAAGTACCAGCAGTCTTCATTCACCTTCACCTACAAAACAAGAGATTATATGTTAGTTTTAGGAACCCAGATGTACTTAGGTTCCCTTTTCAAATTAAATTGTTTCAATTTTTCTCTAGCTTCAAGAATTAATCTGACTTGTTTAAGGTTGAACGAAAGATCTCTATTCAATTTATCACAGGCACTGTCCCGGTGTCCAAGGCTTCCAGAATAACCACAAATCTTGGTTGGAGGAAGGTTGAAGTATTTTTGTTGTCCTTTCCACCAAGAATCAAAATGTTTTTTTGTTGTTAGCGCTTGGGTTTATTGTTGGATTTGGACATGTTTTTAGGAATATCGAATTTGCCTTTATGCCACCTGGGCTTGGAGTGAGTGGATCCAACTTCAGATCGTAAATTAACAATCTCTTCAGAAAGTTTTTCTACTTTCTTTTAAAGATCATCATGATCTTGACTGACTTCCTTGATCTTGGAGTTGGCCCACTTAGGCAATTCGGAGGGAGTGACTTGATTGATGAAATTGACTGGTTTGAGAGAGAGAGAGAGAGAGCATGTTCTTTTTCTTTTAGCTTTTGAGTGATTTATTTGACAGAAGAATTTAAGGAAATGATCCTGGATTCAGAACTATTCAACTCACTCTAAAGAGCATAATATTTATCAGTAAAAACAGTGAGATCTCGTTTGAAAGAGTCAATTTGAGTGAGCGACTCTTCCTGTTCCTTTTGGTTGGATTCAGTAAGACTCTTGTTTTTGTCAAGCTTCTTTTTAAGGGAGTCAACTTGACACCTAGAGTCTTGCAGATCCAATCTAAGGGAGTAGGAAATAGTCTCATGTTCGTCAGCTTCATCTCTCAAAGCGTACATAAGACCCTTTGAAATCTCAAGGCGAGAGCGAGTTACCTTGTTGTCAGGGATATCATTGACCCAGTTGGATCATGCGCAATGAGACAGATTAGACCACTTGATTCTGCATCTTGATCGTCAGAGTCTGAGTCTCCCCAACCAATGGATGCCTTTAGTGATCTTCCTCGAGGTTTCCCAAACTGACTTTTGAGGATAGGACAATCCTTCTTGAAGTGACCAGGCTTGTTGCAGTTGAAGTAAGTGACAGAGTTAAAAATGTGTTTAGAGGAGTTTGAGAACAACCGACCCTGTCAATTTGGCTGACTACGCATGAATTTTCAAAAATTCTTTACTATGAATTCAAAAAGTCTTCCATAGTCTCAGCCTCACTTTCTTCAATTATGATATCCACTAACTCAACCTTTGCTTGTCTGACATGGTTATCAGCAATATAGGCGCCTTCTTGAATTTGCTGAGTTGACTTGGCCTGCAGGGTATTGTGATTTATAACAAAGGATTGAGTAGAAGAGGAAGATGATGCATTACCGCACTTCTTTCTGACATTTTTCTTGTACTTATCTACTGACCGTAGATAAGAGCCCAAGTCCTGACAGCTCCATTTGGAGAGATCCTTGCAAGCTTTGATGGAGATTACGGTTTCTGCCCATTCTTCTCCGAGACTGCCAAGTAGCTTGTGCAATACACTCTCTCTATCCGGTAGAATACTAACTTTCTGCATAGCAGTTGTTAGTAGGTAAAAACGATCAAGTAAATCTTCTAGAGACTCACCAGGTTTTTGCATAAAATTCTCATAGTCCATTCTCAATTCTTGGGCTTTGCATTTCTTGAGCTCAGTGACTCCTTCGTGAACTTTCTATCTTTTTTCGGGCGTGGTCCGGGTGTACAGGCTTAGACCGATCTAAGTCGTGTCATGTCCCGATAGAAGTCTGGACACACCAATTGTAGAGCCCAACATTTGTCATCTCACTCTGGTTCACGTGTTATATCTAGACGTAGACTCAGATCAGTTATAAAATGTTGCTGAATTACGGAATTAAAGAAGGAAAAGAAGAGAAAAAAATGGGAGCAGAGCCGCATGATAGAGGAAATGAAGGAGAAGAGAAGAGGAACAGGTGGGTTGGACCAGATCACTAGTCAATGCCGCACTCCTCAAATGTTTCTCTTAGGTATCGTTCGATACCCGCAGCCCAAATTCAGTCAACATTAAGGTGGCATTAATGTGTCATCCAAAAGCCCACATTAAACAGTCGTCCCAGAATGGGCCGTTCGTTGAGTAGCGACAGATTTTTTCCACCTCAATCGGTCGATGTACAAAATTACCCTTGATATGACGTTTCTTCGTTTCCTCGTGCGTGAGCGGAGAACTCATCTTCTTCATTACACTTCTTGAGCCAGCTTCTTCATTTTCCCGCAGTTACTCGATGAAACTCATTTTTTTCATTACTCCTTCAGCCAACTTTGTTTCTTCATTTTCCCGCAGCTGCTACAACCTCAGTAAGTCATCTTGTTGTTCGTCAATACAGTATGGTGAAAAATACACACTCGTCTTGTAGGTGTACAATATAAAAATTGGAAAAAAAAAGGCAATGTGGTAAAAGAATCAACCCGATCATCTACTTTCTTTTTGAAACAATTGGAAGCTTATGTTAAATCTCCAGGAGCAGCAAATGCAAAACGTAGAGAAAAAACGCCCAAATCGTCAAAACGTCCCGTCCGAGATTTATGTTTAAGGCAGAATAATGTGCCCTTTACGGCATTAATTTCATACTCGAACAGTCCCTTATACGCGAGGGATGCAAACAACATTTGGCCACCTGTCCGGATTCGCATTTGAGTGGGAGAATTTGATTCTCTCCAACATAAAGTTGATGCACATAAATCATGTGATTATCTTCACTCGTTCATCTAGCTGGCAAATGTCAATTAACACATGTTATCCCAGTTTGAATCATTCGTCGTCAAATGCATAAATGGCTCTCTCGTTTATATAAGCACGTCATGTGTGTTTGTATATCCATCACCTCATCATTCAGGTCAACCTCCATCTTTAACGCGTCAGATGTATGGCCTCCAACTAATAGTACATGCATTCTTTATCATTAAGAAAATTATGCATTAAAAGACAGTGACATGTATAAATGAAGTCGTTACATCTATCCCATTTGATTTTTTGTTTTGTTTTTGATGATAGTATTATGTATAGGGGTTAAACATATTATAGTACATATGACGGTGATATTTCAATTAAAGAAGAAGAAATATTTATGGGAGAATAATGAACAACAGAACATTCTAGTAGCACCCTATTCCGGGGTAACTTGAACCATTCCTCCTTTATATATACAATTTAGGGAAAATTACATCACCCACCCATGACGTTTTACGAAATTACACAGCCCACCCACGAGGTTTCAAAAATTACTTTGCCCACCATGTGGTTCCATAATTTTACATCCACTTTTCTAATATTTGATCAACTTAAAAGATGGTTAAATGATATCCAAATTTGATGAAACTTTACATGGACGATATTAAAGTGTTAATTTTGGTAAAATGTGAAATCCAACATTTTTAAGCTCATATATATCTGTGGGACCCGATGAACGTGTCTCATGTTTCATTGGGTCCCACAGGTCATATATGACCTTAAAAAACTTTGAATTTGGCATTGACAAAAATATAAACACCAGAGCATCGTCCATGTACGTTTCATCAAATTTGGATATCATTTAACCATCTTTTAAGTTGATCAAATATTAGAAAAGTTGTTGGATGTAAAATTATGGAAACCACATGGGTGGGCAAAGTAATTTTTGAAACCTCGTGGGTGGGCTGTGTAATTTCGTCAAACGTCATGGGTGGGCGATGTAATTTTCTCTCGAAATTAATAGATTGGCGTGAGGAATTGCCTATGTAGAGATAACCATTTGCTCGCCATAAGAATACATTATAAGGAGATATCGAAATAACAAATGTTTAAACGGTAATATTTAAATATATTTGTCTTTATCAACAATATTTAAAGAGAGACAAGTTATGTAAAAGATAAACAGGTACATATATAAGTTTAATTGTCTCTTTCTACAATATTTAAAAAGATACACGAAAAAGATAACATAATAGTTAATCTATATATATGAGAGTTAATTAACTGAATATTTATCAAAATGGAGACCCTGGCGCAAGTGACCAGGGTATATAATATGACAGTGATCCATGTGTCAGCATGTGTATGGGAGGAAAAAAAAACAGAAAAATATGACAGAGACGGGTGCAATCGCGCTACTACTTCGTGTTTCTTTTTTTTTTTTTTTTAAATCCTCCCTCTACCATGTATAGGAGAGAAAAATAAATTAGGAGAGAGACATTTTTTTTCAAAATGTTAACTAACAAAATATAAGTGTAAAAATAAAAAAAATTATAGCATTGTTCATCATTTTTCGTGCTCTTCAGAACAAGATGTATCATGGATATGTTTTGGTAAACTTAAAATTTTATATTTTTAGAATGAGTATATATTAGGTATTTTTAAAGTGAATCTTATTCATTAGCAAAATGAATCTTCTTTAATTATAAAATGAATCTTATTCATTAACAAAATAAATCTTACCCCAAACACTCTAAAAACCACCATAGTAAAGTTAAAAACGTCGAAGGAATTTTAATGGTTTCTATTAAATCCAAAACCCTAAAAAACTGTCGAATCAGTTACGACAATATAAAGTGTAGAACTAATGTAAAAAAGATTACCCTACCCCCAAACACCCTCATAACCACCCTAGGAATGCTAAAAACGCCTTTTTTATGGTTTGCAATGCTGGGTTTAGGGTTTACCCTAAACCACAAACCCTAAAAAACTGTCGATTAGTGACGACAATATAAAGTGTAGAACTAATGCCAAAAAGATCACCCTACCTCCCCCCAAACACCCTAAAAACCACCCTTGCATAAGTTTGTGGTAGGATTAACTTTTACTAGTATTAAACAAAATATTCACTTTTCTTAAACCTTTGATTCACCTTTAAAAAACCTTTGATTAACTTTTCTTAAACCTCTGGTTCACTTTTCTTAAACCTCTTATTCACTTTAGTTAAAACAATCTCTATTTACGTGAATCACTTTTCTTAAAAAATTTGATTCATTTTTCTTAAACGCATGATTCACTTTATAAAAACCTATGATTCACATTTCATAAACCTCTTAATCTATGCTTACGAGATTCACTCTTATTACTCTGATTCACTTTGTAACAACTTGTGATTCACTTTTAACAACCTTTGATTCACTTTTCTAAAACCTCTGATTCACACTAGTCAAACAATCAGAATCACTTTAGTTAAACAATCTCTCTTTATGAGATTCACTTTTTTAAACCTTTTATTCCTTTTTAAACAACTCTCTGATTTACTTTTTAAGGAAATTTCATGAAATGCCACTAAAAAAAAGAAAGTCATGAAATGCCACTATATTTTCTAAAAAGTCCATGAAATGCCACTATCATAGAAAAAAGACAAAAATTCCCCTACTAGTTAACAAAGTACTTTTAAAGTTCACAATATGCCCCTAAGTGTTAAAAATTAACAAAAATATCAAAACATAAAAAAATTTAAAAAAATTAAAAATTAAAAAAAAATATCATTAAATTTTAAAAAAATAATTTTTAAAAATTTATTCAATACCATAAAAAGATTATTGAGTTCTAAACAAATAATTTATACCAATTTTTCTCCCAATTTAGTATAATAATTTATACCAAATAAGTACCATAATTTTTATCATACATTATTTAATTGTTATTTGCTATCAATTTAGATTATTTATTTCTTAAATCAAATATATTTTTTAAAATTGCTGATAAAATTGAAAACTAGAATTTTAAACATAATAATTTATTGAGTAAATTACTCTGAACCCCCTTGAGGATTTGGGATATTACAGTTAACCCCCTTGTGTTTATCATAATTATTGGTAACCACCTCAAGGTTAAGGTATCTTTGACTAAGAGCCCCCGAACTATAACTCTGTTATCAGAAAGTTAACTACGTGTGATATATCAACTTAATCACATTAATAATGCCAGTCTGGACAACAAAACTGCTTAATCAACATCATCTTAACTCTCTCTCATCCCACTTTAGATGCATTTTCGAGGCAATGTTGACATTTTTAGGAAAATAACAATGCTGATTAAGTAGTGTTTTTTGTCCAGCTTGACATTATTAATGTGATTAAGCTGATAGGTCAACACGTAGTTAACTTCCTGATAACAAAGTTATAGTTCGGGGGCTCGTAGTCAAAGATACCTTAAACTAGAGGTGGTTAACAGTAATTATGATAAACACAAGGGGGTTAACCGTAATATCCTAAATCCTCGAGGGGGTTTTGAGTAATTTACTCTAATTTATTTGAGATAGAGCGACTGAGAATATATATATAACATACAATATTATATAGTAAAACTTGTTTGAAATGTAGAATAAAACGTTTTCAGAATAATAATATGCAACGTGTTCTTTCTTTGGTTATCATTACTTGCTCCTAATGAGTTGCATATTATTATTCTAAAAAACGTTTTATTCTACATTTTAAACCAGTTTTACTATTAAATATTGTATGTTATATATATTCTCAGTCGCTCTATTTCTAACAAATTATTATATTTAGAAATTCTAGTTTATAAAATTTATCAGCAGTATAAAAAAATTATTTAATTTAAAGAAATAAATAATCTAAATTGATCAAAAATAATAATTAAAAAAATGTATAATAAAAATTATGGGACTTATTTGGTATAAATTATGGTACTATATTGGTAGAAAAATTGGTATAAATTATTTGTTTGGAACTCAATATTCTTTTTGTGGTATTGAATAAATTTTAAAAAAGGAAATATTTATTTTTTAATATTTAATGATATTTTCATTTATTTGAATTTTTAATTTTTTTTAAAAAAATAATTTTTAAAATTCTTATATTTTTTATAAATTTTATATTTTTATAAATTTTATTAACTTTATAATTTTTATATATTTTTATTGTATTTTTGTTAATTGTTGTTAATTTTTAACACTTAGGGCATATTATGAACTTTAAAAGTACTTTGTTAACTAGTAGGGGTATTTTTGACTTTTTTCCATCTATAGTGGCATTTCATGGATTTTTCAGAAAATATAGTGGCATTTCGTGACTTTCTTTTTTTTAGTGGTATTTAATGCAATTTTCCCTACTTTTTAATAAATTTTGATTCACTTTTCTTAAACTTAAGATTCATAATGAATCTTAAAAAATATGCACATTCAAAAAATTAAAAAAGAAAAAAATTAACAAAACATATTCATGTTTGGTCTTATTTTGAAGAACACGAAAAATGATGAACAATGGTATAATTTTTTTTTATTTTTGCACTTATATTTTATAAGTTATGACTTTTTGGAAAAAAACTTCTCTCTCCCCCCTCTCTCTCCTCCTGGTGTGTGTTAACAAATTTCTCTTTTTTCTTTTTTTCTTTATTTCTTTCCAATAGAGTGTTGACATGTGAACAAATGTACCCATCGCGATATTTATTTACTTAAAAAGCCTATTGCACAGTTCACAAATAGTACATTGCTAAGCTCGGGTTTTGGGTGAGGTTGTTGAGCTTAACCATAATCCAATCTAAAAATATTGAGAGTTAGTGTAAATTAATCCGAATTTGTTATAGGCTGTATTTTTTCAACCAAAATCTAGAGTAGTTTAATTCGAACTCGGTCTACTTGTTGTATATATTTTTTTATTAAAAATGTTTAAATATTAGTAATTAATAAGTAAGCTCAGTATATAATCATCAATTACTAACAAATACAATTGATTTCGCTCTTGAATTAATCAATAAACGTTGAGTTTAGTCATAAATAAAGTATTTATTTTAGTTTTATATTTTCATACCAACTCATATATGTTTCATTTATCCAACTAAATCCGATTCAAACAAGTTTCAAGTCAAAATTTTCAACTTAACCCTGTTTTTTAATTTTCGGATGAGTTTAGGTATATTGACATCCCTAATTTCTCTATCGTACAATTGTGCGAGTAGTCCACAATTAAAGTTGGGAAACGATGAGCCGGGGATATGCCTCTTTTGGCTAGGAGATTTTGTGGAAATAGTCCATCCCACATCGTGGATTAGGAAATCAAGGAGCACTCCTTTTGTTATAAAAGGAAGTGTTCCTTCTCCTTTCTCTTCATCCCTTCAACAAACAACTTATTATATAGTTAAGTTGTATTGTCTTCTCTCTCTATTTCTGAAGTAATAGCAAAATCAGTTATAGTTCCGGTGTTTTCTTTATAGCTTTATCTAGCAGCTATTGTGGGTAATTTTGTAGTGCTTTATTGTGCTAAGAAATTACAGTCAGGAAATTCTGTCTAAGGAAGTGGTTCTTAAGCGGGACCATTGTGACCCTACCACGACCTGGGAATTTTCCTGTACGGAGTGATTTTCTAGTACAATAATTTACTCTCTTACCCAGTCGCTTCCGCAACAAGTGGTATCAGAGCCAAGGTTCTGTCTTAGTATGCTCTGTGGTTGCAGCTAGGCTGATCTTCCACATCAGAAAAGCGTTCCTTTGTTCAGTTGATACGTCGTAGCGCTGCTAGATGAAAATTGGAGCAGAATGGAGGATCCCAAATTAAAGACCCCGGAGACAGTGTCATCAACTTCCTCGTCATCGATTTGGACAAGAAGGGTGATGACTAATGCTAAGTTTTCGGTGGAGACATTTGATGGTACGGGCCATTTCGGCATGTGGCAATGCGAAGTCCAAGACGCTCTCTTTCAGCAAGGTCTTGACATCGCCATTGAAGAGACAAGACCGGAAGACATTCAAGAGAAGGAATGGGAGGCCATGAATCGAGCAGCTTGTGGTACAATTCGCTCCTGCCTGTCGAGAGAACAAAAATATGCGTTCTCTAAAGAAAAATCTGCATGGAAATTGTGGAGGGCATTGGAGGAAAAATTCATGAAGAAGAGCAGTCAGAATAAGCTTTTTATGAAGAAAAGGCTATTCCGCTTTTCTTATGTTTCGGGGACCACAATGAATAACCACATCACCAGTTTCAATCAACTAGTAGCTGATTTGGTAAACTTGGATGTAACATTCAATGATGAAGACTTGGCCTTAATGTTACTGGGATCTCTTCCTGATGAGTATGAGTTTCTGGAAACAACTCTACTCCATGGGAAGGACGATGTCTCTCTGAAGGATGTCACTGCAGCACTGTACAACCATGAATTGAGAAGAAAAGAAAAGAGGGCTGGTACTGATGAAGCAGCAGAAGCATTAGTGATGAGAGATCGTTCTTCCGCTCAGAAAAAGGGGAAGAAAGGATGGTCAAAACCGAAAACCAAGCTCGGCAAAGATGAATGCGCCCTTTGTCGAGAAAAGGGACATTGGAAGAAGGACTGTCCAAAACAGAAGAAAGGCAAGGCTGTTCAAGACGCATGTGTAGCTGAATACGACAGCGAAGGATCAGGACTATCTTTGGTGGCATCGACTTCAAAAATTAACCAGGATGAGTGGATTCTGGATTCAGGAGCAACCTACCATATGTCACCCATTCGAGATTGGTTCTTTGATTACAAAGAACTAAAGGGTGGAACCGTTTTGATGGGAGACAATAGCCCATGCAAAACAATTGGTATAGGCTCAATCAAGTTGAAGAACCATGAAGGATCAACCAGAGTTTTAAGAGAAGTTCGGCATGTTCCAAACTTGACCAAAAATCTCATTTCTCTGGGACAATTGGAGTCGAAAGGATTCTCATGGGCCGCTAAAGATGGGGTTCTAAAGGTCGTTTTCGGAGCATTGACGGTGATAAAAGGCACCAGAAGGAGTAATCTGTATTACTACGAGGGGAGTACAGTAGTAGGAACAGCAGCAGTTGTGTCGGCTCCCAAGGAGAACGGTGACTCTCAGTTGTGGCACATGCGACTGGGGCATGCTGGAGAGAAATCCTTACAGATTCTTGCAAAGCAGGGATTGCTGAAAGGTGTGAAGTCTTGTAAAAAAACTTGTGAGCATTGCGTTCTCGGGAAGCAAAAGAGATTGAAGTTTGGCACTGCCATCCATAATACGAAGGGTATTTTGGATTATGTCCATTCTGACGTTTGGGGACCCGCCAAGACACCTTCCTTGGGTGGGAACCGCTACTATGTGACCTTCGTGGATGATTTTTCTCGAAGGGTTTGGGTGTATGCCATGAAGACTAAGGATGAAGTGATGGGGATCTTCCTAACATGGAAGAAGACGGTCGAGACGCAAACAGGTCAAGGATCAAGTATCTCCGGACAGATAATGGGGGAGAGTACAAGAGTGATCCATTCTTGAAGGTTTGCAAAGACGCGGGAATTGTCCGACACTTCACAGTCAGGGAAACACCGCAGCAGAATGGAGTGGCAGAGCGAATGAACCGAACATTGCTGGAGAAGGTTCGGTGCATGTTGTCAAATGCTGGGCTGGGCAGACAATTTTGGGCAGAGGCGGTAACATATTGCAGCCATATTGTGAACCGGTTACCGTCATCGGCTATTGGTGGAAAGACACCGCTTGAGGCATGGTCTGGAAAACCAGCTACTGATTATAGTTCTTTGCGAGTGTTTGGTTCTGTGGCTTACTACCATGTGAAGGAATCAAAATTAGACCCAAGGGCGAAAGGCTCTATTTATGGGGATTGCGTCTGGGGTAAAGGGATACCGGTTGTGG